>CM053789.1:621509054-622109054 GCA_028749045.1 Cupressus sempervirens
TCCTTTTCCAATGTGAAGAGGAGACCGCATATCAAGGCTTCATATTCTATGACATTGTTATTACATATGAATTATAAATAATATGCAATGTAGAAAGACTTACCTTTGGGATTAACCAACTCAATACCTTATCTGGCTCCTAGTTTTCATTTAGAACCATCAAACCTGAGTGTGTAGGCGGGTTCTTCTTTCAGTTTCCTTGACCTTGCATTTATTTGTCCAAATCTTTTCCTTCATTCAGTCTTTGAAAGATTGCTTCTTGGGGATCCATTTCATCCTGCCCCACATTAGGTTTGATGAGCCACTAGTAGTTGCATTTAACATGAGAATTGCTTGTTCATTTTGTTTATCCTTAATCTCTTTAATCAACTTTGTGATTTTGGAAGTTTGAGGTTTAGTATGGATAACAATTGAGGTCCAACTATAACGCCCCACTCAAGAACTCAAAAGAAATAAATCTAATATGTTACAAAGTTTACTAAACTATATTTTTTTTAAAGTTTAAACAACATCATAGTAACAATGTAGAAGTGATATACACAAACACATCAAGTACACATAAGCAATTTCAAATACAATTTTCCATTCCTTAAGGGTTCCTTCATGTTGAGTCGCACTAAGAAGTTTATATTAATTAGTTTAAGTCTTAAGTACATGTTCATGAATAATAAGGAAATAACATATACATTATCTCATAAGAAAATACATAAGTACAACTGATAGAATGAATTTAAATCCAATGAATAACATCCACTACACATGTCACAGGGTATGAGAATAGATACAAGCACATTAGAATACAAGATACATGATAATATACATACATCAACTTAATAGAAGTCTTTGAGATAAGAATAAGAATGATAGTGGTAAAATTGCATCCATGAACATCCAACATCTGTCAAACAAAGGGGGCCCCAAATAGTAAGAAGACACTACCTCCCAATCGCATGGTCACCTAGTCAGGCTTCCACTCCCATTGTACAGGGAAGATAATGTACGATCAACACACATATAATAAAATCATAAAACATTCCTAGGAAAGTAATCCTAATAGCCAAATCCTAATTCTTGACATTAAGATCAATTTGTCTATCAGTGACTCAACACTTAGTCAATTGGTTACATTGCTACTAATCTCTATAGTTGCCACTGAGCTTATCATTAAGTTTGTAGTCTTAACCAAGTGATTTAGTTGTTCTCAAGCTAAGTAGTTAGAATACAGTGTCTATCGAGCACCTGAGTCAGTTTGCAGTGTTTTCTGAGCTACACAGTGTTTACCGAGCTTCAAAGGTAAAGTTTAGTGCAAATCGAGCATAGTAGAGGCTACTAAGCCAGTCAATGGAAGTGAAGAAGATCGTACTATTAACCGAGCTCTGCAATGTTAACCAAGTCCAATAGTGTCTACCGAGCTCACAAGGTTAACAAAGTGGATCTAGTGTTGACTGAGTCATGTAGTGTCAATTGAGTGATCCAGATGCTACCAAGTTTCTCAAAGTTCACCAAGTCACACAGTGCTGACCAAATTCAAGCTACTTGGAAGTGATTAGTATGGACCAAGCTTCAAGTTCAACCAAGTGCCAAAGATTTATGAGAGTTGACAGTGTTTTCCATATATTAGAACATCATCAATTTTTTCTTCAAAATTTGAGTTACAACAGTTGGGACAACTTTATGGATTATGATGAAATTGGTATTGTAGCTAACTCCAATAAGTTGTGATTTTGATTGGCATATATGTAATGCACTATGTCACATCCAAAGAGAGACATATAAGAGTATATGATGATCGGAAGTGAAAATTGAAGAAGGCTACAAACATTATAAGGGACAAAAAAAATTTATCTATCACAGTTAGGTGATCATTGTAATACAAGGAATCTCAACTAGTAAACCAGAGTTGCAGATTAGAGATCAACCACTAGTTAATCCTAAGAGGTGCATCAATCAAATTCTTTAACAGGGTAGACTTCATAGACTTTTGCTAAATCTCCTAACTGAGTACATACTTCATTGTGTGTTTGTAAAATCCTTTGACAATGTGGACCTCACAGTCCTTATTGCTCCTAACAGGGTAGATCACCAGAAGTGATCAATTGTAAGCATTAACAATTTAACTTTATACTGCAATACTAAAGCTTGTGGGTATCATCCCCACCCCATTTTTACTTTCTAATTGGAAGTTTTTTAGGTCACCATATCTTGCATCAAATTGCTATGAATGTTTATTTGCTTTCATTCTTTCATGCATATAATTAGATCAAAATATTATATGAAGGATTTATTGGTGAAATAAGATTAAAGTGTTATTGGTTCCTGATTCACTCCTCCCTTCTCAATAACCTTTCCTACCTTATATTTCCAACAATTAGTATTTGAGCTTTTTAGGATCTCACATCAAAAGTTTAACAACTTGAGAAATGATCAAAGGCAATGGAGGTATATAGGCTAGATAATGCTATTGACAATGAAAAGTTGGATCTTGAATTGGCCATTGGGCAACTAAAGAAAGCAAAGGAGCAACTCTCACAATCATTGAAAAGAAGGAAAGATCTTGCAGTACAAATGAATGACAATCTCTACACTGAAGAAAGAATTGAAGATATATATCTTGAAAGAAATTTAGATGAAGCAATCAAAGATCTATTTGAAAAGAATTCCAATCTTCAAGAAGAAGTTAGAAAACTGAAAAAGAGAACAAGAAATTCAACTAGTCAAATTATGTGAAGTCATGGAAGAAAAATCCAAAGCCAAGGAAGAGATAGAAGAAAAGAACAATGAAGTCCAACAACTATCCCTTCAGCAAGAAGACTTCATTAATCAACTCACTAATGCAAATGAAGAACTTATGAATCTAAGATTGAAGAATGAAAAACTATAGAATGATCTCAACACTAAAAACAAACCTATAAAAGAGTGATGAAATCTCAAGAAAGCATGAATTAATTGAATGAACAAATTTAATACAGACACAAAGGAAAAGATGGAATATGATACACAAAAGAAGGTGAATCATCTCAATAAGGAGCTCAAAAGAATCAAAGACCTACTTGTAGTCATTGTGGTAAGATAGGTCATACATCAAACAAATGTTGGAGTAATGGCAAAGAAAAATTCAGTGGAAAGTGCTACAGTTGCAACAAGCATGGTCATAGAGAAAGTGAATGCACAAAGAAACCTAAGTTTGAAGGTAAATGTCACAATTACAAGAAACAAGGCCATAAATCTTCAGAGTTCAAAACCAAGCAATAGAACCCAGTAGAACAAATTGTGAAAGCAATAATTGGATGGGACTACAATACATGGTGTAGATGTCACTACTATGGTGAATTTGGGCACATTGGAGCAAACTATGTAAAACATCATATGATAAAAAGAGACTCTATAAAAAGATGTTTTATTGGTACAAAACTTGGACATCTTGCTAAGAGTTGTATGAATATAGGTAGAATTAAAGATGAAAAGAATGCCAAAGCTAACAATATCATAAAGAAAATGAGGTAGCAATGGGTACCAAAATCTCTAGAGAATGCAAACCAAGATCATGAAGTGAATGACACCCAAGTAAGTGAATTGGGTGGTCCAAACACTTCAACTTAGTTCCCTATGGGGATCATTGGAGCGGTGATTTGGAAGAAGAAATCTAACACCAGTTCTAGCTAGCAAGTAGAGCGATCCATTCAACATTCAAGATGCATTGGGATCAATGAGCATAATGGAAAGTAGGAGACCTTACCGATTAAGGTCAAGTTGCAAATACTTACTGAGCAAGGTCGAGTTACATATTGTTGCAAACTCAAGATGGTAGTTCCTGCTAAGATGTTGGTGACTCTATAGAGCTATGAATATATCCCAAGAATTAAAAGCCAAAACAAGTGGAGGACAGTTTGTTACCGAGTGAGTATACATACTAAGCATTAATGGAAATTTAAAAAGGGAAATTCATTAAAAGTAAGAAATCAAATGCATTGTTTCACCATGAATTTCTAGAGCTATTAGTGTAGAGAAAATTTAGAGCCCCTGAGCAATTTGAGTACTTATTGTTGAAGTTTTTCAAAGTTTTCAGTAAAACCCTACTGAGAAATGGCAGCTTCCAATAATAAAAACAAGAAAGGGTCTAAAATGTTCGTTCGAGTCGATTGCAAGGCACCAAACCTTAAGTTGAATCTAGCAATTGCAAAAGCACTTGACCTAACTAGTGCACAATCGCAAATTTTGCCTAAGGTATTACTTGTACACAACATCCATTCCTTTTATCATTGCTCAATCCAGGAACTCAAAACCCTAGAAATGAATGAAGCATTTAGATAATTATGTGGGGATGATGCATTAAAACCCAAACATCAAAATTTAGAAACCAAGGTCTTGACTCATAAATCACATATGCTAAGAGACTTCTAGGTCAAATGGATGAGATATATTCTAAGCCATTTACATAATGGACAATTATGGTTGGAGCAGCCTTTTTAGATAACAAATAAAATGATTCATAGAATCACTAGGCTCCCCATGCTTAATAAAGAAAAGACAACCAAAACCCTAGGTTGGGTCGAATTGGAAAAGTGAATTCTTGCTGAGTGGGATGAAAGAGGATGAAGATTAGCAGTGCAACTGACATGGAACTAAAATTTGGCATTCACATCATTATAGATAAGATTTACAGTTCAAGAAGACTAAATAGTATATCATGTGAAGTTGTCGATCTCGCTTACAAGTTCATGAAAAACAACCTATCCTTTGATCTTGTTGGGTTACTGTTGAACCAATTCAACAAGAATATGGAGAGCATTAGAGGATCAAAGAATACTCATGTGAGTTCAGATCCTTTCTTACATGTTTATTTTTCTTTGTTCAAAAATTCTTCCCTTCCAAAGGTATAGTAGTTTGGAGGAAGATGTTCTTGTTTTGTATCAAATTAAAGAGTATATAGCAGAGATGGGTGAAAATTTTGAAAGTATCATGGATAACTATTTTGAAACATTCAAGGAAAAAATGAATAATAGATTCAAGATTCCTAAGAAGCTTGTAGAAGACTACAAAGATGATATATGTTTCATGGTGGATTGTGACAAAGTGTACATTCAAACAATCAAACTTAGAGTGTCATGGGTTAAGCCTCTAGAGTATGAGGTTAACATTGATGACACTAAGGATGTCATAGAGGCTTTGCTAAATGAGCCTGTGGATCCTAAAGCTACATACTTCAACACCTATAATGAAGCTAAGGCAAGAATAGAGCTTGAGATTAAGTTACCTCAAGTAGTCAATAAAGGAAGAAAAAGAGTAGAAAAGATATCAAAAGGCACTATGCAAGCAGGTTTCCCTCTAATGCTTACTGAGGGAAAAGGTGATGATATTGAAGAAGATGATGCAAAGGATGAAGAAGAAGAAGCAAAATTTGAGGAAGAAGATTCTCTTAGGAAGAAAGGAAAGGTCATCATAACCAGACCTACCAAGTCATCCCCTATTGTGTTCACTATAAGGGTAGCCAAGTCAAGAAAGAAATTGAATTTAGGGTAAGATAAATCCAAGAAAATAATATTCAAGAGATCTCCACCTACACTTCAAGAAAGAATGAAGAAAATGAAAGAAGGAGCTAGCATGGAAAATTTTAAATCTTTTAAGTATGAGACCAAGAATGTAGATGAGAAAAAGAAGACTGAGGACATGCTTATGTCAAAATTGGGAACATGGAAGTACTCACCACATTAGCTTGCACAATAGATTCCTAATGAACTTATGCAGGTAATAAAGCCAAGATGGGAAAATGCAAAAAAGATTGTCAAGGATATCTATGAGTAGGCTTTGAGGCAACTAATGCCAAGTCTCAGTAATAAAGGAAATGAAGAAAGCATTAAATAAAAATGAAGAGAAGTTCACTCTTAAATTCAACACATGTATGGTATTGATGAAAGACATTGAATATGTAGTGAAGGAAACCACAACTACATGGAAAAATATTTACAAGTTGCATCAACCTAGTGACTTTATTATACATATTGATGAAAAATATGATGATCATGATGAGGAATAGGACATAAAAATAAAAGATGGTGAACTTGATGATGTAAATCTAGATGATGAAGAGGAAGAACATGAAGCTACTAGAGGAAATCTTCTAGAGATACAAGGTATTGAGGAGACTGATGCAGAGAAAATTGCAACAGCAATCATGGCCTCATTTCCTCACTCTCTAAGCACAACCTTAGTGCAATCTGGCTCAAAGATAGCTTCTACCAAATTGGTTGTGGATAATACGACTATACCAAGCATCCAACCAAGCTTTTAATCTATTCAGCTGAAATTCATAATGACATAAGTGCCTAACACTTCATCTATCGAGTAGAACAGTCCTCCATCGTCAACCTTAATCAAGTAGCAACAAGGTATTCATGTTGTTAGTACCATTTCAACTTTTTTTGCTAGTCCATTATTTTTTACTATTACTCCCATTCCAAATATAACAAGTACAATGATAGTTGAGAAAGACTCTCAATTGAGTACTAAAGTCCTAGACAAGGGGAAGGAAATTATTTCCACCATTCTGAAGGAAAAATGCAAAGAAGCAGAAGCAATTGATATGGATAAGGATATAGTTATTCTGAATTGGGATATCTCTACTCTCACTTCTGATCAAATGAATGTTGAAGTTGATGAAAGATCAACCCCATAACTCCCAAGAATCACCTACATGCAAGCACCTTTTAGAGAAGAGAGAAGTAAAAAGCTATGGAGGTTGGAAATCCCAGATCCATGGACGAGACATTCTCAATGAGCAAAAAAAGAGATTTCTATTATCAAAAGTGAATGAATAAATTACAAAGAGATAAATCCTTATAAAAGGAGATCAAAGTTGATCAATCAAAGATGGAAGGTATCTTCATGGCCTCCAAAAATAGGAATGAAAGAATTTCTATATGGTAAATGATCCATCTCACCGAAATGCATAGGTATCTAGACACTGCAATTGCCTAATACATAGGATCAAATACTAAATACATAGCTCACTCCATCAAACCAAGAAAGCAATAGAACCAAAATAATCCCCCTCTAATGCTGAGAGGCAAAATATAGACACTAAAACTAAATGTAATATCTCATGCAGAAAGAAGAACTAGGAACATCAAGAGTGCAAAAGAAGTACAAACACCTATACTGGCACGTGTCATCGACACATCATAAGGCTAATGTCATGGAAGCAACACTCACTTGACAAAGGAAGATGGAAAATATGACCAACATAAAACCCCCCAAGGCACCTTATAATTTAGTGCAAGTACAACAAAACACAAAGATGTCCAAGATCCTAAAATACAATAGAGTGTCACTTTATCTCAGTGAGTTTGCAAAAATACTACAAAAGGATGTTAACAAAGATCAAAAGAGACACAAGGCTGATACAATAGATAATATAACCCATGAAAAATTATATGAAACAACAAAATCGATCCCTAGACTTGAAAAAACCAAGATATCCATTAGAATGTAGAAAAACAAAAAACTGAATGGGATGTGCTTGGAGCATAATCTGAAAAATAGAATGTCTCAAAATATGTTTCTCGGAGTGAAAAATAGAACTTATGAATTTTAAAGACAAAATAGGCCACCAAACACCATCAAAAATCCAAATAAACTACACTATCATGACATGCTCAGAATCAACTTTTCGATGCTTCTTTCAGATCAAAAAATGGAGTTTGGATGAGCAAGTTATGGCCAAAAAATCACATGTAGGTCAAAAAAGCGCTGGAAAAGAAAAATTTTTTTTACCACCTCAGGATCCATGTCTAAATGTCTCAAAAGTGTGTCCAAAAGTACCAAAAATTACCTCAGGAAGTGTGTCAGTTTCGTACCAAAATTGTCTCAATTTGTGTGCCCCAAAATCTCAATTTTCATACAAAAATTCTTGATTTTTGTGCAAAAATCACAAAATTACACCTCATGAAACATGCCAAAAATCTCAATTCATGTGCAAAATTTGGAAAATTACTACCTCAAGGAATGTGTAAAATCCTCAAATTTTTAACAAAAAATCTTGATTTATTTGCCAAGAAATTTAAAATTGTTGTCTTGAGAAATGTGCCAAAAAAATTAAAAAATCATCACCTCGGGGAAATGTGTCCAATCTAGGAGCAAAATGTTTAGCCTTAAATTCTAACTATGTCCAAATTAGACAAATTTTATATGAAAATGAGGGTTTTTGGGTGCTCTGAGCTCAATGGTGATGTCTATTTGGGCTCAAAGTGAACCAAAAAATGGTGACCCCCCCAGATTCAATACAAAAAAAATTCTAAAAAATGAAACCCTCTAAACAAAATGCACAGATTTGAAAGCCAAGACAAACTTCTCATAAACAAAACAGGGTATGAAGATCTGGAGCTCTAATACCATGTTGAAGTTGATGAAAGATCAACCCCATAGCGCTTAAGACTTACTTGCATGCAAAAACCTATCATAGAAGAGAGAAGCAAAAAGATATGGAGGCTGGAAATCCTAGATCCATAGATGAGACATTCTTGATGAGCAAAAAAATAGATTGCTATTATCAAAAGTGAATGAATAAATTACAAATAGATCAATCCTTATAAAAGGAGATCAAAACCCTAATAGGGTAAAACCTAGGTTGCATGATAATAATTAATAAAAGAATTAATTATTATATGCCTAAAGTTTAGTTTAAGTAAACTAGAGATAATAAGTTACTTAATAATTAAATCAAAATGATTTAATTAATAAGGCAATATCTTATTACTCTAACAATGAACACCATGGGTAAATTACTAAAGAAGAGAGCTAAGAAACAGAAGCTCAAAGAAGAAAAGAAGAAAGAGAATCAAATCTTTGAAGACATACAGAGCATACTTGTTGATGCTTTGAGTATTGAGGTTGATGGCACTCAACCTATTTTAGATCAATTAGTAGATATTGTCCACAAATTTAATGAAGACTTGAATGGACAAGAGAAACTACTTTAGAGAGAAAAAATGAAGTTTGAGAACAGAGTATTGGAACAAGTTGCACAAAGGATTGCAATAGACCAAGTAGAGTTAGCTCCTATTCTTGGCACACTAGAAACATCTGTTAACAATGTTGTATCATTATTTGTCAAATTAAATGATACATCTATCTTCACCAAGAATATCAAGGAAATATTATCCAAGATAGATGAAGATATGAAGGCAAGTGAACATCTACTGTCACTTGATCCAAGCCATAACTCTACAATTATACAAAGATTAGATATCTGGCCAATTTGTAGGTATAACTATTGAAAGAAGAAGCCAAGATCAGGGACACACTTGTAGAAATCCAGTGCATGATTCTTCCAACTATGGATTCATTATAGAAATACATTGAACATGCAAAGATGCTCATCCATGATAACAACTTCTCCATAGCTAATCACATGATGGAATTATCAGCAAAAGTTTAGATTGCATTACATGTAAGAAAGGTGCTATAAGAAAATTGGGACAAGACAATGATACTTATTTTTAAGGTACATTTTAAATTCTTGTCACATTTTTTTATCAACATATATATATTATATACCTTTGGCATTTATATCAAAAAGGGGGAGAAGTATATATTATGTATGAATAAGAATAAGGGAGAAGTAATATGTAAAGGAGGAGAAGTATACTATACTCCATTTGTATGTACGTAAGGGGGATATATGTATGTTGGAGAAATATAGTGTAGTATGAATATAAGCAAAAAACTCTTTCACAAAAGCAATTTTGAAAAATTAGAAAAACAAAGTATGTACTGAGCCAAAGGAGAACCGAGTTGAAGACACATAATGTGGGCAAAGGAAGCTTTGATTTAAAGTTTTGATTGATCAAATTTTTGTTTGATAAGTGTTTTTGTCACCAATGCCAAAGGGGGAGATTGTTGACATTAAGGTCTATTTTTCTATCGGTGACTCAACACTTACTCAGTTGGTTACATTGCTACTGAGCTCTACAGTTGCTATCGAGCTCATCATTCAATTTATAGTGTTAACCAAGTGATTCAGTTGTTCTTGAGCTAAGTAGTTAGGATACAGTGTCTACCGAGTAGCTGAGTCAATTTGTAGTGTTTGCAGAGTTACATAGTGTTATTGAGCTTTAGAGGAAAAGTTCAATGCAAATCGAGCATAACAGAGGCTACCAAGCAAGTCAGTGGAAGTGAAGAAGATCGTAGTGTTAACTGAGCTTTGCAATGTTAACCAAGTCCAACAATATCTACCAAGCTTACAAAATTAATAAAGTGGATCTAGTGCTGATTGAGTCATGTGGTGTCAACCGAGTGATCTAGTTACTATTGAGTTTCTTAGAGTTCATTGAGTCATACAATGCTAACCAAATTCAAGCTACTTGGAAGTGATTAGTATGGACCAAGCTTCAAGTTCAACCGAGTGCTAAAGATTGCTAATTGTTGACAATATTTGTCATGTATTAGTAGAACATCGAGTTTTTCTTCAGAACCTGAGTTACAACAATTGGGACAACTTTGTGGATTATGATGAAATTGGTATTGTAGCCGACTCTAATAAGTTGTGATTTGGATTAGTATATAAATAATGCATTATGTCACATCCAAAGAGAGACATATAAGAGTATATGATGAGTAGAAGTGCAAATTGAAGAAGGCTACAAGCATTATAAGGGACAACAAATATTTATCTATCACAATCAAGTGATCATTTTAATACAAGGAATCTCAACCAGCAAATCAAAGTTGTCGATCAAAGATCAACCACTGGTTCATACTAACAGTTGCATTAGTCAAATATTTTAACAAGGTAGACTTAATAGTCTTTTGCTAAATCTTCTAATAAAGTGCATACTTCATTATATGTTTGTAAAATCTTTTGACAAGGTGGACCTCATAGTCCTTATTGCTCCTAACAGGGTAGATCACCAAAAGTGGTCAATTGTAAGCCTTAACAAGTTAGCTTTATACTACAGTACTAAAGCTTATGGGTATCATCCCCACCCTAGTTCTACTTTCTAATTGGAAGGTTTCTGGGTCACCATATCTTGTGTCAAATTGCTATGAATATTTATTTGTTTTCATTCTTTCATGCATGCAACTAGATTAGAATATTATATGAAGGATTAATTGGTGAAATAAGATTAAGTTTTATTGGTTCCTGATTCACCCCTCCCCTCTTAGTAATCTTGCCTACCTTATATTTCCAACACACCTAGTCAAGTTTCCACTCCCACCATGCAGGGAAGATAATATACGATCCACACATATATAATCAAATCATAAAACATTTCTAGGGAAGTAATCCTAACATACAAAACTAACTCTAAGGTAACACAAACTACTCAAGAATAAGAGATAATCAAAATAGAAAGGACACTCATTCCAATACCACCATCACACACCAAGTCAACATCTAGATACCAAATACAAAACCATATCAAATCAAGATAAATTCAATGAAAGATATCCACCTTAAGTCAAAGGCTACATGTCAAAAGAATAATAATCAATAGATAAAAACTGTCATTAATAAAAGTAAATCACCAACAATAAGTACATCCAAAAATAAACCACCACCAATAAATAGTTGAAACTCATCAATAAAATTCAACCATCAACATAAAATGACATCCAATCAATAAGTAACAACTCACAATAAATACACCATCAAAATTAATATCCAACAAGTACACCACTAGAGGCAAATATTTAAAAAAAACATGAAGGAGACTTAGGCTACATACTAGGAAGTTTCATCACATGGTCAAAATACTTGAGTTAACTTGGACTGGTCTCTCACTAGACCCCAAAAATTCAAGCATTGAGTTACCCTAGATTGGTCACTCTAGACCTTGGACTCTCAACGTGACACATGCGAAACCAAAATACCCTCTCATGAAGATGACAAAAACTAGTCATACCTCTCACTAGGTATCATCCCATTTCCATACTTAGCCTATATAAGCACTCAAGGCATGGATGAGGCAAAATTTCTAACTTATCTTTTTAATATTTTCTAAATATTTTAATTACTATGTTATCACTTATTACACAACTTACAATGAGTTACCCTGACAACCACTTTGGGCCCTAACCCCCATTGCAAGCCACTCCCATAGATATGCACATAGAATACCTTCTCAAAAATCAAAAGCCATAATTGTGTATCATACCATAAAAGTAATATTGATTGAATTCGGTTCCTTAAAAGGTAACCTGAAAATAACCTTGGTTCTCAAAACTAGAGTTCTCATAAATGCTCATCAAGGGAAATCTTATAAAAGAAATCTCAATTTGAATCATAAAATACATCATGACATCTAATCAAATAATCATAAAAGAAATCTCAAAAATGCCTTTGGTGCACATCTTAACTTGGCCAACTAAACAACCCATGAAGAAAACCATCACGAAAATAAATATCACAAGACTATAAATAGAATATAAGAAAACACATAGTTTTCAGCCATATGATTCAATTCCACCAATAAGTGTTTTCTTTTCAGAATCTACAACATAATTCTCTATCCAAAAATCAATATAATAAATTAGCAAGCATTATACAAGCACCTAGGAAGACACGAAGTAGATAGATCTTTCAATAAAATTCTATAATGGGTTTTCAAACCCTACCTCAAAACCATAGCTAAAATATGAGATAATCTATGAGTGCATGAAAATTCAAACCCTTTGAAACTTTCAAGAATTCTTTTGATCCAATTCCAAAATTTTCTCCGCAAAACTTGTGTGTCTCTCAAATGAACTACCAACCCCCTTATAAAGAACCATAACCCTAACTAGGGTTTCTGTTCTCCAATATTTCAAAAGCCACTAACTTTATTAAATAATAATTGCTTTTATTATTTATTCCTTTCATGCACACTTAAATAACCTTCCAATTAAAATTTTCTTTTATTTTCTTTTACTCCACTTTATTAATTAGTGCAAGCACTATTTAATGCATAGTTTATTATTTAAATTAATAATAATAATGAAAACTAATTATTAAATGTAACTCTAATTTAATTATTATTAATTAAATAGTTATAATAAAACAATATCAAATCTTTAATCTTTTAATCTTTTAATTCTCTTTTAATCTAAATTCTTAAATTTGACTTTTAAATTAAATCTTTTAAATTGAAGCACATATTTAATAAAATTATAATTAATTAAATATCATCATATTTTAATTTCTCTTTAACCAAATTCCAAATTAGACTTCCAAATTAAGTCTTTTAAATTAAAGTACATATTTAATTAGTTTTAATTAATTAAATATTTTAATATTTTTTTAATCAAAAAATATTTAATAACTCATAGTATTATTTGATTAACCCAAAAATTATAATTAAATCATTTACCAAATAAATAACATAGCCAAATTAACATAAAAGCAACATGACCAAAACTGACCAAAAATCAAAAGTAAACAACACGGACAAAGATAAACTCATGGATTTAAAAAGGGTGGAAAGTCAGTTATGAAACCTCCTTGCAGGACGAGTATTTAGGCTATGGCTGCAATTGGACCTAAACATTATCTCACCATTCTTACCATTGAGTTATTGTGATAAGACATGCTTATCCTAGCAATTCAGGGAAGTCAATGGCCAGTACTTGAAAATTTGTATAAAATACGAGCATGTATATGTGCATATATATCTAAGATAAACAAACAATGGTAGGGAGTGGTGCATTGTGTAGATCTTGACTAGTAGGTGACTACGACTCCCTCCCTCGACCATATCAGGCACATCAAATATAAATGTAAAACATACACACACACCATACACATGCAAGTATGGGGTAAGTATAATAGTAAATCCTACATATAAATAATATCATATTATAACATGAAAATCTCATCATCATCAGGACATAATAAAAATATTTCTAAGACATGCCATATGACATCATCATAAAAGTAATTTCATGAACTAAGTGCAATTAAAGCACCATCACTTCAAGTAGGAAATTATTACAACCTGGCATAATCAATTACTCAAAATATCAAAGTATTGCATTTCAAATATCAAATAAGGGCTAACAAATCTATAGGAGAGTCATATAAAAGTTTAACAACTAAGCATACAATGATTGAAAAGTAGGAGTATTACACCAACCTTGAACTTTCACAAAGATTCTTCTTCTAAGAACTTCGACTATTCCTTTATTAGGAGATGATAAAGATCCCCCATCTAAGTATTTTTCATTGTACAAAGCATTTAGATCTTTTTCACTTTCATCCCTAAGGACATCATTCATGACTCTAGACACCCTAGGTGAGCTGAATTATCTTAGGGTACATCACTCATGGTTTTGCTAGTTGTAAAGTGCGTTATTTGAGTCAAAACTTGGACAATCATGTCATGACAATTTAAGCATTCAAATTTTGAGCGACTCTTATAGTGCAACCTACAAAATCTTGGAAGGAGTAAGATATTTGGATCTATGTCTTCTCCTAAACAATTCAAGTTACAACCATACTATATATGACTTGAGTAATGATCTCTTCCCATGGGGAGGGCTCTTGTGATCCTATAGTAGCCTTGTCATCAAATTTTTTGATCTATGATATATCAAAAGTCATCACTCTTTAGGAGCCTAAGTTTGCTTGAAGAAACAACACTTCATTAGGAGTATTTTATTTCGTGATCATTGTCTTTAATTTTGGCTCAACGTCTATTTTGATTTGGTTATTCAATCGCTTCCAAGGTACTCATGATTAAGTAAAATCCATTAAGAACCATCCTCTCAAACACTTGATCCATTCTCTTCTTAGAAATAGGTTGTATGTTTATGGAATTTCTACTACATGTATGTCAAGGATATCCTAGATCTTGGGATCTTTAGTTAGTTGTATGCGAACATCCTTCAATAGTCCTATGCTTATGTTTTGTCAATATGGATTACAATTCAATTTGTAGGTTGTGGAGTGACCCCTAACCTTTGAGATATCAAAAGTGGCATGACATTACACAAGGCACCTAAATCGATGATGCAATTATGAAGATTTTCCCAAAATTTTTGAGACTTAGCAAAAAGGGCGTACCTCTTCTTTATCTTTATACATGGTGGGCATAGCCTCAACGATATCAATCTATGGTGAAACTATTTACTGAGTGCTAGTGCTAGGTGTTTCTTTTGTATGATCAAGGGTCTTCAACAATGCCTCCCTTTGATTAGGAAAAATCTGGAGCATATCGTACATTGAGATATTGGCCTTAGTTCTTTTTAATTTTTCAATTGTATTGTACTTCTGTATTGACTAAGAAAAATTCTTCAGTATAGTGGCTACATTCCCTTATGTCTGAGTTTATTGTCTTGAGAAGATATCCCTTACAAGTGTTAAATTGTTATTCACCCTTGGATCAAGTAGTGTTTGCTATAATCTTAGGGGAATTCCAGTAGTCATGGGTTCCCTTCAGTTATGCAGGTTGTAAGTATTTTGATTATCATTCTAGAAAGTGAGCACCTCACTAGGTTCAGGATCCGATTCCTTATTGAACAAGAACATAAATTCTTTGTTGATAGGGTCTCACATTTTGATGTAGGAGCATCTTGGGTTTGCTTGGTGACTACTTTGGAGTTAATGGGAGGAGGCTCAATAATTACTTTGGAGGGTCTTGGAGCTTGACACGATCTTGGTTGCTCGGCATGGTCTTTGGTTGCTTGGCATGATCTGGGAGGAGCTTGGCCTTGCTTGGGAATTTGGTGCATATTTTAGGCCGTCTAACTAATTTTTTATAGTGATTTAGAAAATGAAAATTTTAGGGATTGAAGAGGGCCTAGATTTATCACTATTTTACTAGGACATCAATTTTGGGAATTTAATTGTTGTTGTTAGCTAACTTTGGCATTTAATTTATGTATTTGTATTTAATTTGTGTTCTGGGCTGACTTGTGACTTAGATTGGTATAATTAGGGGTTGTGGGGAAGTCTTTAGTCATTATGGATTCACTTAGAAGAGGAGTAAGGGTGTGGAAGTGGCTGGAGAGTGAGTCTTTCTCGAGTCTATGGATAGAGTACTGAATGTGAGGTAGTTTACAGTAGGATTGTGATTATTATCCATTGTGGAGAAGAGGAGGAGCTTGGAAGAGCAAATTTTGAGAAGGGCTAGTAGCTCCAGCTTGGAAAACAAGGAGAATTCTTGGTGGGCTTGTGAGCACAAGTTGAGATCTTCCTTGGAGGTTTCTACCAGAGTGTGGATTTGGACTAGCTAGGGTTTGGGATCGGATCTTGAAGGATCTTGTAGAACTATTACTTGCTTTTTATTTGGCCATAACTGGGAAGGCCTTATAGCCCAACACATTGCATGTAATTAGCTATATTTTATGTATATATTGTTGTGATTTGATATCAGATCTTGTGTTATTGCTTCTTGTTATTGTGTTTTTGCTACATGGTTGTATAGCTGGGGACTTGGACATCTCCTTTGAGGATACTCCAACCTTGCACTACGTCAGGTGGTATCAGAGTGAAGGTTGTTCTTGAGTGTGTAGACAGATCACCGAAGCTAAGGTAGTTTGCACTAAGACTTGGGTTGAAGATGTAGATTCTGTTGGTGGATTTGTTGCAGAGGGTTTATGAAGATCTTGGGAGATGGCCCTGAGAGGATTGGACCTTGAGATGATTGTGTTAAGGATGGGGTGAGGAAGGAATTTTGTAGCTATTTGTGGAGTTGGAGTCTACCGATCTGAAAGAGAGTTGTTTGGCTAGTTAAGAGACTTATTCATGAGAGAAGATGACATAACAAGGTCGAGGTGGAAGAGTTTGGTTTTGTTGATCAATTTGTGGAGTTTGATACAAAACTTGCAGAACAACTGGAGGTTGTTGCTGAAGATATTCCTAACCTTGTTGATCCTGGGATGGATATTGGTTTTCATGATCAATTGGTTGAGTCTGACATAGAAATTGTAGATCACTTGGTCGTGGATGATCCATTTGTTGTTGCTAGTGAGTTGTATATTGCAAACCATCTTGTTGTGAGCAATGAGATTGCTGGGGTTGTGAGTTTGGCATGTGTTGATGGAGATCTTCATGTTGCTGTTGATGTGGAGTTGGTTGCAGCTGGCGTGGATTCACTAGTTTTTGATATGGATGGGGGTTTGCTAATGAAGCATTATGTTTAGTTTGTTCCTAGGAGTGAGCATGATGATTGGTTGGATGGGATTCTAGTGTTTGACAAAATGATATGGATGTGGATGATGTGTAGATTAGTTTTCTTGTCCCTGTTGGAGTGGAAGCCTTTGGTGAAGATGAAGATGGTTGTTGCTCTTTCTTTAGGCATCAAAGTGTGGGAAACACTTTTCTATTTACTTGGGGAGTTTGATGTAGGATCATCTTGGGTTTTCTTGGTGACTACTTTGGAGTTCATGGGAGGAGGCTCAGTAGTTACTTTGGAGGGTCTTGGAGCTTGGCATGGTCTTTGGTTGCTCGACATGGTCTAGGAGGAGCTCAGCCTTGCTTGGGAATTTGGTGCATATTATAGGCCATCTAACTAATTTTCTATAGTGAGTTAGAGGATTAAAATTTTAGAAATTGAAGAGGGCCTAGATTTCTAACTATGGTTCGAAGCACAAGTTCTAATTCATTCAAAGCTAGGAGATATCATGATTTTACTAAGACATCAATTTTGGGAATTTAATTGTTGTTGTTGGCCAACTTTGGCATTTAATTTATGTATTTGTATTTAATTTGTGTTCTAGGCCAACTTGTGGCTTAGATTGGTATAAGTAGGGGTTGTGGGGAAGTCTTTAGTCATTATGGTTTCACTTAGAAGAGGAGTGAGGGTGTGGAAGTGGCTGGAGAGTAAGTCTTTCCTGAGTTTGTGGACAGAGCACCAAATGTGAGGCAGTTTATAGCAAGATTGTGATTATTATCCATCGTGGAGAAGAGGAGGAGCCTGGAAGAGAAATTTTTGAGAAGGGCTAGTAGCTACGGCTTGGAAAACAAGGAGATTGCTTGGTGGGATTGCAAGCACAAGTTGAGATCTTCCTTGGAGGTTTCTACCAGAGTGTGGATCTAGACTAGCTAGGGTTTAGGTTTGGATCTTGAGGGATCTTGTAAAACTATTACTTTCTTTGTATTTGGCCATAACCAGGAAGGCCTTATAGCCTGGCACATTGCATGTAATCAGTTATATTTTATGAATATATTATTGTGATTTGGTATCAGATCTTGTGTTATAGCTTCTTGTTATTGTGTTTCCATTGCATGGTTGTATAGCTAGTGGCTAGGACATCTCCTTTGGGGATACTCCTGCTTTGCACTATGTCACATTTTGACATTCTATTTAGACTCATAAGATTCTAAAAACACAGTGTTGAATTGAATAGGGAACTCATTGGTGTTATGCGAATTTTGGTTCATCTCTTTATTTTTGCCAGAGAATGTGTCACCGATATTTGGTGCATTCTGGTTTGCATTGAGTTTATTGATATTGACAAAATAAGCATTATTATTGGTTGCAAGGATACTACCATTATTTGGATGGATACCTAATTGTTGATTCTACCTTTAAAAACCATTTTTTTGTTTTGGCACGTTGAAATTATTTCCCACAACATTATTTCCATTGAAATTCTTGTAATAATTTTGGCCATAACCATTTTCATTTGAGGCTACATTAGCTCTTTAGAAATTGTTATTCTTCCCTTGTGACAACCAAAGTCAGGTTAGCTCATTGGTTATCTAAAAAAATGGTCTTTTTTATTTGGTCAATCTTGGTCATAACATTGCTCTCTATCTTGGTGGATGGTGCAAACATTTTCTTAAAGAAAGTAGCTTTTGGAGGCGCATATCCTAGGTAGGTTATAGCTGAAGCTAAGGTAGCTAGTTCATATTGTATTGGAATGGATTTAATGGAATGAATTGATTAGGGATTGATTGTGCTCCTACGGGGTATGGTGGTATGATCGTACTGGCTTTAGTTGGAATCATCATGCCTCCTCCATTTGGGTTAGCTTATTTGGTGAACGTGACTGCTTCCTTGAAAATCTTCTCTAGAGTATCGATGTCTGTAGAATGCAATTGTAATCACCCAAAAATGATCATCTAGACTATTAGCCTAAATCATTTATTTTGATCAAATCCTCCAAATCTAATTTATTTGATTTTATCCTATAGTTTGACTATTATATCCTAAGTTGTTATTTAATTAAAAGGAACATGTCCCCCCTTGTATTAAAGAAAAGACCCCTTTCATCTCTTGTCGTAGGTTTCACACATAAAAGAATTTTTCAATTTTAAAAATAAAAGAAGATTCAATTTTTGTCTCACATGGAGATACAAAAGTCAACTCTTTTTGATTAGTGGAAATGATTGAGCACATGGATCATGAAAAAATCAACTCCCC
This sequence comes from Cupressus sempervirens, assembly GCA_028749045.1. Taxonomy (NCBI): domain Eukaryota; kingdom Viridiplantae; phylum Streptophyta; class Pinopsida; order Cupressales; family Cupressaceae; genus Cupressus; species Cupressus sempervirens. The sequence continues at coordinate 621,528,395 of CM053789.1, forward strand.
ATGCTTGATTAGATCCTCTTGTCTCATGATCTCCACCATACATACTTCTTTAAAATGGAGAGCTCTCTCCTAATCTAAGGATCCAATCTTTTTGCACTATTATTATGGTGTAGGTTTTTGCATAGGCACTATTGGAGCTTTGGAAGATATTGTGGCCTCACTCTCATATTTTCATATCATAGTAGTTTAATATCATGTTGCATTAGTGTGGTTTCTTTTTATGCATTAGAATAGCACATCTAGTTTAATTAGAAAGCTTGTAATACTCTCATCTTTCTAGTTAGTTTTCATTTCTTGCATTTCATGTAGCTTAGTTGCATTTTTCATAGCATCTCATATTTTTTCTTGGACACTAGAATCCTTTCTCTTGTCTTAGAATCACCCATTTCATGGTGTACTTGCAAGGGGTTACATTCTTATACTCAATTGAGAGCTATTGCACTTCCATTTTTCCTTCACACACCATGATGAGGGAGTTCTTGGTCAGCATTTGAGGCTCTCAACCCATGAGATACCTTGAATAGAAGGACTTAGAGAAGTGCACATTTTGAGTGTGCATTTTTGGCACCCACCATGACATCGAGCAACTCTATTTTTCCCTTCTTTTGCATTTTCATCACTTTCATACTTCTTCTTTTTTCCTAATGAAATTATTGTGTGATACATTTCCAATATCATATGATATTTTTGTTAGCATGAATGCTAATGAAAATACATTGAGGGAGTATCCCAGGTATTGGAGAGTATATATATGTTTCATTCATGGCTATGTTTTTCATTGATGTCAACATAACATGGTTTCTATAAAGACTGACAGAGTAATAGACAAAGATCTTGATGGTACAAATAATTTTTTGATTGTTTGGTCATGCATAGTTATGGACATGTACAACATTATGTCTTGATGACATGGTTAAGTGCATAGAGCCTTGGTTGTAGATGTATGTAAGTTGAACCTTATTTACAGAGAGTAGTTTAGAAATAGAGTATTAAGAAAGCAGTTCCTGATGTTTGTTGGCTATCTTTCATCTAAGATATAATGAAGAGATGCATAGTTAGGTAGTGATAGAGGATAGTTAGGTGATGACATCAAAGAGTGCACAAGCCTTAGTATTGCATGTGTGAAGTTTTGTATAGACTATAAGCCAAGAGTGCTATTGTAATATTAATTAATTAATTATCTTATTTTAATTAATTGAGAAAGCCTCAAGGCTGACTCAAGGAATTATTATGAAGATATGGCATAAAGGAAAGATGTTTTCCTTTATTTTATGATGTGTATTAATATCGTTGTTGAAGTGCAATGTGCAAAAAGGAGCAGAGTACTTAATGTGTGTAAGAGATCCAAGGGATTATTGGATGCATAGTTCATGATCTGATTACAAGATCTAAAGGAGCAAAATTTTGGTTGATAGGACAGAGACAAAGAATGAAGTAAAATTTAGTTATATTACTTTTCAAGGAATAATACATAGATCATTTGGACAATGGGTTCATTTATCATGCCCTTGAAGCTATTTGGGTAGTGGGTCCAATTGTCTTCCACAACTCCTGATAGGGTTGGAATCTCCTAATAGGGATTCAAAGTCTTCTAACAAGGACTCATATGTACTAAATGTTGTAACAGACTCCTAATAGAGTCTATCCTCTAACAAGGAATATTTATATTAGTACATCATCTTGTGGGTGCCATCTCCACTGAGGTTTTCCCTTTGATCAAGGGTTTCCCTAGTTAACATATTTGATGTTATTGTGTATGAGTATCTTGTTGTGGTTTTAGTTTATATTAATTATATGGTTAAGATTGTTTAAGGTTGTTATTTGTGATATTAGTTGGATAACTGATTCACCCCTTAATTATATATGTTGACTATATATTCTAACAATTTCATTCTATAGTCGTGTGATACTTTACTAGTTAAAAGTATCACACACTATTTAATATTCTATTGCATTGCAGTTTTGTAGTGTGTGCATAAAAGTGTCACACTTCTATAAACCATTATTCTTGAGAGAACCCATGGAAGAGAGAGTCTCAAGAGCTGACTTATAACTCTCTATCTATGACATGCAAAGGCTATGAGATGGTGGCTCTCAAATGAAGAAAACTATGCAACCCTTGCAAGGTGCACCATAGAATGAGAGATTCAAAGAGTAGAGGCAAGAGTTCCAATATCCAAGAATCTAGAATAAAATGCAATGCAGATGCAAGCTATTCTAAATGAAATGCAAGCTAAGAAAAAAACTAAGCTAAAGCATAAATGAAACTAAGCTAAAAAGTATGCCATAATGTAAGTAGAATGAGAGCTAAGCTAAAATGCAAAAATGCAAGAATGCTCCAAGTCTCCAAAATCACCAAGAAAACCTGTAGCATAGCAATAGCATGAGAGACTAAGATCTTTTGAATGAGAAGAGAGCCCTCCCTTTTAAAGAAAAATAGATGGTAGAGATTAAGAGGCAAGATGAATGTAATCAAGGGTGGAGTTTGAAAGTGGGAGTGATCCATGTACAAAAGCATCTCAACCAATCACAATTAATGGTTGACTTTTGAGAGGGTTTGAAATGTGTGGAGGAGAATTAAAGTTATTTTAAAAGTAGAAGATTCCTCTCACATAGAAAAATGTGCATTCATGTGTAGACAAAAATGTCTTTTCTTTTATTTCTAAAATAGGAATAATGCTTTATGTGTGCACACTTAGGATAAGAGATGAGTAGGGAATTTTATTTAGTTAAAAGGGGGACATGTTATTTTAATTAAATATGAACTTGGGATAAAGTGTTCATACCATAGGTTATAATCAAATAAATAGATTTTGAAGCATTTGATAAAAAATAACCATTAGATAAATTATGGAAAAATGCTAGAAAAGGGGCTCATAGTCTAGATGACCATTTTTAGTTAATTACATTTGCCCCTCTTTGACTAATGTGTGATCAATTTGGGAACATATTATGTTAAAGAAAATAGAAGCCAAGTAGGCAATAATAGACATAGATATTTGATTCCAAACAATGAAATGCGGAAAGAGATAGCAAATTCTGAATGTACAACTTAATAGCAGTAGTACTGAACATTAGGAAAGGAAAGATGATGTTAGAATCCAAGAAGAATGCTAACACCTAGCAAAGTGGATAGATCAAGAGTAGGTGAAAAGATCAATCACATGCTCCTAAGAAATAGATAGTTGTAGCAAGCGATGATAGAGTATGTCTACCCCCTCAGGATTGAAATTGAAATAAGGTAAGGGGAATGCATAAATGAGCTAGAAATGAATAAATTGAGTTATAGCAATGTCCAAGATGATAGATGAATGATTATAACCAAAGAGTGACTATTAAGAAGTGATAGAATGCCCTAGTTTGACTAACTTTGACCAAGAAAGATAAAGCATAAGAATTAGGTCAAGTGGAAGAGAGAGAAATGATGAAGAAATGAAGAAATAATGATTTTCCCTACAAGATTCAAAGATTAAGCCTCAATAGGTCAGCCAACTACATAGAAGAAAGAAGAAAATTTTGACTAGCAAGATGAAGCCGAGTTTGGGTTTCGATCTCAAAAATGGATCTAGGATGTCGAGATTGGCAAAGATAGGTCAAAAGCATAGATGAGATGGTAATATAGAAAAGAAGAGATAAGATAAGATTGAGAAGAGGTAAGAAAAGGATGAACATAGTTAGTTGACATGTCCATGAAAGATAAAGAAGAGAGCTCTCTTAATATGCGAAATGTAAAGCTAAGCTAGAATGAAAGCTAGTATGAAAAGGTGCAATTGCAAGGGTTACATAAGTAGGTCCTAGCTTTTATCATTGAGCCTTATTAAGGACATCATAAGATCATACAATCATCACTAGTAAAACTATGAAGATATGAATATGATCTACGTCAGATAAAAATGTGGGAATCCAATTTAAGCATCAAACACATGCAAGTCAAGATGGCTAATACAATTAGATTTCCTTAGTATAGCGAGATTGCACCTATATCAAGGCATAAGCCCCAGGATAACCCTCAAGTGTAGTCTTGCAAAAATAGACAAGGATGATATGTTGTAGGTCCAAAGTGTCATGTAGGACAAGCCTGAATGCTCTAAACACCTTAGACTAACAAAGTATACCCACAAGAAGAAAGCAAGTAAAACATGCCCCATGCCCCCAGTCTTCTAGTCCATGACATCCTCGAAAGACTTATTAGGGAGGGAACACATAGCAAATAAATCATCGTAGACAACACACAAAGAAGATAAAGTTCATCATAGCTTAGTAGTTTGAGTGTTTAAGTGTATGTATGTAAGTCACTTGGCCATTTCTTTAAGACTTGACTCTAATAGTGAGAAATATCATGACATCAGAGACCATAGGTAAACTATCTAAAAAGTGTTGAAAAACACTTAATGTCCACTTGGCAGTAGTGTTGAGAAACATTGTTTTGTGAGTTGTCAAAGAAAACCCTAATGCATAAGAATACCTCAATAGGCTAAGTAGCTATGCCTCCACAATGAAAACAAGAAACAATTCCAAGCTAGGAAGCGTGTAGCGAAATGGGTGATTAAGACTGATAAACATAGGTGCAAGGGTCTCAAGTAGCACCTATTTCTAGGCTTTCACCACTTGGAAAATTTTGTCAAGACTTTTTTTCAATTTTTTTTGTATTTTTGATTTTTTTGGTGATACATCAAAGCACCTATTGCTAGGTTTTCACTAAGATAATCATTTTTTTAGGACATTTTCTAATTTTTAGGTTTTTTTCAGCATCATATATGATTTTTTGAATTTTTTAGAATGATTTAGAGATCACTAGTTCTCAAGCAAGATCACATCATTTTCTCCCATCGTCTAGCAAGGTCTAGGATATGATGGAGAAACAAGCCAGTGGATAAGCAGAGATGGATAAGAAAGGAGTATGAAGCAAGTGAAAGTGATCCTCAAGGATTGATTCCTCAAGAGTACTCAAGCTAGGGAAAGAGGTGAAATAGTCATATGAAGCATGTTTTGGATAAGAAATGGAAGTAGTGAGAAAGATAGCATGTAGGATAAGTAGTGAAGCCAACAAGTGAGATAACATGAAGTGTGTACAAAAGAGTAGCCATGCCAAGACACCTATGAGAACCATGTTTTATTTATTGTGATCAAGACTAAGGGGTCAACTAGATAGGATAGTGATGGGATAGAGAAATAAGAATAAAGCTCAAGATGGAGGCTATGAGTGAATGATAAAGTACAATAGAAAATCTTGTGGATAAGATAGCCAATATGCAAAGATAGCTCAACATTGTCAAGATCAAAGAGAGAAGAGGGGATAGATGGATGATGGAAGAATTACGCATGATGCCAATTTACTAGGTTTTCATCATGGTACTTATTCAAGGTGCCACAAGAAGTGGTTTTCACTAGGCACATTTTTTTAATTTTTTTTGAACTTTTAGAAAGAGGTCAAGTTTTTTGAATGTAGATAGTGCTCCTATTGGAAAGATAAGTCATGATAAGCCAAGACCATAGAAAGATATGCTCAAAGATGCTTATAGGGTGATGAAAGAGAAATGGTAGTAGGAAGAATATATTGAGGATAAGAGTTCATGTATAAAAGTAAGTCTAAGCTTTAGAGGATTTCATGAGAGTAGATGAAATATTGGACAAGATCAACATTGACACACACCTTGAAGGGTATTGGAATGATGGAGGAATCATGGATGAAATAGCTTGAGGTTTAGATGTATGAGGTGGTAGAAGAGATTTGGAAAAAAGTGGAGTGGAAGGCTTTGGAATATTTTTAGGAAGATTTTTGGAAGAAGATGGAATGGAAGGCTTTGGAAGCTTGAATGTCAAATTTGAAGTATTTTCAATATTCAAGTCTTTTAAAAGAGACTTGGGAATCCATATAGCTTTAGATTTTCATTTGGATACTCGAGAACACATTTCTTCAATAATGGGCTTAGGAACCCATATTTTCTTTGATTTAGCTCTCTTAATAGTGGACCTTTGTAGTCTCTTTTGTGCATTTTCCTTCTTAGCATTCACGTTTTGTTTAAATGGGACATAGTGATCTTTATTTTTCAATGGATTCTTATGTTTATTCTCACTTCCAAAGGACTTGGGATTTGTGGATGAATAAGGCTGATATGACTAGTTTAGATGGATAAATGGGTGAACATTCATCAAGGATGAGTATCTTTGTTGATCTTGGGGTATGATGGGAGAGCTAGGAGTGTAAAATGTAGGAGATGAAGGAACATAAGGTCCCAATATAGATGGAAGGTTTGAAGGCTTTAGATTTGATGGATGAGGACCAAGGATAGACTTAGGATATGCAAATGGATAGTGGAAAGGGATATTAACATCTTTAGAGTGAGCAACATGGTCAAAGCCATCAATAGACTCATGAGTAGCTTTGATAGGAATAACATTTTTAATAGGAGCATTTGAAGCTTGAGCACAATTTTGAAGTGGATATGGAGAAGTAGAACATGAGGGGATGCTTTGATCTTGACAAGTAGCTTTGGATAACATAGGAAGAGAACTTTTGTCATAATTTTCAGTAAGCTCAAGGGAGATAATGGAAGTGGTATCTTCATCATACTTGGGGGATGGAAAAGACATAGGATATGGAGGGGTGAAAGTTTGAAGGAGATGAAAGGGTGCTTGATCTTGATCTTTCTTGACATTTATAGCTTTTTCTTTTTGAGAGTCCTCTTGAGATGGAGCCACTTCTAAGGACAAGGGATAATGAAGAGTGAATGGAGTAGTGCTTGGAGTAGGCATAGTAGTGCATGAAGGTTGAGGATATTTAGGATTAGTAGCATGGAAAAGGTTTGCAACCAAGTGAAGTTTAGCTTGAGTTTCTTTTAGAGGTAGCCCTTAAGGATATGCATAGTCAATGTGGAAAGCATTAGGTTCTTTATTTGATGGAGGTAGGTTGGAAAGATTTGAAGTGTTGGCAGGTGCATGAGTGTTGGAAGAAGTGGACATATCAAGGAAACCATCAATAGACATAGGTTCGTTAATATGATCTTTCTCAAGAAAAGTATCCTTATCCCATGAGTCATTAGAGTTATCAATAATCCCATTATCAATAAGATCTTGGATTTTATGTTTCAGTTCAATGCAATCTAAAGTATGATGCTCATTATGTTGATGATAAGCACAATAGATATCCAAGAATGGGTTTCCATATGAGCTAGACTTAGGTAACGTGATAAGCTTGGTGCCAAGAAGTGTTTGCAAAGTGTCATCATAAGAATCTTCCAAGGGAGGAAAAGTTCTATCAAAATTATATCTAGAGTCCTTTTTTTGTTTCTCAAGTGAATGATATGCATCCATGTTTTCATCATTGTCTTGGTCAAAGATAGGTCCATCATGATATCTTGGAATAGGCTTAAAGCAAGTATCACTTTCCTTCTCTCTAAGGAGGTCTTTAGATCTAGAGGATGAAGACATTTGATGTATTGGAGTAGAATATGTAGACCTTGAAGAGGATGACCCATGTGTATGTAAAGGTCTTAATGGAGAATCATTTAAGAATGAAATCTTCTCCTCTAACCTTTTTATCAAGTTTAGACTTCATTTCTATCATGCGCTTAGAGAAATGAAGGTAAGAAAGATCATTTGTCTCTTCTAGTTCTTTGTATTGAGTGTATAGATCTTGAAAATATTTAGTGGCATGGAGGATATCATGATCATCTAGATTTGGTTGAGGTTTGGTAGCACAAGGTTTGAATTCCATAGTGGTAAATAGATAATCAAGCATGAAGGAGACTAGAAGAAGCTAATAAGGTGACACAAGATAACTTGATGTCCAAACTAAAGAGGTAGAGTGTTCACTTTCCAAAATAGTAAAGATAGAGTAAAGTGACTTGTCAATAAAGTGTCCAAGAAACTTACAACACTAGTGAGTCAAGTCAAGATCTAGGCAAGAAGCCAAATAGCCAAGTAGATAGAGCAAGCAGGGTGACAAGTGAAAAACTTTCCCAACCTAAGAGTGTAGTCAAGAAATCAAGGTAACCATTTTAGCAAAATGATAACTAGCAAGAGGACATAGACCATGACGATAGAAATACCAAGACACTAAGACCAAAGAGACACTTTAAGCATGTTTAAGCACCAGAGACATAACAAATCTAAGCCAAATGATGAAACTCCCCTTAATAAGCAACACAAGAAAATGTTTGCACTTGATGTTTCGACTTGGTTGACAAAGTTTGACAATAGTTGATAGCATAGCAAGTTTGATGTTCAAAAGCAATTTCTTTCCAAGCATGATAGTGACACATGGAGTAGTCTTCAAAAAATAAAGCAAGGGACAAAGAAAATTTGCATGATACAAGCATATGTGAGGTCTCAAAATAAATCCCTAGAACTATTGTCATGTGTATGTTCAAAATATTTCCATAGGTCTAGCACATTCGAGAATACATCAAACAATATCTACCTAAAGGACATAGTTCACTACTCAACAACTTGGCCCATGGTTGATTCTCCTTCACCTCACACCAAGTGGTTTCCCACAAGAGATATTGGATTTGTCATGGAATTGCCATAAGCACATCCAAGGGAGCACATATGGTGAGTGTAAAATCTTTGGGTGATCTGGGTAATCCACTAGGATCGATCCTTGCACCAAGAAGTTGAGCAAAAATATAAGGCAACTACTAACCTAGGGTGTTTAGAAAAGATTTCCATTCATAGCACTCCTCTTTCTCCTGATACAGGACACCTCACCTTACAATGAGTAACTGGTCTCACAACCACCAGAGTACCTTAAGCATTCCTCCCTAATGATCTCCTCATGGTAACAATCCCATAAGCAATCACACTAGGTAAGACAAGTGCTACATCTATCAAGGTTTTGTGTCCTTTATAGCCTTGAGATTATAGTGGGTTGGAATAGCCGAGTTCGCTTGTTGCCACTTGGGACGTTCCTCTTGGTTGCCCAAGAGCAGGCCCTCTAAAGGATTCTAGACTAAACAAGAAGTGGATCAACCTTTGAAAGTCAAGATTTCTAATTCACCACTAGGGTGAAGAGGATACTCTCCTATCTCAAAAGCCTTTCCCAAACATGTCAAACAATTTTCAATTAACCCTCTTTCTTTCGAAATCTAGAGGTGGGTCAATATTTTTGTTTCACCACAAGGATGAAGAGCATACTTTCCTACAACCAAAAGAATCTAATGAAAAGATATTAAATGCCTAATAAAATGAACAACTAGTATAGTGCCACAGTTAAAAGTGAAAGGAAAGAACAAGGATTTTATTGGTTGGTTTTTATGCTTTGGGTAGCCTTGTAAACAAGTGTTAGTAGCCCTTATGCATTTGAAGCTTTGACATGCATTCTTTTTAGTAATAAAATGAGAAAATCCCTACAAAAAAACCAAAGTTAGGGCATAATAACCAAGTAAGACCTGCAACAAAAAGTGGTTAGTTGCCTCAAAAATCCAAGTTATCTTCCAACCAAGTGTATGCAAAGAAAGTGCAAGTTAATCACAAATGCTCTCAATTTTACTCTTTGCTTTTGACCTAGTCAACAAGATTGAACTTGTTTGCTATGATTTCGGATCCAAAAATAGAAATTCAAAGAATAGACCCCCACTAAAAACCAAAGATATTTCCAAAAATGCAAGAAATCCAAAAAAATCTCTACATTTGTGTCCTAGGGACCCATTTTATAAAAACATAGCATATTTATCAAATTGAGTTTTTGGGCCCAAATATGACCTCTAAATTCAAACTACAAAGAATGGACCCCCTATAGAATTTAAAGTGCTTTCCAAAAATGTAAAATTTTCCATAAAAGATGCTGATTTGTGACCAGAAATGACTTTTTGTGAAAAATAAAGAAAAATGAATAAATAATGCAAATCAAGTCAAAATGATCTGAAAATTGGACTGAGACGTGTGATGCATCCCAAACCTAAAAAAAAAAAATAGATCCAAATTCAAAGTGGTTTGGAAGATATGCTCAAATCTTCCAAAACTAGGGTTTTGGCCTTCAAACAAATCTACACAAAGGTTAGCCTTAAAACCAAAGTAAGAGACCTGTAAAATCACTTGATTAGATCCAAGAAGTTGCTGTAAAAAATTAGAAATGATAATGTGATCAAAATGCAAGTAATAAAATGAAGCTAGAAACTTGGTTCTAGCCCCATGGTGGGCACCAAAAATGTGTGCATAAAAGTGTCACACTTCTATAAACCATTATTCTTGAGAGAACCCATGTAAGAGAGAGTCTCAAGAGTTGGCTTAAAGCTCTCTATCTATGATGTGCAAAGGCTATGAGATGGTGGATCTCAAAAGAACCAAACTATGCAACCCTTGCAAGGTGCACCATAGAACGAGAGATTCAAAGAGTAGAGGCAAGAGTGCCAATATCCAAGAATCTAGAATAAAATGCAATGCAAATGCAAGCTATTCTAAATGAAACGCAAGCTAAGAAAAAGAACTAAGCTAAATCATAAATGAAACTAAGCTAAAATTTTTTCCATAATGTAAGTAGAATGAGAGCTAAGCTAAAATGCAAAAATGCAAGAATGCTCCAAGTCTCCAAAATCACCAAGAAAACGTACAACATAACAATAACATGAGAGACTAAGATCTTTTGAATGAGAAGAGAGCCCTCCCTTTTAAAGAAAAATAGATGGTAGAGATTAAGAGACAAGATGAATGTAATCAAGGGTAGAGTTTGAAAGTGGGAGTGATCCATGTGCATAAGCATCTCAACCAATCATAATTAATGGTTGACTTTTGAGAGGGTTTGAAATGTGTGGAGGAGAATTAAAGTTATTTTAAAAGTAGAAGATTCCTCTCACATAGAAAAATGTGCATTCATGTGTAGACAAAAATGCCATTTCTTTTATTTCTAAAATAGCTAGAAAGGGGGCTCATAGTCTAGATGACCATTTTTAGTTGATTACATGTAGAATATTGCACTTGAGGACATAGAGTATCGCCTAGGTCAATTGTATCACCTTGGTATATTGGAAAGTGTCATACAATATTTTTGTAGTAAAAATTATCACCTAGTTCATAATTGAAATTTGTTTCAGTTTTTAATTAGAAGTTTGATTTCTTAGAGCATTTTATTTTGGGTTTTCTAGATATTTACTGTTTGACTAGTGGGATTGCTCAAGTTTATTACATTTGGCTAACACTTTTGATGTACTAACACATTTATTTTGTATGGCATGTCTAAATTTCTTGCTTAATTTCTCATTAAAAGAATGCATGTCAAAGAATCTATTTGCTAAAAATGGTTACTAATATTTTTTTTGCAGGTCTGCCCAAGCAAAGAAAAAACAAACAAACCAAGTGTGCTTGATATTGTCTTTTATTTATATATGTGGTATCTACTAGTTGTTTCCTTTCCTGGGAACATAAAACTTGCGAGTAGGTCTTAGTGTTGGTAGGAGAGTACGCTCTTCACCCTTGTGGTGAATTAGAAGTCTTGACCCTTCATTAAGTTACGAAAGTGAGTGGTATATTCCACTTTTTAGTGGTCTTGATTAATCTTATTGGTGTGTTTGGGGAAGCACTAAGAATAGGAGAGTATGCTCTTCACCCTTTGGTTGAATCAAAAATCTTGACCTCTTTGGTGGGGATCCATTTTGTCTATCACCTAGTGAGGTATTTCCTTTAGAGGGTCTTCTATTGGTGGAAAGATACCAATGGGAATGACCCAAAGTGGGAACAAGAAAAACCTAGCTTACCAGACCTGCTATACTCACAAAACCCTTGACAAAGACCAAAGACTTGAGGGGTGTAACACTTGTCTTAATTTATTGGAAGTACTTGTGGGATTGTGACCATGAGGAAAACACTAAGCTAGAATGATTAGGGTACTCTTGTGGCTAGGAGATCTGTTACTTGTCTTTAACAAGGTGTCTTGTTATAAAGTGCAAGAGGGGTGTTGCAAATGAGACCCTTTCTAAACACCTTAGGATTAGAAGCTACCCTTATTATCCACTCAACATCTTGGTGCAAGGATCGATCCTAGTGGACTAACTAAATTACCCCAAGATTTTTACATTCACCATTTGTGTCCTTTTGGTTGTGTCAATGAAACCTCCATGACAAAGCCAACATCTATTGTGGTAAACCACTTTGTGTGAGGCAAGGGGACATCAAGCATGAACCAAGTTGTTGAGTAATGAGCTATGATCTCTTCGTAGTTCTTCTTGGCATATTTTCAATAGATCCATGAAAACATTTTGAACATACACATGTAACATTCATAGGGTTTAATTTTTGAGATTTCACAAGTGCTTGTGTTGACAAGGTTGCTTTGTCCCCTGTTCAACAGTTTGAAGAAATATGCTTGTATCCCTATTTGTTTTCAAAACTTTGTATCTATTATTGAAAACTGAAATATTCCTCTATCACAACTATATTTTGGTCTAAAACACCTAAAAGTTGGATTAGAACATGGATGTTTTAGGCATCAAGTCACATGTTAGAGAGTTGGTCGAACTCTTATCACACGACTGTTTAGAGATATATGGCATAATACTTTTGGATTGCCAAAAGTATCACACTACTTAAATTTTTTTTTCATCCTCCTATATTGTAGTCTATCATACAACCTGCTAGAAAGTATTGCATTTCTACAAAGTATTTCTTTCCTATTATGAAAACTATAGTACGATAAAAAGTTTTGATCTAGTATCATCTGGTTTGGTGTAAACTATTGCCTGGTTTTTGATGACTACATAATTGAGTCTAGATTGTGATTTAGCTAAAGTAGGGGTATTTTCATTTGGTCTTACCATGATCTTCTCTAAAACCTTTATGTCTAGTCCTATCTTAAGCTAAAACTATGAGTTTGGTTTCTTGGATATGAATTTAAAGTCTTTATTGCTCACTTGTCAAAATTTTGGTTACTCCATTCTCTTGACTATTTGCTATCAGGATTCTTGCCCAAATCTTGGCTAGAATCAATAGTGCTATAAATTATTGATCACTTTTGATAAGCTATTTGCTTTGCTTTACCTTTTGAAAAGTGAATATTTTGACTATACAAGATAAGATCTCGAAAGGCTTCGCATCTTACTATTATGCTAAAGGCTTTTCCTTACATGCCCATTGCGACTAGATGCCAATTTGGTCAAGGAAGTTAACTCTCTTTTAATTTTGTACAATTTTCCCCTCCTACTAGATGTCCTCATAAGCAAGTCTATGAGGAAGAACCTTTCCTTGATAGGGAGGAAGAGCTTAACACCACTACTTGGCACAACCCACTTAACCACTTTGACAATTTCTTTAATACTCCCTTCAATACTCCTAGGGCTATGGATAGTTTTCTTCTCAACATGAACCCCAAGGAGAGGAACCACCACCTAGAAGACCTCTTCACACTTAGAGAAGAACAAGCTATTCTAGATAGAGAAATATTAGAATAAGCTAGGCATATAGTTGTTAGGGAAACATCTCATTCACATGTTGAAACTAGTATTCACGCACATGACTTTGAAAATAGACATGCTCATGCCAACTATAACAACCCATTTATGAACAACCCATCTTGTGGGAATAATGGGAACAACACTCTATCAAGATATCGAAGGACACATGTAGTGGGATGTTCCTCACAACCAAGACCCTCATAATTGCACCATGAGAGTGAGGTAGCCAATGAGGTTACTAGTGAGGACCTCATGAGATTCCAAAAAGATGAGCTGCTCCAAACACTTATGATTAAATCCTTAGAGAAATATGAAGTTCAATATTTTCAATACATGAAGATCAATATTTTCAATACGTGACTTCTATGGGATGGAAACTCCCTCATAATTATGATGTCCAAAGGATCATCTAGAAAAGACATCCAACTGAAGCTAAGATCCTAAGAAAAGAGATACAAGAGTTGCAATGTCAACTTGCCCAAATGCAAATGGCAAAAGAGCCACCCAAAACCTCCTTTTTAGAAACCATACGTGCTCTCATTTTCAATAGAAGTCTCTACATGGTACCATTTCCTTAGGATATAGAGGTTCCCAAGTATGAAAAATATGATGGAAATGGTAACCTAAATGACAACGTGATTCACTTCTATGCTCTTAGCATAGATTTCATGCATGAGGACACATATCTTACAAGGATCTTTCCTATGAGTTTAAGGGGACAAGCCATGGACTAGTTTACCAAGTTATCACCTCTTAAAACATTTGATGAACTTGCATAGTGATTTATCCAATAATATTCATACAACATACAACACTCTATCACTATTTTGGATCTTTGCAATATAAAACAAAGACAAGGAGAATCATTTTCCACTATAATTACAACAATGGAGATCACTACATTCTAGGTATCGGCAATAAATTTCTAAGATTGAGAAGATTGGCTTCTTTTTCAACACACTTGTGCCCGAATTACATTATGATCTTTGGAAGCAGTTGTTTACAACCTGCAATGACATGATTGAAAGTGCCTATCATGTGAAAAGGGGAGAAATTGTTTTAAAGAAGGATAAAAATGGTCTTGAAAATTTTTCTTGCTAATAATCTTATCATGCTACCTAAAAATTCCTAACCTTATGAGCCACATTTGAAACCCAATTGGTGGAAAGATGACCAATTTTGTAATTACCATTGTACCAAGGGTCATAATACTAAGAATTATTTCAAACTCAAGGATGTTATACAAGTCCTTATCAATGAAGGGAAGGTTGTCACAAATAGCTTAGCTAAGGACTTGGATCACAAGTTCTTTAAGGAACATATACCTAAGTATGAGAAAGGAGAAACATTGAACAACAACAAGAAAAGTCATGATGTCACAATCAACTATGCTTATGCCAACATGGACAATGTCATCAATATGATCAAGCACATAAGTGAAATTTTTTACATGATGGGTCCACAATTTGATGAAGAACCCAACTATGACACTAATGATGAGTGATCTATGGTTGTCTTCAGAACTCACAACTTCTTCCAATGCTTTGACAATGCTAGACCACTAGTTTTGCTTAGGGTGGCATATTCCTCTCATTGTGAGACTTGAACGTTGTCACTTGGGGGCAATCTAAGGTTTTTCTTAAAGTGGCTAATGATCCCAAATATGAATCATCTTCCAAACAAGTGGCTCCACCTACTATATTTAGCTACGATCTTGTGAGTCAATTACAATAGACTCCCATGCAAATTTCCATCTTTAAGTTGCTACAGTTGTCTCCTTTGCACAAAGAGATCCTAAAGAAAGCTCTACGCACAACTAATGTCCCTATAGATATTAATACTAAGAGATTTCAAAATATGGTAAATCACATTTCCTCACCTCACTACTCATATTTTTTGAAGAGGATGACAAAGGCTTGAGTCATGTCCACAACCTTGCTCCCCACATCAAAGTTCAAATCTACTACACTCAAGTTCGACGAGTACTGATAGAAAATGGTGCTAGGTTAAATATTGTTTCCTTTAGTATGATTAAAAAATTAGGAATGTTTGAATTTGTTAATCAATCCCAGATGAAAGATAACCATAAAAACATATGATGAAGTTGAACGATCCTCCAAGGGTCTACTTGTGCTTCCTATCTGTGTGGGTCCCATGGAGAAATATGTGGTCTTCCAAGTATTAAACATCCCACTTGCTTATAATCTTTTGTTGGGTGGACCATGAATTCATGAAATGCAATATATACTATCAATGTACCATCAATGTATCAAAATTCCCTTCAATGGTATAGAGATTGTGATCCTAGGTGATCATTCCATGTCTATCAATGTGCTTGCTATTGCAAAGTTGCTACTGATACATAATCAACCTTATAGTGACATTAGACCATCTTTTATGGAATGTGATAAAAAGTTAAAAATGATGAGTTTTGGCATGGGGGAGTATACCGTGGAATCCATCACAACATTTCCTATTTCTCAACATTCATATGGAAAATAATCTGAGAAGATGAAGCCTTCAGGTTGTTAGAATTTGGAGGTAGATTTCTGTTGCCATGTTAGAATGAGTTAATATAGACATAAATCCAAGATCATATTGAAAGAGATAGATTAAGAAATGGAACTAAAATAAGAAGAATAACAAAATAGACAAACTTGATGTAATTATGCATCAAGGGGAATATGCTATCCTTACAATTAGAATGTATCTCCAATATGGAGAATACAACATTTCAGTACATAGAATACATGTGAGCTAGCCTATTTATATAGGAAAGGGTCAAAGTTAGGCACCTACCAAAGTTGGGCACCTACCAAAGTTATGTGACACATGGTCAAATCCACCTACCAAAGTTAGGTGGCACATGGTCAAATCCACCAACCAAAGTTAGGCACCTACCAAAGGTTGGTAACACATGTGTCATTCCCACAAGGAATTAAATATGTGTAATTTCCATAAGGAATAAAATATATGGTTTATGTATAACTCACTATTAACCTTATAAAATAAACAAGGTTCCTAAGTAAACTTAAGATAAGAGTTAAATGGTAAGAGTGAAATGGAAAATAACCATTTAATCTAACATAGCTTCTACTATGACTATCTATTGTACCTTTGTCCAGTCTTGAGTCCTTCTAGAATATGAAAAAGAAGAACAAGAAATTAGGGACTTGATATATATAGAGGAAGAACCAATCAATATAGTTGTACTCACCATGCCTATACCTCCTAAGAAAAATGACAAAGGTTATTAGTTTCTCAAGAAGATGGGTTACCTAGGTCATAAACCCTTGAATAACAACAAGTATACTCTTATTGAACCTATTAGTCACACTAAAGGTCATAAGAATGAAGATAAAACTTGTTTAAGATTTGGGGTCAAGGAAAATATTCCTATTTTTGATAGAGAACCTCCACTTGTTACAAGTGATTTAGAGGATGGGGTTTAGCCTCTAGCTACCACTACTTTAGAAGTTAATTTTGTCCCCTCCACTTCCCTTCTTTTGTGGGAAGATGTATTATTCAATGATTACACAACTGAAGCATCTACTTCTAGATGACCCAAATTTGATGAATATGACATTGAGAATCCTAGTGAAAAAAGAATAAGGAGAAATATTGCTTGACTTATGGCCTGAGAAAAAAGCATGGATTCTCAAGAATATGAGTGGTGATCCATTTTTGATGCCTCTTATGAATTGGGTTTAGATGTGAAACATGTCTATGTTACTCAATCTAACATAGTTGATGAGTCTCATGTAGAGTCAGACGAGTTGGATTCACAACTTACCTTAATGGATCATGTTGATTCCTCTAGGAATTATCTTGATTTGGATTCCTTTTTAGCTTCTTGTATAGGTTCAACCTCTCTCTTCGCTAGAGATAATTCCTCTCGTATCAATAACATTGAAGTCTCCACCTTACTTTCACTTATGTACCCTGATCTCATAAACTAGTCTACCCTCATTTCAAAATGATTATGAGATCACATGCTACCTGAATACCATCAAGCTAGTGGTATCTTCCACGGGTGAACCAACAGTCAACATGATCAAGACATACATCAAGTACCTTAGTCACAAATTGAAAAAAAAAATGAAAAATAAGAGTTTAGATGGTGAAAACCACTTTGTGGTGGTGTGTGAACCAAAAAAGAGTAAAAATAAAAAGATATCTAAGGGTGAAAGCCTCTTTGTGGCACCCAAGGATGAGGTACTTGATATTCTTCCAAGCTATGTTTAGGATAGATCATCCAGTTTGATAGAACCAACACAACCTATCAACTTGTGTACTGAGGAATCTCCCAAAATTATACATTTGGATCAGTATTTATTAGTAGAAGAAAATGAAAAATTTACTTAGTTCTTTAAAGAAAAAAAATTAACTTTGAATGGACCTATGATGATATGGCTGGCCTAGATACAAAGTTCATCATGCATCACCTCTCCATTGTTCCTAGTGTTAAACTATTTAAGTAGAAATTAAGAAAGATGCATCCCCAGGTTACCTTGTTAGTCAAAGTTGAGTAGAAAAATTGCTAAGTGCTAAGTTCATCAAAGCTATTGACTATGCATAATGGACACCTAATATGGTGCATATTTCTAAACATGACAAATCCATTCACATCTGTATAGATTTTAGGGATTTAAACAAGGCATTCCCAAAGGATGATTTTTTGCTACCAAATATCAATATGATAGTAGGCATGACCATGGGCTATGAAATGTATCCCCTAATGGATGGCTTCTCAAGTTACAACTAGATTACTTCCATTTTCATTCCTTTTCACTCCATGACTAGGGAGGTCTAGGTCAGAATTTGAGGCCCTCAATCCATGAGATACCTCAAATAGAAGGACTTATAGAAGTGCACATTTTGAGTGTAAAAAAATCTCCTTAGGAAGATAACAGTGAGGTGATCCATATAGTTCAAATAGATTTGAATTGAAACCCCCAGTGGTATGGTATAAGGGTTTTCCAACTTGTGGCATGCCATGTAAAAATGATGATTGAAGAGTGAGATAGTCTGTGATGGATCCCTCTTGATAGATATGAATTGGTTGTGTAGCATGACTATATTGATGAATGTTTTGAATTGATCTAAGAAAAAAACTCAAAAGATGCCTAGTTTCAAATAGATCCTGGTGGCAAGTTTGTATACCAGTTAAATGCAACCTCTCTTAAGGTGTATGGGAATAAAAAAAAGACCACATTTTCTTCTTGAGAAATTTCTTAGGGTTCTTGGGAAGATCATTGAGTGGGCCTTGTAGGTTGATTGGTGAATCTATTGCATTTGCAAAGAAAACCATAGATGGAGGATTCAATAGAACAATAGGTGGGGGTAAAGTTGAATGCAAAATGGATGAAGATGATGGAATTTTTAATGTGAGTGGTTGGAGCCTAGGTATTCCTTTGTCATTTCAAGGCTTGCAAAAGTGATTGAGTTCTACGAACTCATGTCTACTAGGAAAAGACCTTAATGATCACTAAAATGGGGATGGTGGGTCAAGATCTTCCTGTGTGCATGAATGCCAATGTTATTCCTTTGGGGGAGTATCAAAAGCACTACAATAATAGTTTTTGATATTCTTAACATGATTTATATGTTGTATTCATGATTGTATTTGTCATTGATGTCAACATAATATTGTTTCTATAAATATTTTCATAGTAGAAGATAGAGAATGAGGTTGTATGGACTATGTATTGATGATGAGATCAAGAATAGGTGAGGATATATTCTACATTGTGTCTTGATGAAGTGGAAAAGTGCACTTAGATTCAAAGACCTAAGAGATATTCTTGATTTATAGAAGATAGTGTGTAACTAGAGTACCTCAAAAGTGGTTTCTAATATTTGGATTGTATCTCTTAATAGGGATAAAATCATGATGAGTGAAGTTAGACAGTGACAATAGAGAGCCTAATGATAATGTCAACAAGTGTACAAAGTTCAAGGTCACATATGTGAGAAGTTATATTTACTATGAGCTGATAGTATTTTGTAATTGCAAAAAGATGTAATGAATTGTAATATCTTAATGAGGTCCTATTATAATTAATTTGGAAAGCCTCAAGGCCAACTCAAACAATTATTTTGAGGATATGGTATAAAGGAAGGTTATTTTCCTTGTGATGAAGTGTGGATTTGTGTAATTGTGCAAGTAATATGTGAAGAGGAATTAGTAAATGCATGTAAGAGATCTAAGGGATTATATGTAATGTTTTGTGATCTAGTATTGATATCAAAAGAGGTTTGGTCCACTTGAGATGATAGAGAAAGAGTTTAAGTTATTCTACATTCTATTATTCTAAAAGGAATAATACAAAGACCAATTGGACAGTAAGTTTATTGGTCTTGCCCTAAAAGTTGTTTGGACATTAGATCCATATTCCTTCTACAACTCCTATTAGGGTTGGAATGTCCTAACAAGGACTAATATGTATCAAATATATTTCATTAGATTCTAATAGAGTCTATCCTCTTACAAGGAACTCTTATATAATTACATGATTTTGTGGATACCATTCCCACTGGTGTTTTCCCTCTAATCAAGGGTTTCCCTAGTAAACATATCTGGTGTTATTGTGTATGTGTATCTTCTTATGGTTGCTGATTATATTGTTTAGTTGCTTAAGGTTTAATAAGGTTGTTAAATGTTATATTGATCTGATAAGTTATTCACCACCCACTTTGAGTTATCTTGGTGGACTTACATTCTAACAATTGGTATCAAAGCATCCAGTCCTTAAAGGTTAATCTTAACAACTCAAGGAGATTAATGGTGGGTCATTTTAGAAAATAAAGTCCTAAGTTTGATGGAGTTAACTATGACAACTAGAAAGAGAACATAAAGACACATTTTCTATGTATGGGTCTAAGATATGACCTAATGACAAAGAATGAAAATAATATTATCGAAGAAAGAAAATTTGAAGAATGCAATGAAGTTGAAAGAGATCTATTTATGTGAAATATTCTTTCCAGAGAAGCATTATTATCAACTCTTCCTAAAAATGAATATAAGCTGGTAAAATCCTTAGAAACATCTCATAAAATTTGGATAGATTTGGAATCTACTTTTGAAGGTGATAAACATGCTAAGAAAATCCTATGACAAAATTGGATATGTTTTTTTCAAGATGCTATGATGATGGAAGATGAATCTATAAGAAGTTATATCGGTAGAATATCATAAATTGTTTCCTGAATCAAGTCTCATAATAGATCTAAAGATGAAGATGCAATGATTTGGAAGATCTTGAGAACCTTGACACCACCATTCAAGTAGACATTGAAGATGATTGAGCAAGGGATACCTTGCACTGAGAAGTTTACTAAAGAGACTCTTTTTGGAAGATTAGAAGCCACATAAGTGAGCTTAAAGTAGACTAGAGATTTTCCTAGAGTAGAAACTGCTTTTAGTGCATTAAGTGTTTGCCCTTTCCTTGTTAAGAATTTCAAGCACCAGTAGAGACTATGCTAGTAGTAATAGATCTAGATATAAGGAGGACAAAAGGATTGAAGAAGGAATTGCCTTTCTTGTAAGGAGAGAACCAGAGGGTAAAACAATATTTAAATGTTAGACTTGTAATAAACTTGGTCATGATACTTCTAAGTGTCCTAAAAGAGAGAAAAATTATAAAAAGAATTTCAAGTCTAGAAGGCGCAGAGATTTTTTGTATGCAAATAAAGATGATGAGTCTAATGAAATTATTCAGAGTGAAAGTGATGATGAGTTAGGATTTGTAGCTATTAAAGAAGAAAATCTTAATATAGATGTCAGAGAAGTGAAAGCCCTAATTTTGTAGGTTGAAAAGAAAGTTGATTAGATCATAGACAATGGTTGTTCATATCATATAACTAGTGACATGAATAAATTTGTTAAGTTTACTATTTATGTGGAGGAATTTTTAGAGTTGGAAACAATGTGGCTTGTCATATCAAGAGGATATGATCTATTACTCTTCATGGAAAGACTAAAAAAGATGATGTTTACTTTGTTGATGGATGAAGGCATATAAACATTCTCTAGGTCTTCTAGGCTTGAAATTCTTATTGTACTTTTAATCTCTTTTAGGACACTTAGAAGAATAATGACTAAATTCATTAAAAGTCTAACATTTAAAAATTATCTTACCATATAGTTCTCTTCTTACAAGTAGGGAAATTCCTTCTTCAATTGTTCTATCCTCCTCAGATCTGGATCTGCTACTTCTAGTATAGTCTCCACTGGTGCTTGCACTTCTTGATAAAGAAGGATGAACACTCAATGCACTAAAGGTTGTTTCCACTATGGAAAATTCTCCATATTATTTCAAGATTAATTTTGTTGCTTCCAATCTTCCCAAGTAAATTCTATTTGGTAAATTTCTCAGTGCAAGGTATCACTTGCTGAATTATCTACATTATTTATTTGAATGGTAGCGTCAATGTCTTCAAAATGTTCCATATAATCTCATCTTCATCTTTGGATCCATGAAAAGATTTAATTCCTATAAAAATCTCTTATATTATACCAATACAACTTCTCATAGATTCATCTTCCATCATTTTAGCATCTTGAAACAAACATATCCAATTATGAAGTCTTATTCTTTTAGCATGCTTATCACCCTCAAATTGTAGATTCTAAGGCTATCCAATTTTCATGAGATGTCTCTAAGGATTTTACCTAACTATATTCATTCTCAGGAAGAGATAACAATAATTCCTCTCTGGCAAGCATATTGCACATAAAAAAATCTCTTTTAGCTTTACTGCTTTCCTCAAGTTTGTTTTGCATTCTTCAAATTTTTCTTTCTTCCACAATAATCTTATCATTCTTTGTCATCATTCGATATACTAGACCTATACATAGAAAATGAGTCTTCATCTTTTCCATCCAACTATCATAGTTAACTCCATCAAATTTAGGACTTTCTTTTTTGAAGTGACCCATCATTGATCTCCCAAAGCTATTATGTTTTTCCTTTAAGGACCTGATGCTCTAATACCAAATGTTAGAAAGTAAAGTCCACCAAGAAACTAAGAGGGAGGGGTGGGGGGGGGGGGGTGGTGTGAATCAATTATCCAACTATTAAAATGTTTATCAACCATATTAATCCTTAAGCATGTGAACAATATAATCAACAACTATAAGAAGATACTCATGCACAATAACACTAGATAGGTTAACTAGGGAAACCCCTGATCAGAGGGAAAACCCTAGTGTGGATGGTACCCACAAAATGATGTACTAATATAAATGTTCCTTGTTAGAGGATAGAATCTATTAGGAAACAATGAAATACATTTTGTACATATCATTCCCTATTAGGATATTGCAACCCTGTTAGGAGTTGTGTCAACCTTGTTAGGAGTTGTAGAAGGTAGATGGAACCATTGACCAAATAGCTTCAAGGGAAAGAGAACTAAACTCATTGTCAAACTAATCTCTATATTATTCCTTGTAGAATAATAGAAATATATAGCTCCTTCTCCATCCTCTGACCAAACTTCTCCTCTTCAGATCTTGATACAAGATCACCAACTTTGCAACCAATATTCCCTTAGATCACTTACTCACATTTACCAAATACTTCACATATCACTTATCAAATTCACACTTCATCAAAAGGAAAATAATCTTCCTTTATAACTTATCCTCAAAATATTTCCTTGAGTCAACCTTGAGGCTTTCCCAATTAATTATAATAGGACCCCAATAAGATATTACAAAACATTACATCTTTTCACAATTACAAATTATTGTTGGCTCATAGCCTTTACAACTTCTCACACGTATGACCTCATACATTGCATACTCACTAATGTCATCATTAGGATGTCTACTATCACTAACTGGCTATGCTCATCATGATTCTATCATAGTAAAGAGATATAAATCAATCATTAGGAACAACTTATCAGGTACTCTATCTATATATTATTTTCTATAAATCAAGCATATCTTTTGCATGTCTTTGACTCTCTATGTGAACACATATCTACGTCATCAGGATACCATGTAGAATACATCCTTAACTATGCTTGATCTCATCATCAATATGCAATCCATATGACCTCATTCTCTGTCTACTACTTTGTCAGGATTCATAGAAATAATTCTATGTTGACATTAATGACAAAAAAAATCATGATGAAACATGTCAATAATGTTAACAATCCTCTCAAGTGTTTTAGCAATGCTTAGGATACTCCCTTGAAGGAATACCATCAAGATTCATGCTAACAAATATATCTTAAGTATAAGAAAACTTATATCTAAATGATATATTTTATACATCTTGAACTAATATATTTTCATCTAGGAAGATGCAAGACCCCAAAGGGAATCCAAAACCAACATTCAAATTCCTGGAAGGAAAGAATAAATGCTCTCTATTTGTTGTGCAAGAAATCACAGTCAAGTTCATGAGAGTTAGGAAGTTCCTCATGCAAGATTTCCCCATCTACCAAGTGAGTAGCCCTTCTAGGCTCAAAAATGAATTTTCTATGCAATGTGAGTAAATACATACTCACATGAGATTCATCTTAGTTGCACGAGAGAATGCCCTTCCCAAGTGATGGAAATTTGATAGCACAAAAATAATGCAAGAAGGAAAGCCCTAAAATATGAAACCTCCACATCAAGGAGTACCAAATCCATGTAAATCAAGAAATGATCACTTAAGAGCATAAAAGTAAATCTAAGAACTAAAATAAACTTAAAATACACATTGTAATAACATACATCCTTTTAAACTGACATCATCAATATATGAAATGAACATAAACAACATCATAATGAAAAAGGAAGAACACATATGTGATATAACTAACTCAATTAAAGTGTGCTTATTTCCTCCCTACTATAATGATAGTTGTCACAAAATTTTGCACCCTTGCCTGAAGTTTGACCTAAAGGAAACATTGTGAAACATTGAAACAATCTCTAAGTTATGGGACTTTAACAATGAGATTGAATCTTTGGAGAAGGAAAACCTCCCCACTATCAGGATGCACCCAACTACTTATTGAGAGGGAAAGGGAGAAGGAAATGCATGAAAATCAACTACCTAATCTGATATAGAGGGGTGATACATCAAATAGTATGTTCAGTCTTATATTTACCTAGAAATGCATAGCTCATTAATATAATCCCAAAATACATAGACTCAACCATTGCTTAAACTCAACAACCACATGAAGATAAAAAACCAACAGAATGCTATAAGGAAGAGCTTCACCCTATATCATTCAAAGGCTAAATAGATACAGTAATACAAGTTGAAGAATGGGAACAATATATTAACAAAAGGCAAGATGATATTGCATAATATATTAATGGAGAAAGAGGTACAATAGAGAAATATATTTATTTAGAGGCAAAAGGAAATTACAATACCAGATTATATAATACAACTGTTATAGAATTAGAGAAAGACTGACCCTTGAAAGGGTTACAATATTTTCTTTTATAGCTTAAGCATAACTAAGATAACTTCCACTAAAAGCCAAAAATCAACTACTACCTTCAAGATACAGATAGCGATAACTATTGATCTTAGGAAGATCTACTCAGGTGTGTGTTCACATGCAAAAATCAGATTTTTGCATGCAAATTCTAGTCTTGAAGAGACAAAAATGGTGGCCATAACTGCTATGGATGGGTATATGGATAAACTACATTTACTAGGTATAGAAAACACCAAGGTGGTTTCAGATGATCAAAAGGAGCTATTTTCCATGAAAGAGTTACTTGGTTTTGTCTTCACAATCATGCCAGATCAACTATATCATCAGGCTAGCTAAATTTAACTGTCCAATTCTGCCACATGGCCCTATATCTTTTAAGTACTCTACCACCTCACCCAACTTTCTATCTATTATGCTGACTTGTTCCTGCTCCTATCTATGACTTCACAACTCATTTCCCTTATTAGTGTTAGGAACCTGTGTGTTCCTTCTGTTTATTTTGTTAGAGTAGTGTTGTTGGACGCATATGCTTTGTAAGTCATCCCGTGAGTATATTTTATTATCCCACATGCATAGGTAGTATTACTTTTCTAGATCGTACCCAGTATATAAGAATAGGTTGAGGCTTCCTTGTTTGCTTTCTGTTTCTGCTCATACTTTCGCAGAACGTCTGCAATATCATTTCGCATACTTCCTTCCTTGGCGACCCAACCCCAAATTTTACATATCAAAGCCCTAAATCCCTCATTTATCTAATTTTAGGGTTTGCCCTATCTTTTTCACCTCTCATCCAATTGCCACCAAACTGAGCCACAAGATTCAATTCCTCATTTTGCTCCCTTATCCCTCTTGGACTGTTCGCCTCATTTCGCCTCCCTACCCTTGAAACCCTCATTTTTCTTTTTCCCTTGTCCCCAGATAGTCTTCCACCACCCGTCGAACACCCATTTCCTATATGAGTTTTACCCAAATCCAAGTTTGCCGTAACTAAAAAAGTTTTTGTTTCTCATCTTCTACCCATTTCAAAAAAAAAAAAAAAAAAAAAAAAAAAAAAAAAAAAAAAAACCTTGTTTTATGGTTGTTACGCGTACAGGAGCAAAAATCATGGAAGAGGAAATTGCATCCCTCAAAACCAAACTTCAAGATCTGGATGACAAAATTCTGGGTCTTAACTTTCAGCAGTCAGCCATGAGCCGAAACCATTCAGGAGATACTGGGTCCTCTTCTGGCAATTTCCGTGGACCAAAGCTTGATTTTCCACGCTTCGATGGTTCTGATCCGACTGGATGGATCTATAGGGCAGAGCAGTATTTCAGCTTGCATAATACTTTGGATAACCACAAAGTCTCCCTTGCATCTTTTCATTTGGAACATGAAGCTCTTCAATGGTTCCATTGGTACATCAAGGCTAATGTAGGCCCAACGTGGAGCGAATTGTGCACCCTCATTTTGGAGCGCTTTGGCCCTAGTTCCTTTGATGATTTCATAGGAGCACTCACTAAACTGCGTCAAACAGGCACTGTAAGAGAATACCAGACAGAGTTTGAAAAATTAGCTAATTACACAGAGGGCTTGTCTGATGAATTCTTCCGTAGTTGTTTTGTCAGTGGTCTGAAGGATGCACTTCGCTCAGAAGTCAAAATGTTTCGACCTACTACAATGATGGAAGCCCTTGGGTTGGCTAAGTTAGCGGAAGACAAGATTAGTGCTCTACAACGCTCCAGATCTAATTTTGTTCCATTCAGAAATACAGGTTCTCACAACCCTCCCGTCATACCAGCTCCCAGAACTACTCCGATCAAGCACTTGTCTGAAACAGAGATGCGAGTCAGGCGAGACAAAGGGCTTTGTTATAATTGTGATGAGAAATGGTCTCGGGGCCATAGATGTGTTCAGCAAAAGCTCTATCTCTTGGATGTGGATTCTCCATCGGAACTGGAAGAATATGTAGATGCTCCGGAAACAGTGGATGATGAGGTTGAGCCTCACCAGCCTGAACCTCCTTCACCAGAAGCTCCACCAGAGATATCTGTCCATGCTTTGGCAGGAGTCACTACTCCACAAACCATGCGGGTCCAGGGTTTCTTCAAGAAGATCCCTCTTACTATACTCATTGATTCTGGTAGCACTCATAACTTCATTGATCCACGAATAGCCAAACAGGCTGATTGCTTTATCCATCCCTGCTCTAGCTTTGAAGTCATGATTGCCAATGGGGGCACTTTACCTTGTAAAGGGAAATGTCGCAATGTGCGTCTCTCTATTGGAGATTATAACATGCGCTCTGACATGTTTGCCTTACCCTTAGGTGGCTGTGATGTGGTTTTGGGTGCCCAATGGTTACGCACTCTTGGCCCCATTCTCTGGGATTTTGCTGAACTTTGGATGCAGTTTTCAGCCGAGGGGCACCAACACACTTTGAAAGGCTTACAACCAGGGTCTCTCAGCATCATCAGTTCACACCGTATGGAAAAACTTCTTAAGAAGAATTCACATGGTGTCATCGCTCAGCTCCATTCCATTCAGATGCAGCCATCAGCAGTCTCTAGCACTCCTGCCGATCTCCAACACATTTTGGACAAGTATTCTGGTATATTTGCTGAACCTGTGGGATTACCTCCTTCTCATCCAGAGGACCACCGTATTCAGCTCCTTCCTGGCAGTGTTCCGCCCAACATCAGGCCCTACCGCTACCCATTTCATCAGAAGACCGAAATCGAGATACTTGTCCGTGACTTACTGAAGCAAGGTATTATTCGCCCTAGTACCAGTTCCTTTTCTTCTCCAGTTCTGCTTGTTCGCAAAAAAGATGGGTCATGGCGACTCTGCATTGATTTCTGAGCACTTAATCATCTCACTATAAAGGACAAGTTTCCCATTCCAGTTGTTGATGAACTTCTTGATGAACTTCATGGGGCTCATTTTTTCTCCAAGTTAGATCTTCGTTCTGGGTATCATCAAATTCGGGTTAATGAGGAGGATATACCTAAAACTGCCTTCCGCACACATGATGGTCACTATGAATTTTTAGTCATGCCCTTTGGCCTCACGAATGCTCCTTCAACATTTCAGGCAGTGATGAATAACATATTTCGACCATACCTCCGGAAATTCATTCTGGTCTTCTTTGATGATATCCTCATATATAGCAAAACTTGGGCTGAGCATCTCCATCATCTGGAGCTTGTCTTGCAACTTCTCTCTGATCATCAACTCTGTGCAAAACTATCTAAATGTGTGTTTGGCCAGGAGGAAGTGGAGTATCTCGGGCATATTGTTGCACACCATGGAGTGCGGGTGGATCCTACAAAAATAGATGCCATGAAAACTTGGCCGCATCCTAAAACTCTCAAGAGCCTTCGGGGTTTTTTGGGGTTGACTGGCTACTACCGCAAGTTTGTCAAAGATTACGGGAAAATTGCAGCACCATTGACAGCTCTGTTAAAAAAGGATGCCTTCTCCTGGACCCCTGTTGCTGAGACTGCATTTGAACAACTGAAACAGGCTATGTGCAGTACACCTGTTCTCGCGATGCCAGATTTTTCCAAACCCTTCACTATTGAGAGTGATGCTTGCGGCAATGGATTGGGTGCTGTTCTCCTGCAAGATGACCATCCTATTGCGTTCACTAGCAAAGCCCTCTCTGGTAAGAATCTAGCCCTCTCTACTTATGAAAAAGAAATGATGGCTATTTTGCATGCTGTATAGAAGTGGTGGCCATACCTCTTAGGGAGTCATTTTTGCATCAGAACCGATCACCAAAGTCTGAAATACTTCCTGGAACAACGGGTATCCTCTCCTACACAACAGAAATGGGTCAGCAAACTCATGGGGTATGATTATGAGATCACCTACAAGAAGGGTAAGGAGAATATTGTGGCAGATGCTCTTTCTCGCACATTTGATAATCAAGCTTCCCTTTTCGCTATTTCTATGCCCATTCCCAATTGGTTAGCGTCTGTTCAGCAGGACTATGACAGTGACTCTTCTTTATCTCAAATCATTCACCAGCTAGCCAATAATCCTTCTGCTATACCACATTACTCTTGGGATGGTGCTTCTCTTCGATACAAGGGTCGGCTAGTGCTTCCTCAGAACCCAGCTCTACATCAGGCTATTTTTTATGAACTCCATGCTTCTCCTTCAGCAGGGCACTCAGGCTTCCTCAAAACTTATGAGCGAGCAAGGAGAAACTTCTTTTGGAAAGGGATGAAACAGACGATTCAACAGATGGTGGCTGAATGTGATACTTGCCAACGCCACAAGGGTGAAATGACCCTCCTTCCTGGCTTGCTCGAACCATTGCCCATCCCTACACGGATTTGGACTGATATTTCTATGGATTTCATTGAAGGGCTTCCTAAATCCGGTGGCAAGACAGTGATCTTGGTTGTGGTTGATCGTCTCTCGAAATATAGTCATTTTTGTACCCTCAGCCACCCCTATACTGCCTCCTCTGTTGCACAAATCTTCATGGACCAGATATTTCGTCTTCATGGACTCCCTTCTTCCATTGTCTCTGATCGTGATGCAACTTTTACCAGTCATTTTTGGACTGAACTGTTTCAGAAAACTAGCACCAAACTGAAGATGAGTTCGGGCTATCACCCACAAACTGATGGTCAAACTGAAATTGTCAATAAATGCTTGGAAACTTATCTTCGTTGCTTCACTTCCGAACAGCAACATCAGTGGGCCAAGTGGCTCCCTTTAGCTGAATGGTGGTACAATACCTCTTACCACACTGCCTCTAAAATGACTCCATATGAAGCAGTCTATGGTCAGGCACCTCCAGTGCTCCTTCCCTACACTCCCAACAGCTCACCAGTCCAGGTAGTTGACATAGTTCTCCGCAGCAGGGATCAGATTCTTCGTACCTTACAGGATAATCTTCACATGGCCCGTAATCGGATGAAACAGCAAGCAGATCAACACCGTTCTGAGCGCTCATTTCAAGTTGGGGATATGGTTTTTCTTCGTCTACAGCCATACAAACAATCCTCCCTAAAGCTGAAAGGGCGTCATAAGCTGGCCCCAAAATTTTATGGGCCTTATAAGGTTCTGCAGAAGATTGGTTCAGTTGCTTATAAACTGGAACTTCCTCCTTCTTCTCGCATTCATCCAGTCTTTCATGTTTCTTGTCTAAAGAAAGTTCTGGGTACCACTGTCAGAGCACAAACTACTCTCCCTGAAATGGATACGGAAGGATCCATTATCCTGGAGCCGGTGGCAGTCATTGACCAGCGCACTCGCCAGCTTCGCTCTCGCTCCATCTCTGAGGTCTTGATTCAGTGGCATGGCATGCAACCAGAGGATGCTACCTGGGAACCCCTTCTTCAGATTCAACAACAATTTCCACACCTTAAGCTTTGAGGACAAAGCTTTTTTCTAAGGGAGAGGGGATGTTAGGAACCTGTGTGTTCCTTCTGTTTATTTTGTTAGAGTAGTGTTGTTGGACGCATATGCTTTGTAAGTCGTCCCGTGAGTATATTTTATTATCCCACATGCATAGGTAGTATTACTTTTCTAGATCGTACCCAGTATATAAGAATAGGTTGAGGCCCTTGATGGGCACGAACGAATTTATTGTATTGAGCTTGCTCAAAGGAGGTTACCCCCTCGAAGTGGCCTGCGATCAGTAGATTCATTCTGAGTTCTGCTATCACTTTGTATTCTGTTATTTCGAGCATTCTCACGATATTGCTATAAGGAGGTTCTTCACAATTAGCTATTTGGTCTTGTAATATCATGAATTCTTCATTTTATGCCTTTATCACTACTTTGCAGCTTGAAATTACTTTAGCTTATAAACCGTTGTGACACTAGGAATATCACCAAAATGACTGTACTGCTTCATACCCTCGCAATGGTTAGGACCTAACAATCCCTTAAAAATGTGATGACTATCAATTCATTATTTATATTATCCTTTTGCACCTTTGCAAGTGAAAATAATCTCAAAGCCCCTTCACCTATGACATTACGATAACTACTTGAAGCCAACTGTCTCATGTCATTGCAACTTTGTGACATCATTTCTCCATCAACCATCCTATCCTATGAAGCTACAAAGACAACCCTTAATTGTTGATTACAGTATCACAGTTACTTGTCTATTTCCACTGGCTACTGCAAATGACAATGACCATTTAATTGACTTTCATTGCACCTTCACAACTTAAGCTTGACTTCTTTTTGATGGAGTGATAATCGATTGAAGCTAAGCTGCATTTATTGACAAGCCATCTCTTCAAAATGATGAATATTAAACTCCCTCTTGACCATGCAACAATGGAATGATGCATTTCAAAGCTTCATTCCCTTAACTCAAAGTACTTCTAAACCATGTGCTATGATGCAAATAATGCATTTCACAACCTTGCCACCTTGATCTTGGGTTAACCTTAACCACATGTGAAGATGAAAAAGTCATTAAACTTTATTGATGTCATGGATCATGACTTCACAACCTAAGTCTAGATATTATCCCAAACAACTACAAAGCTAAACTAATAGTGGATTTTGACTATCTCACACTTTCACAACCCATCCGAGAGTTAAGCCCTAAACTAGAGCAATAGGGTGATGAAGGTGATTCACATTGTCACAACTTCAAGTGCTTATAAGATATGATCATATGATGTGAAGAGTCAAAAAGAGTTAGGGATATAAAAAGAAAGAAATAAGATTTTTCCATATCCTTATATGCTTGCATGGAAATTATGAATAATTTAAAGAACGTGAGACATGGTCATCACCCTGGGTGCTTTATGAGACTAGTAACATTGGAATTTTAGGAGGGGGAGGGGGAATGGCTAAATTTTTTGGAAAATCAAAGGGGATTCTTGGCTAATAATCATGGAACATTGGTCTTAAGCAATTCATTGGGCTGGAGTCACAAAAAATGAACCCAATTCAGCAACAAAACTATAGCCTCCATGACTACAAAAACTTCAAAACTTTGCTATCTTACAAAGAAATAGCCCATGTTCACACACTTCTTTGAAAACAAGAAAAATAATCTATTATGTATTGATACCCTTAAACTTATTTAGAAGAAAGGTTTAAGGTAAATTCTATTGACTAGAATTGGCAGAATATCACCATCAGGCTTGGATAACTGAAAAACATTGGCCTCTTTACAACTGGTGATAACATAAGGGCCACTTCCCATAGCATCAAACTTGGAGTGCCTACCTAATTTAGCTCTATATTCATCCCATTTGAGAACAAGCTTTC
Organism: Cupressus sempervirens; assembly: GCA_028749045.1. Taxonomy (NCBI): domain Eukaryota; kingdom Viridiplantae; phylum Streptophyta; class Pinopsida; order Cupressales; family Cupressaceae; genus Cupressus; species Cupressus sempervirens. Next base: position 621,560,482 of record CM053789.1, read on the forward strand.
CCTCTTTGAAAACCATAGCCTTATCCCTTTTTTCAAAACTTCTTTTGACCTATTGGTGATGTGTCTCAAGTGTCTACATAGCTTGCTATCTTTTTTCTTCTAGCTCTATTAATTCTACCATCCTAACTATCATGGAATCATCTTCAATTAGCTCAAATTAATGAGATAATTCAAGGGAGGGAAACTCAAGTGAAATAGGAAGCCTTGCTTCCCTTCCATATACTAGCATGGAGGGTGATTTCCCAGTTGCTCTCTTAGGTGTAATCCTGTCAGCCCAAAGAGTTGTTCTTAACTTTGAATGCCAACACCTCTAATTGTCCTCAATTGTCTTCTTGATAATCCTAATTAGGTTCTTTATAGAGGACTTATCCAAGCTATTTCCTTGGGGATAATAATTTGATGAAGTGCTCAAATAGATACCACGATCAACTACCCAAGAGAAAATGTGAGTCCCAACAAAGGACTTAGCATTATTTGATATTATTGTCAAAGGGACACGAAACCTGGTAACAATGCTACCAAGGAATCCACTACTAAAGTCTCTATGGCATCCTTCAAAGCTACAACTTTTTTTCACCTTGTAAAGTATCTTGTTGTAGATAAGATCCACTTGTGACCAAAGTTGGAAGGTGGATTGATTAGACCAATGAAGTCCAACCCCCATTAGGAAAATTATTGATCAACTTGAATATGATGAAGAGGAAGAGTTGCTAACCATTTCTAAAAAGAAAGCACACTTCTCAAATTTAATCACATGTTTATGATAGTATTTGAATAGAGTTGGCCAATAATAACTATCTCTCTTGATCTTCATGGATGTCATTCTAGTTGAGAAGTACCACCATTAGGGCCATCATGAAAATCTTCAATCATTCTATCTATTTGATCAAGATTAATGCATCTTAATAGGACTCCATTAAGATCTCTACTAAAAATAATCCCATCCACTAGGACAAAAGGAATAGACTATAATTTGAACTATCTTCTTTAGCTTTGTCTAATCCTTGTGGATATCCTCCTCCCAACTAGAAGGTTGTTATGTCATGTATCCAACTATTCAAATTTGCATTACCTGCTAATTCTACATCTTCTAATACTAGTGCAAGCTCCTTAGTCATTTTGTGGGATGAAATCATCTACTCACATAATCCTTTACCTCTCACAAGCTTTGTGATCTTTATGTCAATGTCATATTCCATGACCTGGTGATCCATCTAACTCTTTTCTCATTGATATCTTTATTCAAGAGGAACTCCTTTATACTTGCATGTGGAACTAGGAGATGGACCTTGTTATGTGGTAACAAATGTCTAAATTTCTTTAAAGCTCTTATGATAGCAAGAACTTTCTTTTCTACATAACTATATTTGTCTTCATAATCCCTTAGCCCTTCACTAAAAAAGGCTATAGGTTGTTCTTCATCTGCATCATTCAACTATGTTAAGAACTGATATGCTTGACTCACCCCCAAGGGTATAGAAAATTAAATCCTTATCAAAGTTGGGGTTGATAAGGGTGGGGGTTGATGCTATTTCTACTTTGATCTCTTCAAAAATAGCTCTTCCTTCCTTTGTCCAAGTGAAAACCATATTCTTCTTTAGCATGGCTATAAGGGACTTAACCATGGTAGCAAGATTAGGAATGAACCTTCTTACAAAGTTGATTTTACCAAGGAAGCTTTGCAGCCCTTTCTTATGACTAGGAAGTTGAAAAAAAATGATTGCTTTGTTCTCTCTAGATCAATGGTTAAACCATCTTTAGACACAATATGTCCTAGCAACATTCCTTGACTAGTGGAAAACACACACTTGCTTGGATTTAGGGATACACCATATTCCCTAAACTTGATGAACACTTTCCTTAGATGGACAAAGTGGTTTACCACATTCTTTGAGTAGAATGTTATGTCATCAAGGTAGACCATCACAAACTTCTCAAGCATAATTTGAAAGCCATCTTGAATTATTTTTGGAAGGTAGCACTTGCATTGGTTAGTCTGAAAGGCATTCTTCTATAGGCATAAGTGCCCCATGAAGTAGTAAAGGTTGTCTTGTATCCATTAGACTCCTGGACTAACACTTGTTTATAACTTGAAAACCCATCTAAGAAGGAAAACCTTTTGGAGCCACTAACCTTGGATAAGGTTTTCTCCATGGAAGGGAGAGGATGGTGATCTTTGAGAGAGGCCCTATTTAGGTCTCTAAAATCTACACATAATCCGATTTCTCCATTCTTCTTCCTAATAGGAACAAGATTGACTACCCAAGAGGAATGCTTAATAGAAAAAATAATATTACCCTTTGTTAGCTTGGATAGCTCCTTTCTCATCATAGCCTCAATCTTAGGATTGACTAGTATTTTCTTTTGTCTAACCAGCTTTGTATCATTATTTAAATCTATAGGATGTTGAAACAAGATTGGGTCAAAACCCTTTAAATCATCATATGTCCATGCAAATACATCATTAAATTCTTGACATAAATGGAAAAAAATTCTAGTTCAACTTCAAAGAATACCTTTCCAAAACTAAGGATCTTTTCATCAACAATGTTAACTAGTATGTGATCATCCTAATTTGTAGCTAGGTTCAAACCTCTACTCCTTGCTTGGTCATCAAGATTGAAAATAATTTCTAAAGTAATTAGACTTTTAGGAAACTTTTTGGAGATGAGGTTCATGATCTAATTATCATATTGGCTTTATATCTTGAACTGATTCCTATCAGAGAATTCTACCTCACTTTGTAGAAAGTTGCCAATTTTTACATCAAAGTCAAACATTTGCCAATTGGCATTATTGTCTGGAACTGCAGGTCTTACAACTAGTCTGATGTGTTTCTCTCTTTTATCCTCAACATGCTCTGATACATCGTAGTGAACACCTATTTTTACAAGTTTATCAACATGTTTGTTATCTCTTCTAGGAATAATTTGGATATTGAATTCTTGGAAGCCCTCAAGTAGATCTCAAACTCTATGTTTGTATCATTTGGGTAGACTATTTTTTGTGATGTTTTGGATCCTTACTTGTTTAACAACCATCTCACTATCACCAATGACCTCTAAGGGTTTGATCCCTCTCCTTTGTGCAAGTTGGAGGCCTTGAAACAATGCCTCATATTCAACTATGTTGTTAGTACAACTTGTTGGCTAGGTTTTTCACCCTTTATAATTTTGTTACACCTATAGTGAAAACCCTAACTCTATGTTTAAAATTGTGAAATTTGTTAAATCCATAGATGAAATATTTCAAACCTCATAAAGCCTTGTTTTTGTGCCCTAGCCCTCACAATAGTGAAAAGTAATCTTTTATTTATCACGTGGGATGCCCTTATCCTAAGTTTTCATTCTTACATTTTCTTGTAATTTATTATTTAATTACTTTTCATGAAATAAAAACCCTTCACTGTAAGTAGTACCCTAACCATGATTATTTCCTAAGTATTTGGCAAAGCATCTTAACCATGATGGTTTTTTTCTTCTAGTCGTTGATCTTGGGAAGATCAACAGATAATGCTTTCCCACAGATGAAGTTGATATAAGTTTATGGAATATGGGAAAGTGCCTACTTGCCACGTGGCCATGGTTACATTAACCCAGTTATTGCATTGCAAAAGCCTGAAGTTGTCAGAGCTATTTCAGAGTTATTAGAAGTTGCCATAGCATGTTTGAATTTCAAGCAATTTCATTGGTTCCACTAAGCAATAGGACCATCTTTGGTATTGCATTAATTGAGTCATTGATCTTGGGAAGATCAATGATAGTCATATTACTACTTCATGTAGATGTGTGAAATTTATCTAAAGTGGTAAAGTGCCTACTTGACATGTGTCTTCAATGATGTCATGCAAGATGTTGAAGTATTTGAAAAGGCATCAGATACATTCATCATTGATCTTAAAAAGATCAATGGACAACACTTCCCTACAAGATAAAGTTGCTCAAAGTTTATGGAACGCAAGCAAGTGCCTGCTTGACATGTAGCATTTGATGAGGTCATGGGCCCATAGTTCTTAAAAGGTATGTACAGTTAGTGACTATCAAAACATGTTGGAAAAAGGAAATGCATTTATTGGTTCACTGTGCTGATTAAATTTAAAAGGGGCATGATTTTTGTATGCCATTGATATTGGGAAGATCAATAGATAATGCATCCTTGCAAAACAAAAATGACTAAACTTTAGTTAAAGCAAGACAACACCTGCTTGCTATGTGGACAAGTGGGATCGGTGATTGAAAAATTTGCTTCATCATGCCTATGTGGAAAAGCATGATGATATGGAACATGTTAATTGGTAGGATAGTCCATGTGTTGTTGAGCTGGAAGATGATTGTGTTATCGACCTACAATTTTTAAAAGCTATAATTGTAGAGTTGTAAGGATTATCGTGATCGTCGATCTTTGGAAGATCGATGATTTGTGCTTCACCGTTTTGTGAAAGTGCTCTAATTTTAAGAGATGAAAGAATGCACCATGTTGATGTGTGGCAATTCTAAAAAGGAATTAGTTCAACTTTTCAATTTTAAAAATAAGTCATTTGATGCTTGATGATCAATGATTAAAGTTCAAATTTTATGATATGGCACAAAATTTTGACTGTAGAGTATTAATTCTGATCAATGCCACTTTGTGCAAGCTTAATACTATAGTAAAATTTTGAATTCACCACTATTGAGCCACAAGATCACAAAATTATCATGGCACAAGTATTTCCAAGAGCTAGGGCAATAATTTTTCAAGGTTTTTTGCAATCTACAAAGTGATTTACAGAGGCAAAGAATCAAGCAAAGTGAGTAAGTCATTTGAACTTCTGATAAGTAAAAAATTATGATTGTATTAGGGTAAATTGCAAATAATACCTCCACAAAATTTTTTTTCTGGAAAAGTAGATTACTTGAAGATGATAGTTCATAATGATTTTTTAGAACAAATACTATTATCAATGAATGAATTGGCTAGGGGTAGAGAATTGATTCCAAAAAACCCTAGGTTATTGGTTAGGGAAAGTTTCTATGACAAAGAAAACTAGTTGAGAGATGCGAAAGTATCTATGGGAGGGTTAAAAATTTTTAAGAAGTGCTTTGCAGAACAAAAATTAGATACTCCATCAAGCAATGTCTATGAATTTGACATAGGTAATTTGATTGTCCCTAGTGTCTTCTTTGATGATGACCTATTGGTAGATATGGCCAAGAAATATGATCCAATTACTAGGATTGTAAAAAACCATATAGGGGATAACTTTTTTAGGGTTTCACTTGAACTAATCAGAGAGGTATTCAAGTTGAACCCTAACCATACTATTCATGAGAAAGTTGACATGGAAGATCTTCAATCTAGATATGATGCATAAAGGGTATATCTAAGGGGGGGACATTACAACAACATTTTGTTAAAATTGGGTCATTGCCCTTGGCCACATAGAATACCCCTAAGCCCTTATTGAAAAAATATTTTAATCCCAAGGCATAGGCCTTATATTTCTCTCTTTGTAGAATCCTTGGTATGGATGAACAAGATCATATCTCGAGCTCTATTGTTCTTATTATTGCTCAAACTTTGTAGTATGGAATGAGTTCAATTCTAGATTTTGCTACCTTTTTGGTTGAAGAAATTCATAATGGTCTCATTGGAATAGTGCAAGCTAAAGTTAACAAGCCCTTCTGCTGGTATTCAATGTTAATGTATATCTATTTATATAAAAGGAGTTACCTTTTTATCCAAGGAGATGAAACTAGAATTAGAATTAGAAAGAGATAGCGAAAGACTCTTGGTTCAATTATGGAGTGTAGACATGACATGGGAGGTAACTGATGGTGGCTTTGTCAGGTTTGATAGGTATTTTGTTTCAAGGCTCATATTGTTGCTGAGAGGGGATAGCCATAGAATAACACAACCCTTACTAGAATTAATAAGACCTAAAGATCATGCCAAAGGACTATTGGTGAGCCATAATTGTGGGGATATCATTCCATATGTTGTCTCTACTTTTCTCAAAGTTTATGGTTTTTTGGGGAAGCCCATACTGGGTGCCTTTGAATGTAGGATTTGCTAAATTATTATGGAAAATTGAATCAGTTGAAGAAAGGGATTTGATAGGAGAATCTAAAGGTACTTTCTTTCCAATGATTACTATCATTCATCATTTTGTGTTTGTTAAAAAGGGATGGAGAAACCTAGGAAAATTCTTAGATAAATATCAGATGGCCCAATCCCATGCCCATTTTGTTGATTTAGAGGGATTCTATGACCTTCTTAGAGAAAGGAGTAAGGCTAAGGTTTAGATACAAACTCTATATTTTCCTAAGGAAATAATCAAAAATAAGTTCTCATTGCAAGAACAAGAGGTTAGAAAGGAAAAGTGGATAGTTTATAGCAAAGTCTTATAAATGCTTTTGAGACAAAGTATGATCCCTTAGTAGATAAAAAATATTGGGGAATGAAAATAGATATGTTAATGAATAATTTTTTTGGGATCATGCAAACAATGAATGAGAAAAAGAAATCTTAAAAAATCATACCCAGACAAAGCTGTTGAGGTGGATAGGAGGTTAACTAGTAGTATGATTGTGACCTTGGGGCAATATACATTCCAAAGAAAGGTTGGGTATGTAGTAGCTCAGAACATACAACATGTTCCCCCATACAAGAGATTGAGGTCTGAAAGCCCTCCTAACATACATGCCCCTAAGAGGTAGAGACTAGAACAAGGATAATCTTCTTATGTAGAAGAATATTCACCCACCTAGACTCCACTCAGAATAGATGATGAAGCTTCTCTGAGGGAATAGCTGAGGCAAATTGGAGGGGAAGGGGACATTGTGATTATAACTACTGATATTGATGGAGGAGTACCTAAAGAGCCTCTTGTGCCATCTTTTGATCTTATTTTTGTAGACTATAGAGGTAAGGAAATAGACCTTGCAATTGTAGAAGCTTCCAAAAAATTCATTAATGATGAAAAATTTGTAAAGTCTAGAGCCTTTGCATAATTTTTGTGGAAAAGGAATGTTGGTAATTTTTAGACTAAGTGTAAATCAAGAAAATCATAGCAACTAGATAGGTTGGACTTTGAAATTGAAGATGAAGTTAAAGCTAATTTCATGGAAGAGTTTGCACAACTAACCCTGAAGGGGGAAGGCAACTTTTGAGAGACTCAGGAGTTTTAATTTTACTTGAGTGGGACATACATAGCCAATGCTATGATTTTTGATTCTGTTATGAAGGAGAAGGATATTCATTTTAAAACTAAGGAGGAAATAATATAGGCACATAGAGTTTTAAATTACAACAATGACCACCAAGCATTGGTGATATGGTCTATTGAGAAGAGAGACAAAACCAAGCTACAAGAAGTTTCAAGTGCTGAGCATACCAGTAGTCTCATTATTTATAGAGAAGATGATGTAGACATTCAAAATGTATCTAAAATGACTAGGGAGATGATGGATTTTGGGGTGGTAGTTGATGAAAAGGATAAAGGTAAATTTCTAGAATTAAATGCCAACTTTGAAGAAATATTAAAGGCATATGAGGAGAGAGGAAACATGATACATTAGCTAGAAACTTAGATATCCTAGATGGATGAGCAACTAGGAAAAAGAAAAGTGGGAGATTCAAGCCGGCCCCAAATTACCTATCTTCACCCCCAATTGAACCATTCAAGTCAACTTCCTTGGTCAAATTACTTGACACTTCGCAATTTCCAGAATTCTATATTGCTGAAGAATTTGATGAGGAAAAGAATAAACTCTAGACCTTACATGTTCAGCTGAATGATTTGTATGAAGATAAAGTTAGGAAAACAATCTTATACCTAGTAGATAAGATTGATTGGACAACATCTTATGAACAATTGGTGAAAATCTTGGATATATGGAATGAAATAAGGAATGGTGAAGATGCTTTAAAGCCTATCATGAGTAAATGGGGTGGTAGGGATAAAGATGTCACCCTTTTATGTCTCAGTTATTAGTCTATCCTATGAATAGATAGAAAAAACTTTTGATATGACTAATAATTTTTTTGATTTTGATGAAAAGAGAATTATAGTACAAAAAAGGATAATGATTTGTCTTTCTAAGTATTTAAGTGAGAAATTTGAACTCTTTCCCCATGCACTTAAAAAGATAGATAAAATAAAGGAAAAGGAAGAATGGGGCAAATAGTTAGATGATTTATTATGCCACAAAATAAATGGAGTTATAAGTGAAAAAGGACATTTTCTATGGGCAATGAAAACTAAGGAAGTTGTTAAAGTATAGTTATTCTATAATTCCATTAGAGAAGAATTTGTTGAAATCAATAAAATAGGAGATTTTGTGATCAAGAAACAATGTTAGGTCTTGAGTTCTGATTGGCTTGATGACACATTTTTCAATAAATGGATGGAGGATTTTGTGCATGCAAAGTAAACATAAACAAAAGAAGATGATGTGAACTAGGAAGAGAATCAAACAATTGATACATCAACAAAAGAAGACAAAATAGAACAACCAACCTCAATGATAAGCATATTAGTTCCCACTGATGAGATAGCAACTAAGGAATCAGTTATCACTATTGTTTTAACAGTAGATGATGATGTGAATGAAGAACCTAGAGTTGAAGTAAGTCTGTAAAAATCAAAGCCAAGTCCATCATAAACAAATTCATTGGCTACATCTACTGAGGAGCAACAACAATAATAAAGCCAATCATTAACTTCTCATCAACAAAGAAATGCAACAAAAGGTGAAATAGAAGTGGTCCCCACTAAAGAATATTCATGATGAAAGACATTCTATTCCATCATTTTTTTTTGTGACAGTAACAATGTGAATATCTTTTCATTTTAAGAATAGCTGTGAATTTCTCTATGCTTGAAGCTTGTTGCATCTCACACTATATAAGTGAGATTCCACAGCTAGAGAAAGGGTCTGAGTCATTGCATAATTTTAATTTTACCAAACTTTGTTCGGTCTAGTCCTTGATGCAAAGTTTATGATGCATTTTCTCTACAAAAAATTGAGAAATCATTAATGTTATAGGATCATAGTATCTTATCTTGAGTTGTATTGAGTTCTACTTTAGTTGTTCTACAATTTTCGAAGAGAATTAATACAAAGAACTATCCCCATATTCTGAATCTTGTCTCCATTTTTATTATTTTGTTATCTTGAGATTGCATGAGAAAAGCTTGTTCAATTAAATGCAATTAGGATAAGTTGTATATCATCTCACTATTGCTTTTAATTCAATGAATTAGGTAAATGCTTTAGTGAATATGATAGGATCTCTAAGTAGTAGGAAGGATATTATAAGAATAAGTTTTAGTGAGAATTGCTGATAATATTGATTGTAATGCAATCAATTAGGTCAAGAAATTGGAGAGACTCTAAATCCCAATGGATAAGGCACTGATCAACTAGTTCAGTCTACAAATGGAGAAAACATGAATAATCATCAAAATTAAAATCAAATAAATTTTACTTTAAGTTTTGAAGAATGTCAAAGCTGGTCAGCACTTGTTTACACTTAATTTCTAAGTTTTAGTTAGCTACTATTGCCTAGAGTTATTTGTAGATCTAAGAATAATTGTGAGCAATCTACTAGAAGGGATAAATATTGTTATAAAATGTCATGGAATGAATGAAACATAAATTTAGTATCAGGTTATGAATCTATTATCCCTTAGGTGCACCCGCATTGGTTTTGTAGAGCCAAAAGAGTAGAAAGTCTTTCATGATTTTGTTGAAGTTGGGTCCAAATTTGAAGAACATATGGTTGTTTATGGGAAGTACCTATTCCTTAGGTTATTGTGTTTTTCATTAGCTTGATATTAACTATTTGGTTGCTTAATAGTGTAAACACACCAACAGAACTAAACTGGGGCCTATAAGAGAAGTAAAACTTCTCCAAACTAGGGGAGACAAGCATTGCACTAGCTCCTAAACCATTCTTGTTTCTTGATCCATCAAAAAAAATTCTCCATAATTCGTCAAGGTCCTCTTATATTTTTATGAGATTAGGAATATTAGCATTCCTTTCCAATATACAATATGTACCAAGGCTTGTTTCTAGAGCTTCCTATGCTGGATCAAATTGAAAAGTAGTGGTCCATTCATCTAAAAGGTAATTAGGCACCTCTACTGGGGAAGTGGAAGGTTCATGTGTCATGTGGTTATCATCTATCTCATGAATTGTACAATTCATGTTTATAGGAATAGATTTGTAGGTCTCTATGCAATTAAGAGCCAAAGGTTTTACCCTTATAAAAGCTTTTGTCCCATATCTTGTCGTAAAGAATATATAGGACCAATCTGATGCAATATGACCACCTATCTATAAAGTGAAGTCATTAGAAAGATAAATGAAAAAATGTAAAGCAACCTTAGTTACTGATATGTTTCGAGTGATAGTACAACTAGGGCATACATGCAATGTCATTTCCACATTTTTTAGGATCCCTACTATTTTAATAGAGCTGCCATCTAACTAAAGTACATCTCTAAGCATTGGTTCATATTTTATACGAAGGATCTTAGCTAAATACTTAGGCATCATAGAACTACTAGCTCTTGAATCTATCATGCAATTATGAACTATTTTTTCTCCTATAATCAAAGAGACATAAAAAGCAGGAGGTCTATTTTTCTTACTTATATCTCCTTCTTTTATTGGTTGCACTAGATTTGTTGCATCACCTAAGGTAGCTGAATATTTTGACACCTCAATACTCTTAAACCCTTATTGTAGTATCACCATGTATGATGGTATAGTGATAACATCCCACAGAGAAATATTAACACTAGTTCTCTTCATCCGATCTACAATATTGATAGGAGTGCCAACTACTTTGACTAGAGCCTTTGCGGCTATAGGAATTGATGATTGAAATTGAGCAGTATGAGATTCAACAGACCTCTTGTTGCTTATATCTTTCTTCTGTTGGGGAACAACATTTGGTTGTACACTTGTAATTGAAGTATGAGGGAAACACTTAAAGTTAAATCTTTATTTAATGCAGGAGGTGTAGCATTCTTGGTAGTTCTTCTTTTACTTCTAGTATTATGAGCTATACATCATAGTTATCATGGTTGGCATGACAATGTTCCTCTGGTTGATGGTTCATAAAAGAAAAATCATCTTTCTAGTGTAGGTGAGAACCATTAGTAGGTTGATTGAGCCCATATTATTGTCCTACTACTTGATCATCTGTGGCTAATGCTTGGGAATATTCTACCCTATAGCACATACACTGTTCATGGTAATAAGTACAAGCACAAAAAAAATCTTTCTCTTGAGCAAGTTTGTTTTGAGGAACTAATGTCCTTGTTGGATTTGTGCTTGTATTGCTGGAGTTGCATTGCCCATAGGTCTACTTTGGTTATGTGGAACATAACTTTGACCCTAATTTGGTGGCCTATTATATGTGGGGTTTTGATAGTGAGGTTGAAAGGGCCTAATATTTTTAGCTTGTTGCCTTTCCAAGGTCACCACCTTGTTGCTCATTTTTGCACCGCTAAGAAGTTGTCCTCCATCTTCTTTTCTTGATCTTGCAACTTCTTCTCTATATTTTGCATTAGGGCCTACATCATGTCCTTCAATTCTCCTAACTCATTAGAGGATGTAGAGGCTATTGGGGTTATAGCAAGGGGTTGACTTGTGGATGTGGTAGGAATAAGGGCTACTGTAGGCTGATGAGTAGGCATGTTAAGAAAGAAAAGCATTGGAGGACTTGGAGCTAACTTCCCTCCTTGAATCAAGATATTTTTTGCTCTTATGAAAATTTCATATGCTGCCGGTAAAGTATCCCCTCTTATGGCTTGTAAAGTAGTAGCAATGTCACTATTGAAAGCTCTTAGGAAATACAAGAAAGCATTATTACTAGGGGAATGTTTTACTACAACATGAATTATATCCCATGTCTTTTGGAATATATAATTGAAGTCTATCATATATTCATGAGGTGCTCTCTTAATGGTAGTTAGTTGCTCTAAAATTGATAGGTGATCACTTTTGTCTTCAAAATGTTTGCAAAGTCTTTCTCCTAACTCATCCTAGTTATTAATAGAATTATGTGGCAATCCCCTATACCATTGTAAAGCTTTCCCTTTAATTATTAGGCTAAAATTATAACAACAACATCATCCTTTGTAATACCATGTATATTGCAAATGTTTGAAATTTCTTGAATGTTCTCTATAGGAGAAATGGAGGTCTCACTAGTAAAACTAGGTATATTTTTAAGAGAAAATACTAGGATATCATGTCTTTGGGCTAAAATGAGAGGACTGTTGATGCAAAGCATCTTAAAAATAAACCAATGCTGATCCCTTCAAAATCCATTAATTAAACTCCGTAATTAGAGGCATCTTACAAGGTAAAACAAAGCATTTTCCAACATAAAAATATCAACCTTTCTCCATTCACATATCCTGATTTCTATATCTAACTCCAATGTTCATAACTTTTAATCCTTAATGTTTCTTTCCAAATCCTTTGGAGAAATTATAAATTAGGAATATTAAAACATATCCAACTATTATCAAAAAATAATAAATCCATTGCAAATTATAGTCTCTGTACTTAGACCCATTTTCTCTATCATAAACTAGAAATAAAACTGGTAACCCTTCCTAGGGCATCAAATAACTTGCTCAAAAAAAATTCAAATAACCCCAAACAAATTCCAAATTATCTATTTTTGAGTCTAGTTTCCAGATCTGCAAGCCATTAGTTTATCCAATACATAAATCATTGTACAAGCACAAATCTTTGCCTGGAACACCATTGAAGGCATTAAAAATCCCATTTTCACTCAAATATTCATAACTTTCACAAATATTCATAAAAATGTCTCAAAAAAAAATGAAATATAAGGTAATTCACATATATTTCCAATGAATACCTTTAGACTTCCTGAAACATCCATACCAAGAACTCTCAAATCTGAAAATAGTAATTTTTACCAAAATGATCATAACTTCCTCAAAACTAAATGAAATTACTCCAAACCAAAGAGAGAAGAAAGAAAACTCAGACCACTATCCAAATATATATATATTATATAGAGTTTCTAGCCCTTACATGGCTGTACAAGGCCTAGAACCAGCACAAATCCAAAAAAAAATCAAAATAGCAATAGTTGAAGACACCAAAATTCTCCAAAATGATTCTTTCTTCTCCTTATTCTCATTAATTTATTTGGAATGACCATTAAAATTATTTTATATTATTTTTGATAGTTGAGAACTTCCCAACCAACTTTTGAACCAACTTGTTACATTCTTTAACCCTTTTTGCACTTTTTGCAAAGTTTTAAAGTTGCAACATTTAAGCAACTTTTACATTTTAGAAATTTTGACTTCACAAATTTGTTCCAACCTTACAAACATGTCATGATGGAATATTAATCACCATTTACAATATTTTACCCTTCCTTGAGTTTAAAAACATATTTTGACCTCTTGACCAATTCATGAGCTTACTAGGACAACTAGGGCAAATTGACAACTTTTACAATTTATGACAAAATGGCTGCATAGCCTTTGCAACTTGATCTAAATACTACATAAATGACTCAAATGGATTTAAATATCTCAAATAAGAAATCTTAACTTTCTCATGTTCTTGTACTTTATGTGCTTCTGCACCAACTGCCACCATTAAAGGCAACAAACACTTGATTCCTAGGGAGGGTCATGTGGAATAATTGTCTATTTAGATGAAAATCTGATTGTACCACAAATTATGATCTATTAATAGGAGGAGTATAAAGAGATCTAGCAAGTGTATGTTATACTTTTGAACTCCTAACTAGTGATAGAGAGAGTCTATTTCTTTTTCTTCTAGGATTTGAAAATGAAAGTTTAATATACTGAAAAGTACCTCTAGAAGATGCCCTTGTTTGACCCTTGGGCATGAATTCCAAAAATTTGGTCTAGAAACCAAGATGTGGAGATGGAGTCACCAAGTTCTTGAACGTGAGCCTCTCGAAGGCTTGAGATACTAAGAGTAGCACTATCTTCTTAGTGTAAGTTGAAGTCCTTTTCTTTGACACTAGCAAACCAATAGACTTCTTGGTAAGCTTGAATGTAGACCCATCGAGCATGCCAAAAACTATTTTCACAAAATTTTGCACCGTTATTTGATTTTTGATCTAAATGCAACCTTGTGAAACATTGAAACAATCTCCAAGTTGTGGGACATCTTGAACAATGAGATTGAATCTCTAGAGAAGGCCAGATTTCTCACTATCAAGATGCACCTAACTACTTATTGAGATGAAAAGGGAGAAGGAAATGCATGGAAATAAACTACCTAATCTAATCTAGAGGGGTGATACACCAAATAGTATGTTTAGTCCTATCTCTACCTAGAAATGCACAACTCATTACTATAATCCCAAAATACATAGATTCAATCCTTGCTTAAACTCAACAACCATATGAAGATGATAAACCAATAGAATGCTTTAAGGAAGGAGCTTCACCCTATATCATTCAAAGGCTAAATAGATACAATCATACAAGTTGAAGAATGGAAGTAATACATTAACAAAAGGCAAGATGGTATTGCACAATATATTAATGAAGAAAGAGGTATAATAGAGAAATATATTCATTCAAAGGCAAAAGGAAATTATAGTAGTAGAGTATACAATAAAACTACTTTAGAATTAGAGAAAGACTGACCCTTGAAAGGGTTACAAAATTATCTTTTATAGCTTAATCACAACTGAGAAAACTTCCATTGAAAGCCAAAACTCAACTACTACCTTCAAGATGCAGAGAGCAATAACTACCAATCTTTGTAAGATCTAATCGAGTGCATGTTCACATTCAAATTTTTGTGTACACATTTTGGTCTTGAAGAGACAAAAACAACAACCATAACTGCTCTACCTAGGTAGATGGATAAACAAGGTGGCAGAGGGATGAAAATTGCATTTACCAAGCATGGAGAACACCAAAAGGTGGTTGCAGATGATCAAAAGGACTTGTTCACCATCAAAGAGCTACTTGGTTTTGTATTCATAACCATGCTAGATCAAGTATGTCATTAGGTGAACTGAACTCAACCATCCAACTTTTCCATGTGGACCTATATCTTTTAAGCAATATGCCACCTTACCCAAATTTCTATCTATTATATTGACTTGCACCTACTATTGTTTGTGGCTTCACAACTCATTTCTCTTATTAACTATTTGGTCATGCAAAACTGTGATGTCTTCATTTCACGTCTTTGTCATTTCTTTGTAGCTTAAAATTACTTTAGGTTACAAATTGTTGCAACCTACAAATATCACCAAACTGACTACCTTGCACTCTCGTAATGGTTAGGACCTAATTATCACTTAACTATGCGACGTTGCAATGCTTATCAATTCATTATTTGCATTACCCTTTCACACCTTCACAACTACAAATGATCTCAAAGTCTCTTTGCCTATGACATTGTGATAACTAATTGAAGACAACTTTTTTATGCCATCGCAACTTAATGATATCATTTCTTCATCATTCTTTCCTACAATGTTGTGAAGACAACCCTTAACTGTCAATCTCACTTTCATGACTACTTACTATCTCTTTCTACTGACTATTGTGAAAACCATTTAACTGACTCTCATCACACCTTTACAACTCAATCTTAACTACTTTTCGATGGAGTGATAATTGATTGAAGCTAAGTTTCATTTATTGATAAGACATCTCTTCAAAATGATGAATATTAAACTACCTCCTAACCTTTTGATGATGCAAACAATGCATTTTGCAGCTTTATTGCCTTAACTCAGGGTACTTCTAAACCATGTGCAATGGTACGAATAATGCATTTCATAACCTCGCCACCTTGATCTCAGATTAACCTCTATTGCATGAGAAGATGTGAAAGTTATTAAACCTAATTGTTGCCAAGGATTTCAACTTCATAAACTAAATCTAGATGTTATCCCAAACAACTTTGAAGCTACACTAATGGTGGATTTTGATTGTATCACACTTTTGTAGCCCATTTGATAGTTAAGCCCTAAACTAGAGCGACAAGGCAATGAAGGGGATTCACATCATCACAACTTGAAATGATTACAAGATATGATCATATGATGCAAAGAGTAAAAAAGGCTTAGGGATATAGAAAGAAAGAAATAAGGTTTTTCTATATCCCTTATATGCTTTCATGGGAATTATTAATAATTCAAAGAATGTGAGACAGGGCCATCACCTTGGGTGCTTCATGAGACTATCAACATTGGAATTTTAGGAGGGGGGAGATGGTTAACAACAACATCATGAGATCTCAAGGATCCTAACCATACCCCCTAGCATAATTCTCAATTTGTCAACAAGATCATTGTAGTTGTCTCATGATATATTTCTTACCAATAACCATCAATTAACATCATAAGAACAAGTACATATGATATGATAATCTAACAATAGAATCACTAATCCAAAGTAGTGGTAAGAAAAATCAACTAAGAAATAAGATACATCTTCATGATAAAGGAATGCATCAAGTAACATACTAACCATCATTGAAGCATGATATCAAATGCATCCAACGTAAACCATAAATCACAAGGGAACATACTCCAAATATACTAAAATAAAAAGTGAGCATCCAACATCAACCTTAAATTGGAATTAAACCATAAATCACAAGGGAACATACTCCAAATATACTAAAATACAAAGTGAGCAACCAACATCGACCTTAAATTGGAAGTAAACCATATTTTTACACCAATCCTTAGCATTGGTATAGGTATCTATGCCTCCCAACCACGTTGTACCTATAGGACCACACCTATTGTAATCATGGAGATAATGAACCAACCACAATCACAAAAGATAATCACCCAAGGCTAACACAAACACCAATAAAGTATGAGACCAATATTTATATGATCATGAAGACAATATAATACATTAGGTCATTGGTCAGAATCATAATAGGATAATTATGTAGGGACTCAAGTGTAGTGTGAGTTGCTTGGCATCAAAAAGCCCAAGCTATATCTAGTGTAGAACGGATCCCTTAGGAACCCATCACACTGGTGCAAAATGAATCCCTTAGGAAACCATCACACCATTCCCTTAGATTAACCAAACAAGCACACACCCTCAGAATAACCATATAAGTGGTCTCTTACCTTATCATGAAGTTTTGCTACATACTTTTTAATTTAGTTTTCACTTGTTATAACTTCTTCAAGCTACCTTGTCAGAATATAAACTAAGGTACATGATAAAAGACACTCCACCACCTACCCTAAATACCCATGCTCATCACACAATGAGTATCCAAAGGCAATGCAAGTTCCTATCCCAAACCCCAAAGGAACAACCCCTCAACCAAAATATATTTGAGAGTTTGGGTCTTGCAAGATCTTGTCGAATTCATGCATGTGCTTTTGTGTGAGCACAACCATCTTCATGAATGTAATCACATAATACCAATGCAAGGGTTGGATATAAGAAATGAAATAAATGATACAAGTATAACAATCTCACTCAACCAACCATTATTCAAGAGTACAGATTTGACATGAGTCCCAATGAGACAACAAAATGCCAAACATCATGAACTCACTCAACTGACCAAAATTTGGGAGTATGGGTTCTACACAAATCCCAATAATGGTAAAGTAAAACTATGGTAAGATTAGAAACATAATAGACATTCCAAATCTATGACCAAAACAAGTGCCAAGAAATACCAAATAAAATTGGGTAGCATGCAAAATGAGGCAATGTAAAAATCACTCAAAAGTCAACATTGTAAAATATTAACAAAATTGAAGCCCATTATCCATATGGTTACCAAAATCCTAAAAATCAGATAAAAATCAAGTTCCAAGATCATATGAAAAAATGGTTGGTATAACAACATGAAACTTCAAACTAAAATTTGTAAAACACTTAAATGTTTGTATCCACCTAATCGCGTAGAACTAGTACACCAAAATGGAGGGGAACACTAATTCTCAACCTCCAATTAGTTTAATAAAAAAGATAGAAAATAAAATAGAGCCAAAATATAAAAATGAGAGCCCTACATTGCAACCAAGTGGGAAAAATGAAAAAAGTCATAGTAAAATAAATGGGTTGCCAAATCTAACAAAACGTTCAAAAAATAAGATCTTCTTGCTATGGATTCAAAGAGATCACTCTCATGCCAATCTACCAAGCCAATCTCCCACAATGAACAAAACAAGAAAAGATCACAAGGGGGTTTTGGAGGATTTTCTCCAAAATCTTGAATTAACATGTGACAAGTGAGAATGTTTTATCCAATATATACACTTTTACAAGTGACATATAAATTGGATTATTTAAATTAAACTAGCTAATTAGCTCCCTTAACTTGAAATAAATTTGGCAATTCTGATTGCTTGGAATTTAACTATGAAAAATTATTCAGTAAAAGAAATAAATTTAAATCAAATATAAAATTCTCATTAAACTATTAAATCATAATATTTTAATAATTTTCACAACCACTATCGGTTCCTAAATGCAGAGACATGCTCAAAGGTCTAATCACAAATGGATAATGAATCTAGATTTGCCAAATAGCTGGAGGGTTTATTATTTTAATTAACATTGATACATTGCCAATAGAGGGACAACACTAGCTCATTATGAAAAGTTGAATCACTAACTCCATGTGCAACTGTCGAGGGTATAAGTCCCGCACAATAAATAACTCGATGAAGTGTATATGCACGATAATAAGATAGCCAAAGAAATAATGCACAAAATCACATATATAATCATTTAATTAATTTCATTTAGATAATTTATTTAAATCATTCATTTGCACTATAATATAAGTTTACTATAAGAATGATGTAAATATTTGTATCATAAGCACATAAATCCAACAATATCCATTGATAGTCCTTAACCATAATCTCATCAATTAGGTATAAGCATAAACAACCAACTAATACAATAATAATCAAATCACCTCAAGGGTGTAGACCATTCACATGATCATAATCTCTTATGAAGAAAAATCATCAAGGTTGGATCTATCAAGATGACTTATAGAAATCAAATGGGAGAGGAACTACATAAAGAATGCCTATGCACCTTTACTATGAGCTTTGAGGTTTTTTAGATACTAGAGGTACAACTTGATGATGTGCACACTCTTACTAGTTTGACTCTTTGAGAACTTTACATGCACAAGGCCTATTGGATTCCTTGTAGACATACCAGTTGAGTCACTAAAAGAATTTTCATATATGTTGGGTCATTCTTGTTAGTTTGGTGATGTACTATACTAGAGGGTCAAGCTAGACCAACTAGGTATATAGGTTTTATGAAGGCCTTATGATCACATGCTAGGATGGTCAAAGTCAACAATGCAACTAAGATGGATGTAGAGATAGAGAATACTAAAGGAAAAACATAACTATATAGTGGTGCCCTACTATTATGATAGGGTGATGTGGTAGTTTGGTCTTTAGTAGGGTCCTTGAACATAGGTACCTTGATTCATGCACAAAGAGAGATACATTGGGAGGCCCAAGACCATTTCTTGACTTACTAATGATGATATCAAGAGTCTATATGATGTCAAGGTCCTCCTACAATCAAGGATGCATAAGTTTTATGGGACTACTTATATTACATCAATGTAGATTGAGAGTCTAGATGATGTAATATAGTCAAGGATGCAAGAGTGTTGAGGGACTACTTATAATACATCAATATGAAGGACATGGGACCCTTGTTCCCATAAGAGTAACCTACTAGAGATATATATTCATACTTCAAGGTTCAACATGGAGATGAGGATGAGGATGAGGAGGTAGTTGATATGGAGCTATTGTTAGGCATAATTATCATCACTAATATATTTAAGACCAATTTTTTATGGCCAAATATCGCTAATTTGAAACAAACCCATCACATGACTAATAGTTGAAACAACCAAATTCATTTTGTTGCTAGTGTTTGATGACAAATTGAGTTTTCACAATTATGATAACAAACACTATTACAAATCACCTTTTGGATGGTCACATAGTGCAACAAAGAATCCATCATAGAATATACATTGTCAATACTGTGATGGAAAAGTGTCACAAAACTAATGAAGAGTAGGATGCTTCCACCATCGATCGAATTTTCATTATAAAACAATTTTTTATAGTGTTGATATATAAGTTATAGAAAAGTGTCACAAATTGACAACACCTTACTATTAGAAAGCCCATTGGTCAACCTTGTACTGCGATGGATTTTATGATGGCATTTCTATATGAGTGACAAAAGTGTGTCAAAAACTTGCAATGCTAGCTTGTTAGAAAATATTTCATTGGGATATTACCCATGATGGTTTTATTGTATAATTGATAGAAACATATCAAAAAATTATGATTCCAAATTATTGGTGATGTTATTGATTATGCATAAATGACATTGTACACGTGTCATTTTTTCAATGCAACTGTGACAACCTAAGCATGGTCTTTGATAGGGTCATTTCCTTCTAAAAGATCACGTTTGAGATGCCAAGCTCGAGTATGATATAGATGGATATCTGGCATCACTCTTTGATCCCCCATGTAATGGCCAAAATTTGACAGTCACAAGAGTGAGCTGGTCTCTTCTATAAGTTAAAAATTGAAGAAAAAAATATGAACACATATTCATACTTGTTTGTGCAATTTTTAACTTACAAAAAAAAAGTGGATGACTCTTGTGAGTGTAAAATTTTGGCCATTATGGGGGGATCAAAGACTAACACCAGAGAGCTATCTATATTGTATTCGAGTTAGTTTTATCAAACATGATCTTCGAGAAGACAAAGACCCTATCAAAGACCATAATACATAACTTGAATTAAGTCCATTTATGTAAAAAACACAACTATAACCAAATTCAAGAATTTTTAAAAAATTCCAATCAATGGAGATGAAAAATAATAATAAAATAGAACAAAAAACATCTCTTATTATCTCATGATTCAACTTAAAATGAGTAAGATGATCATGCAACTTGGAACTAATAATACTATTGTAGTCAAATTCTTTGAGCAACGAGGATTGCTCTTTGTCAAATAATATGGGCCCAATTATATTGAAATTTCACATAAAGAACTTAAAAATTACTCAACATGCAATGTAATGTCCCCCTTTTCAAGATAATTGCAGTGAATTATGAGTCTAAATTTTGCAAGAATTATACAATCTATGTGCCACTAAAATGGGTTTAATTGATGTTCTACCATTGAGAAAATCAAAGTCACATATTTTTATGTTTTAAAATATGGAATCATGTTATTAATAATCATTTTTTTAAACCTATAAAGTCTTATCAATCACTCTCAACCATGTATCAAAGGTTGTAAAGAAGGTTTAAGTCTTTGTTTACATAAATACATCAATCTTCCCTATGACAATGATATTTATAAACTTAGTTAATCTATTGATTCTTTGAAAATTGAATCTATATTGTTGATGACTAAAACATGATATTTACCTAAAGTATATGGAGCTTATTTACTTTGTTTTAAGTATAAATTAGGAAATTTTGGATCCTTTCATTTGTGACTATTCCTCCAGTCACAAAGTGCCAAACAACTAGATTATGAAGGAGGCATTCTATGGTCTTTATATAGTTGATGCATGTATGTATTTTGACATAACAAGTATAATGTAAAGAGATAAATTATTACTACATTTGGATTTTGAAAACTTTGAAGAGGTTTTATGAGTTATGACAAGATGTTTAGCTCATTAACAAACTTATTATGTTGTGATTGTATCAACCTTAATATCTGAATTTCATTAAGTGATGTTTTAGACCTGATCATAAATGCTATACGTTTATTTTTTATTTCAATGGATGATGGAAAAAGTGTCATTGATATGTGAATATGTTTTCATTGATGGAAAAAATTAAATAATTAATTATCTTTGATGCTGATCAGTAACATAAAGAATTGTACATTGTATTGTTTTTTTAGCTTTAGTAATTTAAAAGAGCATATTAGATTCACTGATAAATATATAAAGAATTCAACATTAAAAAAATAGTGAGTGAGGACATTCATACGAATAAATTATTCATATGGAATAAGAAATGACATACATTAAAGGCATGGACATCAACACGTGAGAAGAATGAAGAGACATTGTCTATGTATGTGCGATGAAGAAACATGTCATTTACACCATGAAGATATCATTCAACAACAAAAAATATAGAGTATGACATACTAGTGATATTACAAAAAATAGAAACACATATTATGGATGCACATATTATCAACAATAATGATGATTAATTCAGAAGTATTGATAAGAGTAGCAATTGTATGTTGGAAATTTAAATAGGAGTGAATAACATGACTTATATTGTCATAGCATTTGGTACAAAGTTTATGAATAGACAATAAAGATAGAAATAATATCAATGACCAAACATAATTAAATGAATAGGGACTTACGATAACCTTACATACATAGATGATCAACAAACTTGAAAAAGGGTGGAATCTACATTCTTAACAAACATAATGATGATGATGAGTTAGAGATTGTACAATTCCATGATATCAAATATAAAAAGTAAAAATTTGTACAATTCCAAGATGTCAAATATGAAAATTCAGAGACTGTGTTAGCCCTTATTTTGTGCCCTATTGTTTCAAAGTGGTTCTATAAAAATTTTGAATTTTCAATGGTCTTATCCTTTGTCTAGGGCAGGAAATTTAAAATAAACCCTAAGTGCAAATGTGAATTTTTAAGAAAAACCATCATATTAGATTTTAAATCCTTGATAGGGTTATTTCCTTGCTAGGATTTATTTTTTAGGGCTTTCTTTTCATTTTTCTACCTGTCGTTATGTCCTAGTTAGGTTGTGTTCCTATTTGACTCAAGTGATGAGATTTTCCCAACCACCTTGACCTACCTGAAGATCGATGAATCTTGCTTTATTTCTTTATGAAGGTTTTGTCTCATTAACAAATACAAAATTGTGAGATTTTGACACCTGTTCAGTGGGACCAAAGGAACATAGTAATCAACAGTTTTAATCTCAACACTCAGATCTTGCTAAGATCAATGCCTGTCACTTTGTTGTTGAATAAAGTTGTGCATGGTTTAACAAATGTGACAAAATTTTTTTGACACATGGACTGTGTGGTCCCATATAAGACTCTCAGAATGCTTCATCATCATATGCCAGCTATCACATCATGATTAGTTCTCAACTCAAGGTAAACCTTTTTTTGGTAACTTCTTGATTGTGGATCAAATTGAAGATCGAGGGCTATCACATGCTCACAAAAAAAAGTGTTTAATATTTAAGAAATGAAAGATGAAAGGTATTACCACATGTCCCTATGGGCCCCCAAAAGGGTAGAGTAGTATGCAACATTTTCAACCATTGATTAAAGATAAGATCAATAATCCTTACATTGTCCCATTATCGTGAAATCAAGATACAAGATATTTACAAATTGTCATAAAGAAAGCTTTTAACACATGTCCTAGTGGGCCCATTTTTATTGAACAATTTGAAGAATGAGAACTTTTCCTAGCCAAAGATTGAGATAAATATCTACAGTGGTTGCAAAGTCACAAAAGAAAGATGCAAGATGATTAACCAAAGTGAGATAGCCACACAATGACACATGTTCATAGTGGGCCTGATTTCTAAAAGAAGTGCCAAAAATCAACATATGTGATGGATTGTCTAATGAAGCATAGATCAATAGTTGTCATTATGTCAAAAAATTTGAAGTTCAAGAGATTCAATGAAAGCAAAAGAGCGAGAAACTAACACATGTCCTACCAAGTAAAAGGATGACATAGTATCAAGTTTAAATCATAGCCATCAAATTTCTTTTAGATCAATGACTAGTTTTCAAATTCCTCACATTACATGCACAATTAGAATGTTGAAATATTAATGTTGAATTAAGACAACCTCATGCGAGTAAATATGGCATAAAGTCTATAGTTCATTTTGTGATCTAGTACGATACAAAATAGAATTGAAGTAGAGTGAACAGAGCTTGGATTTCTTAGCCTTCATATTGCAAATTATTGTGAATTATTTTTTTCTTGCTGCAATCAAAGGTTTGCGAGTAAGTACCTAGTCATTTGCTATGAACCTTTTTTTTGTTTAAATTTTTTGAATTTCTAAGATGCCTCCATGAAGTGACTTTTATGGAAAAATAAACTATCAACACATGAATACACATGATGATTTCCTTGAACAATTGCCCACTTCCACACATGAAATTGTGAAGGGAAAATAATTGGTTCCAAAATCCCTAGATTGAGGATTGATGAGGGTTTCATGAAATAGAAAATTGGTTGAGGGATGTAGAAACATCAATGGGGGGTTTGGAGTTGTTTAGGAAATGTTTTTCACAAAGAAACCATGATACACCACTCAAAATTATCTAGAACTTTGACATTGGGAAGCTTGTTGTACTAGGTATTTTCATGGATGATAATCTTTTGATAATGTTGGCAAAGAGATATGACCCTATATTGCAGGTTGTAAAGAACCATGCTAAGGAGAATCTATTTAGGGTGATAGCTGAGGTGATTAGAGAACTCTTTATGTTAAACCCTAGCATTACTTTGCATCAGAAGATTGACTTCGATGATTTGTAGACTACATATGATGTGCAAAGAATATACCTTCAAGGTGGACCACTGTAGGAGCACTTTGTTAAAGTAGGCCATCTAACATTGGTAACACCCTTTACCCCAAAGCCCTTATTGAAGAAATATTTTAATCCTAGGGAACAAGCTCTCTATATTTCCCTCTATAATATTTTTGGCATGGATGAACATGAGCACATCCCAGGGTCCTTAGTTTTTATGATGGCACAACTTATGCAATATGGAATGGGATCTATTTTTTACTTTGCCTCCCATTTGGTTGAAGAAATACATAATGGGCTAATTGGCATAAGCAAGGGTAAGGTTTATAAACCTTTTGGCTAGTATTCACTTTTTATGTATATGTATTTACTTAAGGCTGTAGATATGACTTGGGAAGTCACACATGCTATTTTTTTTCATTTTGATAGATATTTTGCATCTAAGATGAGGAAATTGTTAAGTCAAGACAACCCTCAAATTCTTGAACCCGTACTGGAGCTGATAAGACCTAAGGATCATGCTAAGGGTTTAAAGGTAAGCCACAATTGGGGAGATATCATCCCATATTTAGTATCTACTATTTTTAGAGTGTATGGTTTCCAAGAGAAGCCCCATGTCTTGCCCTACCAAGTGCCCTTGAAGGTAGGAGTTGCTGAGTTTTCATCAAAAATTTGGAGAACTTGAAGAGAGAACTGGTAGGACATTCTAGGGGGACAACTTTTACTAATTTCACAATTGTTTACAATTTTGTGCTAACTAAAGGAGGATGGAGACACTTGGGTAAGTTCCTTGATAGATATCAAATGACCCAATCTCATTCTCATTTTATAGATCCAGAGGGATTTTTTGAAATGTTTAAAGAAAGAACTAAAGCTAAATCATATGATCATATATTGTACTTTCATAAGGATATAACAAGAAATGATTTCTCTTTACAATAATAGGAAGTAAAGAAAGAAAAATAGAGAGTCTATAGTAGAGTTCTACAATTTGTTAATGCTTTAGATAAAAAATATGATCCTTTGGGTGGTATCAAGTTTTGGGGGGATAAGGTAAATAAATTGATGTCACATTTTGTTGGAATCATGGAAACCCTAAATGAAAAGAAAGAGGCATTGAAAAAAGCATATGTAGACTAGGCCAAGGAGATAGAAAGAAGAATGGTAAATAAGGTTGTCATCAATCTAGGGTAGTACACCCTCCAAAGGAAAGCTAGATATGTAGTTGTGAGGAATGTGGGGGCACACCCTGTGCCAATTTATCAAAGGAAACATTCAGAGAGCCCACCCTTAGAGCCAACAACAAAAAGGAAAAAGTTGGAAGAGGGTTCTTCATCAAGGATAGAAGAATATTCTCCTTCTCAAACCCCCATACATTTTGATAATGAAGACTCCTTGAGGGAGAAATTGAAACAAATGGGAGACCAAGATGATGTTCTAATAACAACATTATAAATAGAGGAGGGAATGATTAAAGAACCCCCAATGACACTCTTAGCCCTCACTTTTGAGGATTTAAAAGGAAAAGAGATGGACCCTATTGTAGAGTAGGCTGCTAGGAAATCTTTGATTGATGATGATTTTGTAAAACCTAGGGCTTTTATTCAATTTTTATAGAGAAGCAATATTTCTAATTTTGAGGCAAAATGCAAAAAAAGCTAAAGATAGAGAAACCTGGTAGACTAGACTAAGATTAAAGAAGAAATAAAAGATGATCTATAACCCTTGAGGGGAGAAGATAATTTTTGAGGGATTTAAGTTTACTTATACTACCAAAGTGGGATATTGCTAATGCGATGGTTTTGGATGCCATCAAAAAAGAATAGGGGACCAAATTTAACATATAGAAGGAGGTAAAGGAGGTCCAAAAAGGGGTAAAATATAGTGATGATCATAGGGCCCTAGTGATGTGGTCCATTCAAAAAAGGGATAAATCCAAACTACAAGAAGCTTCAAATGCAAAACATACAAGAAGCCTAGTAGTATACAAAGTGGTTGATGTGGATAGTTACAAGATTGCTATCATGGATAATGAGGTGGTTAATTTTGGTGTAATGGTAGCCTAGAAAGATAAACATAAATTCCTTGAGCTAAAAACTAAGTTTAAAAAGATGTTAGAAGCCTATGATGAGAGAGGAAGGGAAATTAATGAAATGTAGAAAGTTATTTTAAAATTATAGAAGCAGTAAGGAAAGAGAAAAGTGGGGGAAGAACCCAACCAGCTTATAATTGCAATTTCTCCTGATCCACCTCCTCCTGCTAGGCCTATTATTTAAATCTATGATATAGGTCAACATCAAGAATTATACACTAAGAATGAATTAAATAAAGAAAAGGATAAAGTCAGAGCAACACAAGTAGAGGTGTAAATTCAATATGAGGATAGAATAAGAAATACAATTTTGTTTTTAGTTGATAGAATAAATTGGCCTCTATTCTATCTAGAAATGTCAAGGTTGGTAGACATTTGGAAGGGATTAGAAAATGGTGAGGTTTCTTTGAGACAAATTTTGAGCAAAAGGATTAGTAGGGAAGATGATATCACTACTCTATCTTTCATTGTCATTGACAAAATTGATGATCAGATTGAGAAAACATATGATCAAGCAAGTGACCTACTAGATTTTTATTTTAAAAGAGATATATTACAAAGAAAGTTAAGAACATGTTTCTCTAACTATTTAGTAAATTTTTTGATCTCTTTCCTCATGTGTTGAAGGGACTTAATAACATTAAAGATAATAAGGAATGGGGAATTGAATTGAAAGTAATAATGAGCATCGGGACGAATGCTTTCATTAATAAAGAAAACTATATTTGGTTTACTAATATTGTTAAGGAATTGGTTGATGTACAAATATTTTTTGGTTCTTTCCAACAAGATTTTGAAGAAATAAAGAAATTGGGAAAGAATTTTTTGAAGAGAGAAAAAGAAATCCCTAGTTTCAACTAGCCAGATGACATCATTTTTAATAAGTGAATGGTAGAAAATTCTTTAGCCTCAAATCCTTTATAGGTGGCATCTAATGATAAATCAATGAAAAAATCCACACCCACTGAGGAAAGGGAAATTTTTAACAAGGCCATTTAGGTAACAAGGTAGAACTAGATAAGATGAGCCCACAA
Source organism: Cupressus sempervirens (assembly GCA_028749045.1). Classification (NCBI taxonomy): domain Eukaryota; kingdom Viridiplantae; phylum Streptophyta; class Pinopsida; order Cupressales; family Cupressaceae; genus Cupressus; species Cupressus sempervirens. The sequence continues at coordinate 621,588,244 of CM053789.1, forward strand.
CCAACTTACGAAGTTAAAGATAAGACATCAGAGGTGGGTGAGGAAAGAGACAACCGGTTTCCTACTATAGACACAAGAGAATTAGATTTGAGCAGAGGACAAGAAGAAAAGGTGGTCCCATAATCTGAAGAAGAGAAAAAGATAAAGAATAATCATCAAATTTTATCGAGGAACAAGAAAAAAACAAAACAAAAGAGGCCCCAGCCCAAAGCAGTGGATGAAAGAGCTACTTTTTTATCGAGAAAAATGCCACTAATTTTTTCTATTCTCTCATACAATGAAGACAATGATATTTTTCTTTTTGCGTAATCTTTGGTTTTTCTCTACGATTGTTGACCTTTTCTCTCTAAGCCTGAAGCTTGTTGCAACTCATACCATATAAATGAGTTCCCAAGGCTAGAGGAGGGTTCAAGATTCATTTGTTCGAATAGAGTTTTGTTCATTCTTGAGTCAATCCATATACTATATATGTATTTTTTTAAAGATAGAATGAGAAGAGTTAACAATAGCCAATCTAATTGAGTTTTCTCTTATGGAAATTGGCATTGAATTGTATACATTTCAAAGAAAATAATACAAAGATATAGAAAGTTGGCTATACATTTTAGATCTTGTCTCTTCTTTTGTTACCATTTAATTCTTAGAGATTTAATAGAAAAGTAGGAGATAATTTCCACAACAAGTCAAATTGTGATATTGCTATTAGGATTTAACTGTGTGATTTTTGAGTTGAACTCATTGACCCATGTTTCATGAGTAGTGATTCAACATGAATCCATCACTCATGAGAATAAATGGAACACTTAACACTCATTGTATCACGATTTAATAGAAAGCTTGATAAGTCTTAGTTGTAATTCATTTTGAATTATATTTTAGTTTACATTCTACTTATAATCTAAAATGGGTTATGTAAATGCTTGATGTAATTTGAAAGAATTATTTGGTTCTTAATGAATATTTTGATAAGAATGAGATCTGGAAATGAATATTGATATTCTTTTCACAAAGTGTTAAGATAGATCTGATAAGTAAATATCAATTTCTTGTGAGATAATAGCCCAATAGATAAGGCACTGGTCATCCATTGTAGTTGATACAATTTGGAATGTCTATATGGTATAAATATATTATAAATCAATGCCTTTATGTTTTATTGTTGAAGATTTGAAAAGTAAGCATGTATATTTGATTCATGAAGTTTTAGGGTTTGATGGATTAGCCATTTATCATCTCTCTTACAGTCCTATAATTAGAGGATTAAGGCCAAAATCATCTACTATAGGGGAATTCACATTGATATTTGAATTTTAAAGTGAAAGAGAGTAATTCCCTAGGTATACCCACTCGAATTTTGTGGAGTTAAAAAAGGAGAAGACATCACAAAGTCTTGTTAGTTTGTCCTTTTATTTTGTTTCTTAGAAATACCCATTATGGTTTTTAGCTAACTCCTAGGTATTCTCATCTTTTAAAAGGTTGTTTAAATTCTATCAAATTAGAAGCCAAAAGATTGTACAATTCCAATATGTCAAAATCTATATAGATTCCATTAGGAGGATTATTTGAAAAGTTAAAATATAAAAAGTGATGAGTGTATAAAAAGTTCATAAAACATATGAAACTTCAATGGAAAATTTTCCCCAATTACAAACTAGGCTCTATATGATACCATTTTGAAGATTGAAAACATGCACAATAAAATTAGGGAAGATAAGATTATGGTAGGAGTTCCAACAAAGAAATGAAAATGAACATAGACTTAACTTAAGAGTGTAACTCTACAGTCTCTTAGAATTTTTTTATCTCATGAACGTTATTAAAATCCCTTTGATACAAGGAAGCTTTCAACTAATAATAAATTTTTTGTAAGAATCTGATTGATTGGATTTATTTTTAATTGCAAAATTGGCATCAGTGCCAACTTTAGTTATTTCTTAACGCAACTAATAATTTGAGAAATGGGAAAGAGGAGGGCAGAGTGAAAACTAGGGCTCAAATAAGTTGCAAATGTAGTGAGTTCTTGTATCAACTTATAGTATATTAAAGATAACTTTTATTATTTTGTATTATTAGTAATGGTATAAAGTACATGAATGTAGAATTAGATCATAGGGGAACATAAAGGAATTTGAGGGCCTGTATCTAAGATCAATAACAAATTATTTGGATTGTCTTGTATATGATCATATGATGGGCATGAACATGCCTAGGCCTAGTTATTATTTATGATGATAGTTTAGTCTACCTTTGTATGGTATAGTTAGTACTACTACTACTACCACTACGCCATGTAAATTTTATTACTAAATATACATAAAAAATCCATGTATATACAAAATGAAATATTACTAATTTGTTTAACAAAATTATGTATATACCTGAAATATATAAGGCCCAATAGTGAAGTGCAAAATGTGTAGAAAGAGGAGTGTCAAAAGAATGTATTTTGGTAGATTTGTAATAATCAAATTATTGGTCAAAAATGAGTTTGGGAGGGGAAATGCATCTATTGTTTGCAACTTGGAGCAACATTTCAAAGGAAAAAAATTAACTTTTGCTTTCACTTGAAAACCACCCAATTTTGATTGTAAGACACAATGAGGGCCTCTCTTTGTGTCCTACTTATGCTCCCTTATTTTTCTCCAACCTTCATTGATGAGCTATGTCATGTTAATATATAGATAATCATTACAAAGTGCAAAAAATTATCTAAGACTATTGGAATCACCAAATTTTTTTTTTCTTAGAATGAATGATACAAACTAAAAGGTTTTGGCATATTTAGTAAAATCAATAATGATAATAGTACCTTATAACAATGTTAAAGCTAGAGGAATTTTAACAATGAGTTCATCAATAGTGACATCACACACAAATGTGTACTTGGTCTCCTTTGTAATCTTTGTGTTACTGCAAGAATCAGTGGAAAGTGTTTAGGTACATTTGAAACCCTAGATAAGGAACAACCATATTGAACTTCACTTTTTTTTGAGAATACTTTAGTATTCTCTACTAAACAGGGCCAACCATGTGAAGTTGGAAGCTTATCCCCCCTCCACCCCCCAAATAAAAACAAAAAAATCAATATAAAAGTATTCTCTACTAAACAGGGCTAACCATGTGAAGATGGAAGCTTATCCCCCTCCCTCCCCCCCCAAAAAAAAAAGAAAAAAAAGTAATAATCTAAATTCCCCTTTAACATCTAGCATCATTCATTTATTCTTTCATCCATTATTAAAATGTAACATTCATTAATTATGATATGATACCATTCGAATAACATTATAAAGTGCATCAATGGCAATTCGTATCCATCTTGGATGATTGCAAATCTCATTGATGATACTAGAGAGACCCTTGCCAAATTTAATAGAATCCATATCACCCATACTTTTTGGGAAGCAAACCTGATTGCCGACAGATTTGTGAATATAGGGGTCAGCACAGACCAAAAAATGACTTGGCTTCCCAGAAATTGTTTGCCGACGGACGTCAAAAGTCTGATCGACTTGGATAAAATCCAAGGAAGTACGAAGAAAATCAAGCTTTAATTTTGAATATGAAGGGGTTAAGAAATAAGGGTACTTTTCATAATAGAAGCATGAGAAATTGTAAATGCAGTAATCCATTATTGATTAATCGACATGCTTTGTGGGTTGTTTATTGCAATCGCTTCTGGGGCAATAGCAAGGTTATTTTTCTTTGTTCTTTGCTTACTCTCAGAGGTCCATTTCAGTCATAGAGTGAAGATCACATGAGTAAAGTGGGTGTGCAGTGTGCAGAAATGGTTGGCGAGAGATGTAGAAAGGAGCCGGTGGGGTATTTTGAGAAATGGAGAAGTAGGCCTAAAGTGTGGGAAAAGCTTGAAGTGGGTGGGGTTACCAATTATATCATCAAGCTGCATGGATTCAATCAGGAGGTGACCAAAAGCATGGTGGGGTCCTGGAAGGATGGCAGGGTGAAGGTGAATGGTATCTACTTCCGGATAATAGAGGAGGTGATTGTAGCTATCACAGAAATCCCTATCAAGGGTTTTAAATTCTTCAGGGATAAGAAGCTCTCAGTCAATGTGGTTAGGGACTTTGTGGAGAGTGAGAAGGAATTGAAGGTGTTGAAAAAGATTGACACCTACTATGTCCCCAACTCCATGAAGAAGTGGTGGAGGTATGTTTTAAAAGCTGTTATCGAGTACATTACTTTGGACCCTAGGTTTGATAGAGCTCAAACCCACCATTTTGTCATTTTGAATCATTTTTAGAATAATGCCAAAATTTCCTTTCCTTATTATCTGTTAACCTCAATGAGCAAGGCAGTGGATAGCTTCAAAAAGAAGCCCATCGCAAACTCGGCTCTGCACGAGGGGCTATTGCTGCTTATCCACGAGCACTTCAAAGCTTAGACTATAAGCATCACCCCTCCTCAGATAGAGAATGTGGATTCTGGTAGTTCCAGTTACTCCTTTGACTCGAATGATATTCAGAGCCTCAGCTCTAAGAAAGGAGGGATCTCTTCTTTGAGGAAAGTAGCAACTTACCTTGCTAAAAAATCACCCTCCCCATAACCCCCAGTAGAAAAAGCCCTAGGGATCTCGGGCATAAGCCTTCGAAGAAGGCAAAGGAGGGAGATAGTGATGATGAGGAGGAACTAGAGTCTAAGGAGGTGGTTAAGGAGACGCAGGAGCAAATTAAGGAGGAAGGTGGAAGGAAGAAATGCAGGAGGGAGAGTTTGGAGGAAGTGCGCTCTCAATTTGAGGAGGCATCTGTGCTGCCCCTTTCTCCTATCCATCTCCATCTCAAGGAGCAGATAGAGGAGAAAGATGGGTATGTGGAAGGGGAAGTGCAGAATAAGGATAGGAGGAAAGCGTGGATCAACTTCAATGTCAAGAATTCCAAGATGGGCATCTTCAGGGAGGCCATGAATCCCCAAATCCTCGTGGATAATCAAGAAGAACAGCGGCTGGAAGAACTCATTGATCCGACGATTGTGGCTATTTTGGATAGAGCCAAGGAGATAGGGATGAACCTCTTGAATAATGATTGTAACAGTATGATTGATAATTTTAGATCAATCAAATGGCTTTTCCATGAGCTCGAGGAGGTCAACAATTAGGTGAAACATATTGAGGCAACAAGGAAAGGGATGGATGCCAACAGGAGGATAGCTTCGGCTGACAGGCTTAGTCTGGCAGAAAAAAGGATTCACAACCTAGAAAAATACAATCACAACCTTGCAAATCATATGTTCTCCTTGTTAAGCTCCATTAACAACAACATCATCTCTCTCATGGGTTGGATCAGAGATAGAGAAATGCACGAAGATGAGGATGGTAAAGACAGGGATGAGGCTAGAATAGAGGATGACTCTACAAATGACAACTCCATTCCTGACCAGGACCAGGGGAACCAAAGGGCACAACAGATGGAAGCAGAGGAGAATGAACTAGCCTTTGAGGCTACTTAGGTTATGCAGGATCTAGAGCGAAAGAACGAGGAATAACTCTCGCCTGTTCTTTTGTTTATCATTGTCTTTTGGCTTTTTGTTCTGGCTTTAGGCCATGGCTTTGCTTGTCTTTTTTCCTGGTCTTTTCTCAGAGCTCTTTCCTTTGGATGGGCTTAATGCTTATTATCAGCCTATGAACTTAAACTTTTTTGGCTAGGCTTTCATGCTTATTATCAGCCTTTTTTTGTATTAACTATTGGGTTTCAGGTTCCTTGTAAAACCTATTTATCTAATAAAAAACAAATAAGATTTATTAACATGCAACAATTTTCAAAATTCATTAACACATTATATAATTCATGAACATTCATTAGAACATAATTAAGTCTATTGAGACATAAAAATCAATCATTATCAATTAAGTTTCACATTAAATAACAATCATTTTTTGATCTTCATTGTGAATTTTTTAGAATGGCACCTGTAGTCTCGAAAAGGAACATCCATGTCATCAAATTCATGCCCCCCTCAAATAGTTATTTTATGCTTTGCTCATGGTCTATGTTGTGCGTGCCTCTTTGTTGCTCATGATGCAAAGGGGGGTCCTCTACAATAACAAATAAAATAGTTAATTTAAGAACATTTTATTATGATTGTTACTCTTTACCTTAATCGTAAAAAATTGTGATGCTCTATTCCTTGTTGCTCTACAAGAACATAATCATGGTGCTCTTTACCTTATCCAGCCACATCATCCTGCCTAGCACCCTCAACCTCAATGTGCTCATCGTGAATTGTGGCATCTACATCCTCTGCAACTGCAATGCAAAATGTTACATTAATCTAAATATGATCCAAAATAATTAAATTTTTTTTAGTACACCAATTTAAATTTAAGATGTTTACTTGTAATAAAAAATAAAAAATAAAACATCAAATGTATACCTCAACCACTATGATGTACATCCAACCAACAACTTCACTATGTTTGAGTGGTGTACCAAGATTGCCACTAGGCTACATTCCAATGTCATGCACATTGTTATAAGTTTTTTGCTTAATTAAAATAAATATACTCACTTTATGTTGAAATTTAACATCAAATACAATTATTCAATTTCAAATACCACAATGGATCCATCAGTAGAATCTTGTGCACTCATTTTAGCTCATAACCTTTAATCCACAAATCCATAGCCATGTTTGTAGGCTAATTTCTTGTCCTCTTCTGAGAGTTTTCTTTTGAACATTGCATCCTTCATTTTTTTTGGTATTGAGAAATTTTATTACATTGTTTCATCAAAACCAATTTGATTGAAATTTATAAATATTTATATATTATTTTTTATTTATTAATACTTACTACTCATGCAACAAGTTTTGAATAACCACTAGAGTCGAGATTGTGTTTTCCGTGCTTTTTTTTTCTTGCATCTGTTACCATTGATGTGTTGAGAAATCTATGAAAAGTCTAAAATATGTTAGATCATATAAATAAAAAGAGTAATTAGTACATATATAATTATATTCTTAGTGATATCACATACCTTCTTTCCTTGGTTGGTAGTTCACATCCTTTATGCCTTTTAGATCTCTCCACTCCATCCAACTTAAGATTCTCCCAATCTATAGTAGAAATAAAAGGGGGGCATTTGTAGTTAGGGCTATTTTCTAATGTATCCCTATAGTGGTCTCTAATATACCCAAACTATGCCCTTCTTTCTCAAGTAGTATAATTTCTTGAAATGCACAAGGGCCAAAATAGTGTATCATACTCTCAATGAGAGTTTCCTTTAATTGTGGAGATTTGGATAGCCACCTTTTAAGAAGAAAAAACTATTAGATTCATATATAAATGGATCAAAAGAAAATTATTTTATCAAGATGTGGCTGGATAAGTAAAGAGCACCATGATTATGTAGAGCAACATTACAATAAAAAATACATCTAGTGTTCTATTCCTTGTTGCAGGAAGTGTTAGCATAGGATCATTAACAAGTGCTGAAGAATAAGATTGTTATAGCATAAAAAAACATGCACAAGATTGTTAGAGCATAATTTTTTTTATACAACAAAACATAAGTAGAGGATATAACATTTAACTTAGTTGAACCACCTGAAGCACCGTCATTAGAGCCATGAGGTACATCACCAGTCAGAAAAACCTATAAAAACAACATGTCAATATTTTAGCTAATGACATTAATAAAAGAGTATAATATACAAATAATTATTGACCTCTTGTTATAATTAAGAGTTAAATTAATACTTAGTTGATAAATTTTAGTTAGCTACATCAATTCAATCCCTCTCCTCATTGACAAAGGAGTCTAAGGGTGTTGAGATCCCAATTGCTATAATTCTAATGAAATGTTAGAGAGGGCCTTTTGAGCTACAACCATAGGATTAGGGGCTGATGCAAAATCAATAGTGAATGGGTCCTCCTCTATGGATTCCTCAAGGACTACATGTTCATCTCCCTTACTCTGATCAATACTCGTTTGTCAGAATAAGATTATTAGCACTATATCTAAAATTACTCCAAAATAGTAGTGAAGAAAAAAAAACATAATAAAAAATAACAATGAGTTTTACTTGTTGGGAAGAAGAAGTCCCATGAGGATTATCATGATCATCACATCTATGTGGCTATTAATCCATAATGTATTTGGCCTATTTTAACAAAGATTCATCAAGATATTTAAAAAAAAATCTAATTATTTATAAAAAACTAGTGCTAATTACAATCACCTATCTTGAACAATACTAATAACTTACAACTACAAAGAGAGTGATATATATTAGTATAAATGTTATAAAAAACCTTAATAATTTAATGGTGCATTGGAGTCAATGAATAGAGGTTGATTTAAATGGTGTATAATACATACCCCCCAGCCATGATAGTGGCTTTGTTTGTATATGTGAAATTCAAATTTTAATCAACAATTATCTCTTCACTTGTATGTATTGATTTTATTGCACATACAAATACACAATTTCCCTTGTCTGCCTCAAATATGAAATTGGGTTGCTTAATAGTTGACACAAGTTGCATACTATTTATAAAACTTAAAATATTACCTAATACTTTTGGCCTTCCATCAATGTGTATAACTAATCTTTTACTTTGTGCATTCTCTTTTTATTTTATATAATTTGTTGAGAGTGCATATCTACACATACTATTTTTATATCTAACAATCCACATCCAACTACTCTAATGGTAACAAGGTTCGACATACTCCATCAATTCAAAAATTTTTTTCTAAGAGACCTTGATGCCATCTATGGAAAATAGTCCCAAACCATGTAACAATGATGGTGCTATGTGATATATTTGTTGAAAACTTACAATTGGAATAACTACTATTTTTTTATTGATGTCAAATCTATTGATAAGAGATATTGCTACTAAATCTAAATATCTTATCTATTTGATTAATGAAAAGAATTTGAGAGATTTCTCATAACAATAGCACCTAGAGGAAATGTTGAGTTATGAAAAGAAAGCTACAATGGACATTTGATTAGTTAGACTTTGATGAGACAAAGTGATTGTTTATATCAAGAAAGTTAAGCCAAGCTGAGCAGTAGAGTAAATGGTAAAGGAATACCAAGTGATGCCAGTGTCAACTGAGCCACATTAAGTGCCAAGAAACCCTATTGTTGACTAAGCATCGATATCAATTGATAAAGAGAGTCGATGTTGAGCCAAAAATATTTATAGCGACCAAGCGTTAAGAGATGACCTAGTGCTAAATGATGATCGAGTGCCAGAACTTAGTGATTCTTGAATAACACTATTGAAGATGAATTTGAGGAAATCATGATTCCCATTTGACTTAGTTATTTTCTTTTAATTAAACCATGTTGAAGATAATATTGATGAGTTTGATAATTAAATTCAAGGTGACGATTAGGTAAAGACCTAATAGATGGATTCTAGAGAAGTTTATGGAAGAAGATCAAGAAGATGGATAGATACAATGAATTGTGTTGAACCTAGTTGTGAACTCTAAGATCTATGGTGATTGTGAAAAATGGTAAATAAAGAATTGCCTATTTAAAGAGGTATAGAGACAAATCAAAAGAGTGAGAGTGCATGTGCAAAGGTGGTGCATATGAGGGAGATGCATACAAAGAAAGGTAGATTAGAGACACACAAGTGTGAGAGTGAATGTGAGGCTAAAGGATATTTCTTATGCAAAAGCTACTGATATTGATAAGTGAAATTTGAGAAAGAAGGCTTAAGTGTTGTTGAAGGGGGAAGACTAATTGCTTGAAGGATTGCTGAGCGAATCAAGATCATACATGATTGTGGAGAGCTTATTAGTGAATCAATGCCTGAATTGAACAAAGATCTAAACTTGCAAAGTGATTTATAATCATATAGATTGAAACCCTACTATTTTCTTTCTAATCATTGTACATAGTTTGTATTAAAATCCTTTTAACAGAGCTTGACCTAATTATCATTTGAAAGACTTAACCATCTATGTAAACCCTTTAACAAGGTGACATTCTAAGTGGAATGATCAAAGTCCTTTGACAAGGCCACTCCTAATAGGGTGATTAAATCCCCTAACTAGGTCATATTTAATAGTGTGTATTATAACCTTTAATAGGGTTGGCTCCTAATAGAGTTCACTTCGAAAGAGTGAAAAATTGGCGACATATTGTTGGTAGTATTTTCCAAATTGGGTTTCCGCATAAAATCCTAGTGTCAAACTTGCATTGAATGCTTTATATGCTTTACATTTTATATTCAACAAAGCATGTTAAACTTGGAACAATAATTTAAGTTTATGAATACATTAGAGACCGAGCAACAATAGGATAAGAAGAATAGTAAGTGTTTTATGTTTAATTGTTGAAATGGTACTTAAGGACATTGAGTAATTGATTAAACCCCACAAATTATTCAAAATATTTCTAATAATTGGTATTAGAGCTCAATGCTTACAAAGAAAATTTTGAAGGATTTTAAAGCCAAAGATCATGACTCACTAGAGAGATGTACCTAAGCTGAACAAGGAGAACTTTCCTACATATAAAACCTTGATGAGGTTGCATATATCAATTTTGTGGAAAATGAGTATGTGAAGGTAACAACTGCTCCTCTAGCAACTGATCAACTAAAGTAAAAGAAAGAACACAACCAAGAAATGTTGGAGATTGCCTCAACCCTACATTATACCAAGTTTGATGACTTCAAAGATTGTGATAGTGCAAAGAAAATGTGGGACAAATTGAAAACCGTATATGGAGGTGATGATAATGTCTTGAGGGCCAAATCAGAGATCCTAAGAGGTAAATGTGATGACATGAGGATGATGGAAGGTGAGAATATAGTATAATATTGCACAAGAGTTAAAGGAGTTGTTAATGCTATCTATGGTGCAAATGGAGAAATCAAAGATGAAACTGTGATAAGAAAGCTATTGAGGATTGTACTCCCTATTTATGCTATTAGAGTGTTTGCAATTCAAGAATTGAGATGTACACTAGTTAACACTTTGACCTTGGAAGGTGTAATTGGTAGACTTATTGCTTTTGAAATGTCTAATTTTGATAACTACACACCTGCTACTATTGAATCTTCCTTTAAGTCACAATTGGTCATTAGTAAAAGAAAAGGAAAACATGTAAAGAGTGATAATGACAATTCTAATGATGAGATTGATGAACTTAAAGTCCTTATCACAAAACAATTTGGAAGAGGAAAAGGTAAATACAAAGGTAAACTACCTATTATCTATTTTTTCATGTAACAAAGTAGGTCATATTTTTTCTAGGTGTCCTGATAGAGAAGATAAGGATAAAAGGAAGGAAAGCAAGTACAAAGGAAGAAGAGATGACTGAGACTTCAAGAGAAACAAATATGACATAGGTAAAAAATCTTTTTATATTTTTGAAGAAGAAACTGATAATGAATATGAAAGTAATGATGATGAAGTTTTCTATGTTGCTATGAAAGAAGATTTTGATGAATGTGAGAAAACTACATTGGTTTCATATGTAAACAAAAGTGATAGATGGATAATTGATAGTGGATGTTCAAATCATATGACTAGTGATGAAGACAAATTTGAGGATATTGGTCCATACAAAGGTGGATGTGTTAAATTTGGTAATGATATTCCATGTGTTGTAAAAGGTAAAGGGATTATTCAACTAACTAACAAGATAAAATGTGACAATGTTTGTTGGGTTGAAGGACTTAACTATATTTTTTTGAGTATTTCACAGCTGAAGAAATTAGGTTATAGAGTTGAATTTCATAATAGGAAGGCCAAGATACATGACATTGATGGTAAGCTAGTTGGAAGTGGTGATCAAACAAGAGGTAACTTCTTCTATCTAGATTTATCTAATGAGACATGTTTGTTTGCACAACAAGAAGATGTTTGGTTATGGCACAAGAGGTTATGTCATCTAAACTTTGATGATTTGGTGGATATTAGTAAAATGAAGAAAGTAAGAGGACTGCCTAAACTAAAGAAGCCTAACAATGCTATGTGTAAATAATGTCAACTGGGAAAAAAGACCAAGTCTAGTTTTAAGAGCAAAACATTCACTTCTAATGATATTTTGGAACTGGTTCATTCTAACCTATGTGGACCCATTGATGTTCAAAGCTAATATGGAGATAAATATTTCATTCTATTTGTTGATGATTACTCTAGGATGATGACTTTGATTTTTCTTTAAGCTAAATTTGATGGTTTTTAGTTATTCAAGTGGTATTTAGCTAGAGTTGAAAAAGAAACAGGGAAGAGTCTGAAGTGCTTGAGATTTGATAAAAGTGGTGAATTAATTTCAAATGAGTTTAATACATTATGCAATGATAGAGGAATTAAAAGATAGATGTCAGCACTAAGGACCCCTCCTCAAAATGGGATAGTTGATAGGAGAAATAGATCAATAATGGATTGTACAAGGACATTGATGATGGAGAAGAGTGTATCAAATAAATATTGGAGAGAAGCTATTAGTACTGCTATCTATACCCTAAATAGAGTACAAGTTAAGAAAGGTACAAATTCTACACCTATTGAACTATGGTGTGGATATACTCCTAATGTGAAATATTTAAAAATATTTGGAAGTAGATAATATATACCTAAATATAATAGGAATGGAAAAATTGATGGAAAGAGTGAAGAAGGTATATTCTTAGGATATTCCACCAAGAGTAAATCTTACAAGTTTTTGAGCTCTAACACTAACAAAGTTGTGAAAAGTGCAAATGTGAAAATTGATGAGTTTGGAGGAAGAAGTGACATTGCATACAAAGAAGAACCTAAAAACTAGAATACATTCATCTATATTGATGATGATACTCCAAGAACACCTAATGATCAAGAAAATCAAGCTATGGTCTCTCAGAAGACAAGAAATGATATAGTATAAGAAATTGCCAAGCAATAGAAAATGGGTTCCAAGCAATAGATTGAAGATGTCGAGTCATAGAAAAGCAATGCCAACCATTAGATAGAAAATGTTGAGCATGCAAAAGATAGACTAGAACCTGAACAAGGAAGAGAAAATGAGATAGAGATTATTTTCCAAGATGAATCTATAGAAGAACAAAGAAGGAAACTACTTGTGCTAGCAAGATATGTGAGAAGACATCACAAACCTGCACAAATCATTGGTGATGCTAAATCAAGTGTTATGATAAGAAAAAGACTCAAAGATGACACATGCTTACTTTGTCAATTTGAGCTCAAAATAGTGAAAGATTCTCTATACAATGAAGATTGGATTTAGGCAATGAATAAGGAAATCAAACAAATTGAGAAGAATAATACTTGGACTTTAGTGTCAAGACCTAAAGACAAAAATTTCATTATGACAAAGTGGGTTTTTAGGAACAAACTCAATGAAAATAGAGAAGTAACAAGAAGAAAGGCAAGGCTAGTATGCAAAGGATATGCTCAAGAAGGAGTTGATTATGTATAAACTTTTGCTCCTATGGCAAGACTTGAAGGATTCAAAACTCTGCTTGCATATTCAGCCTACAAGAATTTCAAGGTATATCAAATAGATCTTAAATCTGCATTTTTGAATGGCATACTTGAGGAAGAAGTGTATATTGATCTACCTAAAGGATTTATAGATCTAGATAAGAAGAACATGGTATGTAAACTAAACAAAGCTCTTTATGGATTAAAATAAGCCCCAAGAGCACAATATGAAAGATTGCATAGTTATTTGGTGAAGATTGGTTTTGAAAGGATAAATGATAACAATAATCTATATTTGAAGAATGGTAAGAAAAATGAAGTACCACTATCTAAAATATTTGTTGACAATATTATATTTGGAGGAAGAGAAGCATTATGCAAATCATTTGCTAATGAAATGAAGAAGGAATTTGAAATGTTTTTGTTTGGTGAAATCAAATTCTTTGTTGGATTACAAGTATGTCAAATGAAGTTTGGTATTTTTATTACACAATCCAAATACATCAAGGAGATACTAAATACTTTTTGAATGGAAGATTCAAGAGCAGTGAGTACACCTATGTCAATAGGACATTCGCTATCTAAGAATGATGAATCTACTAATGTGAACCAGACCTTTATAGATCCATGATTGGAAAATTGTAATATGTTGTTCATAGTAAACTTGATATTGCATTAGTAGTTGGGATAGTTCCTAGCTTTTCAATAAATCCTAAGGAGATTCATATGATGGTAGTGAAAAGGATAATAATATATCTGAAATATACAAAAGAATATGGATTGTATTACAAAAGAAGTGATAGATTTGAACTAAAGGTATTCACTTATTTAAATTGGGTAAGAAATATTGATGATAGAAAAAGAACTAGCAGAGGTGCATTCATTCTAGGAAAAATATTGGTTTCATGACCAAGCAAGAAGTATAATTGTATTTCCCAATCTACAAGTGAAGCTCAGTATGTGGAAACTATAGTAAAATATTCAAACATTATGTGGATAAAGCCATTACTGAAGGTATGAAAGAAGAAATTATAGGTCCAGTGGTTATCTATTGTGACAAAAAAACTTCTATTAATATTTCTAGGAATCTGGTGATGCACACTAAGACAAAACACATTGATATCAAGTATCACTACTTGAGGGAATTAGTTCAAGACAAAGAAGTGAGGCTAGAATATGTACACACCAAAGAAAAAATTATTGGCATATTAAAAAAAGCCTTACCTAAAGATTCTCATGAATATATCAGAGATAAATTAGGGGTAATTCCCCTAAAAAAAGCTACTTGAGGAGTCAAGGTTCATTGTATCGATTGTGCTAATCAAAATATCTTACACTTTGATTCTATACAACTCTACTATGGGAAATGCTTAAGGTAGATAGTCTAGTACAACATAATAAATCAGTCATAGAGAGATGACAGAAATTAGCCAAACATGCAATATCTACATAAATTAGATGTATGAAGAGATTGAAGTTAAGAAAGCTAAGTGTCTTTGGAATTGTTGTCAAAGAGGAAGAGTTATATAGTAAAAGAGGGAGAGATAGCTAGAGATATACAATAGAAGAAAATTATGAAAAAGAAAGAATTAAAGAAGAAAGATGTATTAGAAATGGAGAATATGAACATAGAGGGAGATCTATTATCTTAGAGAGTGAAAATCTTTTTGATTCGTATGGTAAAAAGTGAGGCACATTTGATACATTAATATATTTCTAATATTGATATATAGAGATGTTTCCATCAATACCAAAGAGGAAGATTGTTGGAAACTTACAATTGGAAAAATTGTTATTTTATCATTGATGCCAAATCTATTGATACAACATATTGCTACCTAATCTAAATTTCATATCTATTTGATTGATGAAGAGGATTTGAGAGATTGATCATAACAATAGCACCTAGAGGAAATGTTGAGTTATGGAAAGGAAACTACAATGGACATTTGATTAGTTAGAATTTGATGAGACAAAGTGATTATTTATATCAAGAAAGTTAATCCAAATTAAGAAATAGAGTAAATGGTAAAGGAATGTCGAATGATGCTAGTGTCAAATGAGCCCCAATAAGTGTCAAAAAAATCTAGTGTTGATTGAGAATTAGTATCAAATAAGCAAGAGAGGTGATGCCAAGACAAAAATATTTATAGTGATTGAGTGTTAAGTGATGATCGAGTGTCAGGACTTAGTAATTGTTGAGTAACACTATTGAAGATGAATTTGAGGAAATCATGATTCTCAGCCAACTTAGTTGATTTCTTGGGAGATACAAACTATGTTGAAAATAATATTGATGAGTTGGATCATTAAATTCAAGGAGAGGATTAGGTAAAGGTCTAATAAATAGATTCTAAAGAAGTTTCTAGAAGAATATCAAGAAGATGGATATGTACAATGAATTATGTAGGACCTGATCATAAACCCTAAGATCTACAGTGATCATGAAAAATGGAAAAGCAAGAATTACCTATTTAAAGAGGTATAGAGCTGAACCAAAAGAGTGAGAGTGCATGTGAAAAGGAAGTGCATATGAGAGAGAGGCATATAGAGAAAGGTGGATCAAAGATGCACAAGTGTGAGAGTGAATGTGAAGCTAAAGGAGATTTCTTATGCAGAAGCTGTTGATATTGATAAGTGAAATATGAGAAAGAAGGCTTAAGTGTTGTTGAAGGGGGAAGACTGATTGCTTGAAGGATTTTCAACTGAATCAAGAACAAAGATGATAGTGGAGAGCTTATTAGTGAATCGACACCTAAACCGAACACAGATATGGACTTACAAAGTGAGTTGTAATCATATAGATTGAAACCCTACTATTTTATTTCTAATCATTGTAAACAAGTTGTATTAATATCCTTTTAATAGATGTTGACCTAATAGTCATTTGAATGACTTAACAGTATATGTAAATCCTTTAACAAGGTGACATTCTAAGTGGAATGATTAAAGTCCTCTAACAAGGCCACTCCTAACAAGGTGATTAGATCCTCTAACTAGTTCACATCTAATAGTGTGTATTTTAATTTTTTAATAGGGTTGACTCCTAACATAGCTCATTTCAAAAGAGTGAAAAATTGGTGACATGTTGCTAGTGGTTTTTCCCAAATTGGGTTTCCACATAAAATCCTAGTGTCAGACTTGTGTTGAATTATTTATTTTCTTTACATTTTATATTCATCAAAGCATGTTATATTTGGAACATTAATTTTAGTTTATCAATATAGTAGAGATTGAGCAACAATAAGATAAGAAGAATAGTAATATTTTTATGCTTAATTGTTCAAATGGTACATAAGCACCTTGAGTAACTAATTCACACCACCCCCCCCCCTCTTAGTTATTCAAATAATTTCTAACGATATCCTCTCTTCAATGCAAATATCAATGTTTGGTGGAGGAAGTTCCTTGGGGATCCAGTATCTCTATAGATCTTGGTACCTAAAGGGCACCTCACAGTCGCCTTTGCTCTCATCATCATAAGAACATGAGCCACCTTGAGCAAGGAAATATTTCACATATTTATTAAATTTATTTATGATCTCTTGGCCTCTAGTTAATATCCTTAATATGATGTACTACATGTTTCACTTTCTTCTTCCATTCTTATATTTCCCTCACTCAAGGAAGACATAAGTAAAAAATACCTATTTGTTGGTACTTGCACTCAATGAAATGAGAGAGATAATTAGCAATGAGAGAGATATTTTGAAATTGATAAAAGACATTAATTAGATAAATAAGATGTATTGAGTTATACCTGATGATCCATAAGACTATGTGGGATTCTCATGAAAGTGGTTTGGATTCCTACAAATATAATTCAATTATGTTATGTTAGTTGAAAAATTCATGATATGCATACTCAATATTACATAGTAGACAACATGGAGTACAATATGTGGTCATCATAATCATTATGTATTTTTTGTATATCCTTACCTTTACTTTATGATGTCTATAAAGAACTCTCAAGAGAAGCTAGGTTGATGATGTATGTAGTTCATTACCTTTTAATTCAACCAAGGGTGGCAAAATCACAAAAAAATAAACATGAAATCAGCACCAACAATAAGTCCAAATGTATTACATCCACCATAAGCATCACATATGAATTAAAAATATTAAAAGGTACATCACAAATTAACCAAATTAAACATTGATCACATAGCTGCACATTTCTATCAAGAAATTAATATTAAATAGCATAAGCATTGATCACATAACTATACATTCTATTCATGTCCTTAATAATCTTGATATATCTCATCATCATGATCATCATCTTCAACAACATCATCATTGTTGTCATTGTCATCATGAATATTATCATCATCATCATCACAAACAATAGGTGCAACATCATCATTATCATCTTCTTCTTCAAGAAAATTTGCATCAGGAATATCGTGATCTACTAACTCTCGATCATGACCATCATCTACATAATCTTATCATTTTTCTTCTTCCTCACTATCTTCTTCTTCTATTACATTATACATTATCAACCTTCCTCTTGGATCATGTCTAACAAAAAATGACTAACCTAGCTTATGTGGAACCTATGGGTAAAATACCTACCCATATTGGCTTGGAAGAACATAAGGCTCATCCCCAACTGGCTCAAAACAACCTTGTATCAATAATTTGAAATCCATTGTCATGTTCAATAATAGTTCTATCAGAATTATTTTAATTAATTTATAGCCTGTACCATTTGATGACAAAGAGAACTAATTTTAAAGAATTAAAGTCACACTAAAGTATATCATCTAAGATGTTATAGTATCAATTTTCAAACTCTTGAGGATGCAAGTCATTTATAGAAGAAATATCAGTGACTTGAAATACCACACTTATCCTAAAATCACATGTTTTCTTCATGTCATACAACTTATTGATGTAACATTTATAAGCATTGTATAAAAAAGCCTTGTGGTGTTTCACCTACAATAATATGTCAAACATCTTCAAATCTTTGTATCATGAGTTGAGAAACATGCATGTGCTTAACAAATTTCAATGTACCTAAAAATCTCTTAAACCATTTGCTAAATCTATTTCCCTTTGTATAACATTGGAATATCTATTAATGTGAGCTTCTTTAACCAATAAAGATACACATTCCCTATTAATCTCATATTGGTTTTAAAATGGTAGTGACAAAATGCTTAGTCATTATTCAACAGAATTATAGTACAAGCTGAGTGTTTAGAGAGAGTTGAGCAATCAATGCGAGTCAAGTGATTAAAGCTAGGCAATACGTGCTGAGTCCTATACTTAGTTAGTGTCGAGCACCAGTATGCGCCGAGTCACTCATGAGCTGAGTAAACAAAGTATGCCAAGTCATTTAGGAAATGAGTTACATCATTAAAGATATAGTGAATGCCAAGGATCAGAGACATCAATTACCAAGTGAACAATTTTGGACATAGTTGTTTGTAATGAAACAAACTTCAATGTAGACCAGTTTTGGGTCAACTTAATGACTATTTTACAATTCTAAAAGATGTATACAAATGTATATTATGAATCTCTATATATTACATGCAACCAATTAAATTGAGGGATTTTCTAAGTAGAAAAATAGATCAACCTCAGCCATTGATTCTAACCTAACCCTAGCCAACTTATGTTTTCTTAAGGAGGAAAATCCTAAATAGCTTGTAATGTGTGAAGGAAGAGAAGGAGATGCAAGAGAGATGAATGCTAAGTGCAGATAGAATTCATGGTGGCTATGGAGGTTGTGATAATGTTATGAATTGAAAAATTAGTTAGAGAGAATAGAGGAAGGAAAAGAGAGGATAGAAGAGACATATTTGATCAAAATAATCTAGTACACACCGGAAAAGAGAAGATCTAACATTTAGAAACAAAGTGCTAACCAAAGGATCATGGTGATGAATCATTCTAACAAGTGATGCAAAGAAAATATCCCAATAGAGTAGTCTTAATAGACTTGTGTAAATCTCTTAACCAACTGCTTATTTTATTGCAACTTCATGTCCTTTAACAAGGCACACTTTTAGCAGGATATTTAAATCCTTTAATAGGGTGAGACTTAATTGTCTTTGCAAGCCTTTAATAGGGTAGAACTTACATAGGGTAGATCATATTTTATGGTCAAACTTCTAATTGTAACCTTAATTGGATACACTTTACAACTATAGTAGTAAAGATTTGTGGGTGTCATACCCACCCCAATTTTACCTTTTCATTGGAGTGTTTCTGGGTAACAAATTTATTATGTTATATGTTATTTGTTTCATGCTATAGGTGAACATGTGTAGTTAGTTATTTTGGTTTACGTACTAAATTGTGAGTCTGATGTGTGGTGAATGTTTTATAGTTAAATATTTGAAGTACTAATTCACCCACCCTCTTAGAGTTTACTTTCCCATTGTTATTTCCAACAATTGGTATTAGAGCCTTGTTCTCTAGAAAGGAAAGCTTTGTAACTTTGAGGAAAGATCTTGAAGATGGAAGTCTACAAGTTGGGAAAGACTATTGAGAACTAGAAGATTGAAATCCAGCTTGCCCTACACCAAATCATGGAAGCAAGAGATGAACTGCAACATTCTTTAAGGAATAGGAAATAGATAGCTATTGAGAAAAATGAAACTCATTACCAAGAGGAAGAAACTACTAAACTATTTGCAAATGGAAACTCAAGTGAGTTTGATGCAACTATTGTAGGTTTGATGGAAAAGAATGGTGCCCTAACTAAAGAGGTCATAAATATTAGGATAAAACAAGAAGTCCAATAAGTATTGCTATGTGAGGTGACCAATTAGAAAAATAAAGATAAGGAAGAAAAATTCATAATTGAAAATGACAAAAAAGAACTGACAAATAGACTGGAAGAGAAGACATTAGATGTACAAAATGTTGCTAATATGAAATTGGATATAATGAATCAATTGATGATTGCTAATCATGAATTGAATGGAAAAGACATTGAGATCACAACTATGAAGTTACCTAATGAACAACTGAGGAATGAACTAAGAAAAGAAAAGGAATTTTCTAAAAGTTTCAACAAACCTAGTGAAGCCATCAAATACTTTAAGAAACTAATGAGATCTGCTAGATCTAACAATGATACTACTAGATTGGGATACACCAGTATTGAGGAAGGAGAATCATCTAAAAGTGGTGAAAAAAGAAAGAAAAAAGGTAAGAACTAGAATCCCACTTTTCATAATTGTGGAAAGTTAGGTCATATGACAAATGTTTACAGGAGTAACAATGCAAATAAGAACCCTAAGTAGAAATTGAAGGGATACTATCATAAGTGCAACAAGCAAGGAGATTAGGAACATGAATGTAGGACCGAGACCTTAAGTACAAAGAGATTTAAAGGATATTGCCACAATTGGTAGATGTATGGACATAAAGAATATGAATGAAGATCTAATGCAAAGTGGACATCAAATAAGTAGACAGAGGTATATCAAAATGGAAAATCCTACAATTGAGATTACAACACAAGGTATAGTTGTCACTATTTTCAAGAATATGGACATGTTCCTAAGAATTATATTAGAAAATATTTTAGAGGCAACTACAATAGATAGTTGAGTGACACTACATGCTTCATCTATTTGAAGACTAGTCATATCAGTAGAAATTGTCCAACTAGATCACCAACGCCAAGCAATGGAAATAATAAAGGCAAAGAAAAGGTCAATGTTGAGAAGGTCAAAGTACAGATGGCAAGACATGGAAGAAGAAGGAAGATTGCAACACATCAAGTATAGATGAGGTCACTTCATCCAATGGATTAGATGATCACATCACCTCCAATTGGGCAATAAAAAGGTATGTGTGGGACTGATATTTCAATGATATATTTTACATCAATTCTAAGAATCTAAGTTCTAAAAATATTATATATGCATGAATTAAGATGCAATGTATTGGTAAGAACTTGGAAGAAATCTATAGTTTTGTTAGTTTTCATGTTGTTGTTGAGTATGAAAGATTTCAGAGTTACTACCGAGTGTGAATGGAATTTCAATTGTTACCGAGTGAAGAATGCATGGTACTATTAATCAAGTTTTCTATGTGAACTAAGCATAGTGAAAATCATGTGTATGCTGAGTGATTTGGAAACCCTATGATGACTGAGCTTATAATTGTGTAAGCATTAAACTTTTGTTGCAAAATTATAAGGGTTATATAGTCATTTCTCAACTCATTTGCATTCACCAGTGATTGAAGAGAGCATAAAGAGCATGAAGGAAAATTGAAATAGGAGATTCTTGCATTTGATAACTGAATTCAACCGTAACTCAACATGTTCATCAAATTGGGAAGGTATTTTACTTATGTTGAGTTTTGATGTTTGTGTTTTCATGAACCCTAAGTATTAAATATGGAAGCTAGCTCTTTTTTGAGTGTGAAAGAGGGAAAAGAGGGTTTTAATCTACAACTAATTAGTAATGATATAAGGCAACCACCTTTTCGAGCAATTCTTGAAATTGCATATAAAGGAGACTTTTCTGGTGTGTTATGGATGAAACCACCAAAATTTATTATGATTGAAGATGTTAGGTGTTGTTATTGTAGGATCAAAAAATGGGTTAGAAACTATAATACTATGAGAAACCACAAAAACTTAATAAACATACACTAAAAATCTTCTAATCTACCATGAAGGCCAAATAAAAGAAAGAAAGCAACACAAAGTAAAACTCCCTCTTTACTTGTAGCTCCCATGTCCTTCTTTCTTCTTCATTTGATTTAGCTCCAATTTCTTATAGTGCCTTTATAATTGAAAGCATAAGCCTATGATAAAATGATGCTATTGAGAGTACTAGAAGTGTGGTTTTGAGCCTAATATATTCTAAGAGATAAAGATGTTGAAGACAAATGTCGAAGACCAATGTTGAAGCCCAAAAAATGGAGTACGAAGGCTCAATTTATAACCAACATGCAAGAGGAGAGAATTGAATGAGAGGGTGGACACTTATCATTTGAAATGCAAAACTTGGAATGATATTCCTTAGAATGTCTATAACAACCATGACATAATAAGCCAAATATGAGATTCTATGACACATGAAAGTCAATATGACTAAAAGTGGAGGAGAATCTATGACGTGCATATGACACCTTGAAGCCACTTGTAGGACTCTATGATGCATGATAATCAACATGGATAAAAGTGGAGGAGAATCTATGACATGCACATAACACCTCAAAGCCACTTACAACCAAGAATCTATGATGATGGAGGCTTATTATAGACATGTGTAAGGAATAAAATATATCAAAATATGACACAATTTAGCCAAGTGTAGGGATAATATCTATGATGTGTCATGTCCATGTGTCAAGAATAGGTGGAATATTTGAATTAAAAATTCATATATCCACACAAATGGAAATTAGAAGTGGAAAAATAGGTATTAGGAAATTGAGAATTCCCATAGTTTGGAAAGATGGATCAATTAATTAATTAATATCAATTAATTGAGAACGTTTGGTCAGCAAGAATAATTAGTGATGTGTGATGAAAATAATTGAACTAACATAGGATTATATTATGGGTTATCTAATCCCATAGGATAAATTAGTAAATGATTGGCCAATTTGATTAGATAAATATAATAATATCCTTCGATGAAATATGACAATTTTGCAGATTGACTAGGATGATAGTGGGTAGATCAAAGTCATGATCAAATTGATTGATTGATTAGAATTGATAACATGACAAGTACATATGACATGGATTAAGGACATGTAACATTTAACATACTTTGTAAGTGCCACAGGATTGAAATTGATTGATAAGGTTGATCATAATAATATCAATGAATATTGTCAATGTTATTAAATTGGTTTGATTATGCCACAATCCGACACTAAGGGACTTGACAATGTC
This sequence comes from Cupressus sempervirens, assembly GCA_028749045.1. Classification (NCBI taxonomy): domain Eukaryota; kingdom Viridiplantae; phylum Streptophyta; class Pinopsida; order Cupressales; family Cupressaceae; genus Cupressus; species Cupressus sempervirens. The sequence goes on from CM053789.1 coordinate 621,611,548, forward strand.
AAAGATCAAATGTTAAGAATGTCATATTTGGCCTAGTATTGAGGGACATGAAAGTACTAAGGTTAGATTTGATAGGTTTGATAAGATTTGATAGGTTTCCTAGGCACTGAGAGATGTAACAATGCCTAGGGCTTGATAGATGATGATTGATTCGAGATATTGGACACATTTATGGTTGATTTGGGATTTTTTGGAGTGATTTGGGATGATTTTGATGATGTTGATTTGGTTTTGGGTTGATCCAATGAGATTATGAAACGATATGCAATTAATGTGAAAGGGATAGAAATGATGAAGGACATTATCGAAATATGCTCGAATGATGATCAAGTTGGCCAAAAGATCAGAATTAGTGAAATGAGAAAATGAGATGAGTTAGTGTGAAAAAAGTAATTAAAATATAGACACAAACCATTTTGAGCATTTACATCTTTCCCCTTTTTGATACAATGTGATATAGAGAGTTGTGTCAAAGAACACTAATGAAAAAGCCATAAAAACATGCCCTAGTAGGGGTGGTATATAAGGGTGCCCCCTTAAGAAATTGATTAGGATAGGCCTATGATAGGTAAATTTTTTGACAATTAAGAGAATAATCCAACACAATTGATAGATCAAAATTAGAGCTCAAATGCAAAAGTTATGGGTGCACAGTGCAAAATAAGGGTCAATGGAGGCCCTAGGAGTAGTGTCACGGGTGCTCCCTCAATAAATTAAATGAAGAATGAAAATGATAGGTCAATTTTTTTACAACAAGGAGATGAATCCAACACAATTTATAGATCACAAATTAGAGCTCAAATGCAAAAGTTATGGGGTCCGAAGTGCAAAACAACGGTCAATTGGGGCCCTAGGAGCAGTTCTGGGCATCCAACTACCCAAAGTGCACCCAAAATGCAGCAAAGTGCATAGAGGGTGCACTTGGTCATGCCAATAGTGCTCTAAGATGACCAAGTGTGACTTGTGCACACTTGGGAAGCCCATCACTGCTTTGACAGTGTAGATTGCGCCTTAGAAGGCTCTAGGGGCCAAAATCTGTCTGACTTGACTCAGAATGGCTTAAAACTTTGTGTGCATGCCTAAAATGATAGAAAGAGGTCAAAACATGGGTAAAATCAACAAAAATGGTCAAACATGGTAAATTTAGGTTATATTTAGGACAACCTAGTAGAAAGCTATTAGGGAATGATGCAAAGGATTAGAAAGAGTGTAAATGAACTCAAAATGACCTGGAATTTGGTCTACATGCTCAAATCCCTAGAAGAGTTCAAAAAATAGGTCAAATTAGTTAAGAATGGTCAAATTTGGTAAAAAATAGGTCAAACCTAGGTCAAATCAAGGCCAGACTTGGTGGAAAGCCACAAAAGGTTGATAGATAGTGAATAATTATGTAGGAATGCAAGATGAAGATGATGTTGGTGCATCAGAGTACAAGACTATTGCGGTGGATGAAATGGACTTTAGAAATTAGAGGAGATGAGATGAGGACTAGTTAGAATGAGGTGATGAATTTTTCTTTCATAAAGTGCACTATATGTCTAAAGAGATTTATTTGATATGGTAGATGGAATGCAACACATCATGGCATAAAGGGTTGGAGCACAAATGCAAAGCTTTTTCATAAACAAGCATGATGTAGAAAAAACATGATCTTATCCTTCCTTAGGTATATACACATTCTCCAAACTCTCAAAGGTATATTTAACAGCCATAAAACAAAAGATGACCATGAACTATCCCAACCACTATCATAGATTAGTTTATATCATTGAGTGGCATAGGAACATGATCAAAGAAAAACAATAAAAAAATAAATCACTCACTAAACAATGTGAGCCAACAACTATTCTTGTCCATTATTGATTTCTTTTTAGTGTTTTAGGTTTATGTGCCAGACTTGTGATGTGATAGGTTTTGACTGTTGGTTTGGTTGATAATAACAAGTTGGATTGATTGTTAGTTCATATTGCTTAGATAGTGTAATTGTCATTCAAGTACAATGCTTTGAATTTCAATCCATGAAAGTGCGAGTGTTTAAGAAAAAGGGATGATTATCCAAAGTGACTATTTACAAAGTTTATTGTAAGTTTGTGGTGGGTTTTATTATTTTTAGGGTTTTTGAGGATATTTGATGTTTTTGTGTTACTCATTTCTTTAGGATATTTTATGATTTTTAGGATTTATTTTAGGACTTTTTATGATGTTTAGGGATTTTTTAAGGACATTATATGATTTGTATCAATTTGTTGAGGACATTTTATGATTTTTATGGATTTTTTTAGGACATGTTATGATTTTATGAGTTTGTTTAGGATATTTTATGATTTTTATGGATTTTTTCATGATGTTTTATGATTTTTAGTGATTTTTTCAAGACATTTTATGATGTTTATGGATTTATCCAGGTCATTTTATGTTTTTTATAGGTTTGTTTAGAATGTTTATGATTTTTATGGATTTGTTCAGGATATTTTATCATTTTTATGGATTTCCTAAGGACATTATATGATTTTTTTTGTTTCTTTTTTTAGGACATTATGTGATTTTTAGGATTTTTTAAGGATCGTAAAGGATTCACAAGTTTTAGCTCCAATCTGATATTCAATAATTCCAATGGATAAAATGTTCTTAGGGACATGTCCCTGGTTCAATTTCAAACTCACGCACTATGTAGGTGATATGCCTCCAGACAAGACACAAACTATGTACAAAGGCCAAAGATAGGGTATGTATAGACTGGTGATGCTTGGATAAGATGAAAATGGATATTAACTAGTTCATGGGCCATGATTGTTGGAAATAGAGATGGAGTAACTGAGAGGGGAGGGGTGAATCAATTACTATAAAAATAAATCCACAGATCCTTAGATGTCTTAAAATATAGCTGCTAACAATCTCACAAATAAATCTGAAACTTGATAGATGTTCTGATAACTTATTTAGCATTTAAAGTGATAACTGTAGACACCTAAAAACCTTTAGAAAATAAAGTATTTTTATTTTTTGAAAAAGTCCTGATGACATCATCATTTATTAATTAATTATTTATAAAATTAATTAATTAATTTTTATGCCATTAAATCCCTTTATCTTAATTAAAAATATTTAATTAAAGAATCCCTCCCAAAAATGTTTAAATCTTATTTAAACATTATTTTTTTATTTATTAATTATTTAATTAATAAATTGACCAAAAATCCTAAAATAAATAAAAAATTTATTTTTTCCCCAAAAGTTGGCCAATTTCCTTATGACCAATAACCTCTTCCAAAATCTTCTAATCCTTCTTTAATTTTGATTAAAGGCTAATCCCATCATTTCCTACCCCTAATCCCAACTCAAAATATTTAATTAAGGTTAAATATTAATCCTCATGTTTATTAAAAAAGTTTTAATAAATATCTCCTCAACCCAAACCCTTGAAATAAATAAAACTTTATTTATTTCCTAAAAATCTAATTTATCCTCATCCTAAGAAGTTCTAGACTCTTCTAGAAAGTCTTTATCCTCATCCTAGGAAATTCTAGACTATTCTAGAAAGTCTTTATCCTCATCCAAAGTCTACACTCTTCTAGAAGATGTCTTTAAACCTAATCCTAATCCCTTCCTAACCTTGTCACATTCCCTAAACATGGGTTAAGACTTACTAACCCAAGCCAAAGTTAACAAATATCTCCTCCTTCACCCACCCTCATTAAATGCCATCCACTTGCCTATCCCTAAGCTAATCCTAAACCATCCTAATCCATCCTCTAATCATTTGCACAAGCCTAAGCAAGCTTAAAACCTTCCTAATCAAGTCCAAGTCGAATTTGCTCTCATCACCCTCAAAATATCTCAACCATAAAACTTTATGAAGTCCACTAGGTCATAAATGACTCTTACAAGCCCTTTTATTGCTCTTACAAGTCATTATGAGGGTCTTTATGAAGATTTTATCCCTTGAGCCTCCTTTGTTGACTCATCCTTCCCCTTTTCTCCATCCTCTCACCATGTGACATGTGTCACTCCTTGATTGGTTGTAAGGAAGCACAATCCATGTGCTCTCCTCTCATGCAATCTAAGCCCTCCATGAGCTTTTTCCCATCCTTGCATCTTAGCCCTCAATCCCTCAAGCCTCTTGCCTATAAATTGGATCCTTCCCCTTTGCAAAATAACACAATCCATGAAGTAAAGTTATAATGCTATTTTGAGAGCCAAATCCATACTAAAGCCATCTATCCACACCAAAAATCCACAATCATCCATTGAAGCCTTTGGAAGCATATTGAGCATACATCCTATCCATTTAGATAAAGCTACTCAACAAGAGAGCTTCTTATTGAGAGAGTCCATTAATGGCTCATATTCTCAATTGAGAGCTCATCTTAGTCTATCTTGAAGTTTATGAATTTTGTTTAGTTTGTAGAAGCTTTATTTAAATTTGGTTTCTATTAGCATACTAACATTGCTCATATACATTTTGGCACGCCCGGTGGGACCCCGCATGGGTCATCTTCATTAGCTTTTTTAGTCAAGTTTTGTATGTCATTTGCTTATTTTGGCTAATTTTTCTTGTTTTTGTGATTGGTAGGATTGTATAAATTGGTTTTGTAGGTCCACATGAGCATGAAGAAGACAAAGGAACTCATAATCTATCTCATAGTGTTTGCAGATTTTTCAAGCTTATAGGTGGACAAAGAACTTGAAATTCTTCTTCTTCTTCTTGTCTATATTCTTCTTATTCCATCTACTACTTCTTCTTCTTCTTATGGGAGATCTTGGCCATTTTTTTTTAAGGAAGCAAAATCATACACACTTTTTTTTAGTGCTTAAAATGAACCCCCAAATCATACTTAAATCCATTGAAAAATTAAAAATTTGCAAAAAAGAAAAAATCTTTTAACAAGTGAAACTAAACCAATCTAATCATTTGCATCCTTGCAACATCAAGGTTTTAGATACATTCATGCAAAATTAGGAACACTTCATTTTTGGGAATTTAAAAAGAACTTCAAGTTTCCATTTCAAAAGGTTCAAAATCAACACTAAGTGCACACTAAAGTTCTTTTAAAAAATCTCATGAAAACTAAGAGTCCTAAATGGTTGCCAAAAATTGTCCTAAAAGCTTTGTTATTTGTTCCAAACAAATGTCTTATTGCAAAATCTTGAATGTTTCTTAGGATTTTCATGCATCAAAACAATCTAGGAATATCATTTTTGGGCTTAAAATATGCAAACTAGAACACAAAATATTGAATGAAAACCAAAGTCCAAAGAGTCATTTTCACTTTTGAGTCCAAAATTTTTTTGAATGATCTAAGGTTAAAACAAAGCACTTCAAAGTTCTTAAAACAACACACAAAATCTCAATCTTGAATGCTCAAAAGAAAACACTTGAATGTTTAACCACTTTTCTTTGAATGCATGTTGCTAAAATCACTCTCGAATGCCATGGATTAAAATCAAATTTTCCTTGAATGCATGGTTAAAACAAAAAATCCAATCTTGAATTCTAAGGATCAATTAACTATTGCAATATCAAACACTTCATTTGGAGCTTCTAAAAATTGAACAAAACAAATCTCTTTTCCACATGCAATCTAGGTAAAGTTTGATTTTTGGACATTTAAGAAACCTTGTTAAGTTAAAATACAAATTTGCAAAAATCAATTTGAGTAGTTCCTTGGACTCACCTCTTTTCTAATCACCCATCAAATATTAACCATTGGTTGCAATCTCAGCGCCATTTATGGGGATGGGTCTACTTGAAAAAGGTGTTAAATGTTCCACAATCTAACTCACTCACTTGGTCTTTGAATTTTTGCTTTAACTTTATCAAAATTCTTAAATGATCAAAAATCTAGATTAAATCGATCACACTTCAAGTTTGGGCACTAAAATGGAACAACAACTGACGTGGAGAGCCTCCAGGTGTGCGCTTGAAATCGAATCTCACACACTTTTGTTTTGGGCTTAAAACAAACTCACACTCAATCTTGAATGCCTTAAAGAAAATTAATCGATACTTGACGTGGAGGACCTCCGGGCGCGCGAGTTTTGCTTTTGTTGACCCTAACTCTTCTTATTGTTTGCATTCTTCGATCGATTTACTTTTGTTGGCGCTTCAAGTTGGAATAAACATTGTATCTTAAACATGAGTGCTTGCAAAGTCTAGATCAGAAAACTTAAGCATCAGTTGGTAAAAGAACAAGCGTGTTTTTTAGCCCAAGGTCATCCAAGTCTTCTCTCCCCTTGTCGTCTTTCGAGGCCATCTTGGGTGCATAAGATTAGGATCCAAAACCTTGTTTCTTTTTAGGAGGCCTGCTTGGGGATTTCATCACCCCTTGGATGACCTCAACTCCAGCGTTCTGGCAGAGTATAAGAATCGGAAGGTGAGTCGAAAGACACCTCTCTTGGGATCAAGATTTTGTCACTCGGGCTAAGCCTCAAGGAAATTTATACCCTTGAGAAGTGAAAGAGGAGAAGTGGGTTACCGCTCCTCTCGGCTGTGTGACATCTTTTTGGTCTCATCTACGGATTTGGGCCTCACGTACCTTGGGTATATCGAGGACTCCTTAGCTAAACCAACTGTCAGCCTTGTAGAAAACCATCTAGGATGTTAATGTGTTTGAGGTGACTGATCAAAACATTTGTAGAACATACACACTCCTTGGCACAAGTATCACTTTCTGAGAATCAAAAACTTCTATCTGGTTGTTTCTATCTATTGCTTGATCTTTTATTTGTTGAATGAATGTTTGCCAAACTTGGTCAATCCTAGCTTAGGACATACTTAGCGTAGTCACTGCCTATTCCAGAAGTTGAACGAGTTGAAGCAAAATAACCAAGATCTCTCAAAGCCAAGCAGATTTAGAAATTGATGTCAGAGCAACCCAAATCCAAACAGAAGTTCCACAAAGTTAAACTCAAACCATCTATAGCATACCAAGAACTTTTAGCCAAGAGAAAAGAAATAACACCAAGCCCACGAATTGCCAAACTCCACAAAGTAGAGGACAAAGCTACCGACGAAGCACTTCAAGAGGCCTGGTTAGAGCGCACCATCAAATTTAGCCAACATCCAAGAGTTAATCCTGCTTATGCCTTACCAACTAGGCATGATTTCTATGATTAGACACCCTTGTTTCTCCACATATTCTTGGATAAGCTTCACTTTAGAGTCATTTTTGTAGAAAAGCCAGCCATCTTAGGTTATCCCCTTAAGCATTATTAGCTCATCCATCTCATTTAGAATCAAATCATCTAGCCAGCAATCAAAACCTCACATCCAAGCCTTAAAAATTGTTGTCACTTTTGCCAAAAGTTTGCCACTCCTAAAATCTTCCAAATCCATCAATCTCACCAAGGTTATCCCTTTGATAGAGCTTTGTCTAGGGTGATCCAGCTTTGTCACTTGTTATCCCTCATCACCTTGAGCTAAAGGTTGGGATCCACAAGTGGTCAATCTTGTGTTCTTCCTAAAGGATCATCAGTCTATCCTTAAGTTGACACAATCACCACCAAGCTTACACATAGGAAAGTAGACCTTTTGTGCTTTGGCAACATATATTTGAAGTTAGAATCTCCAACCCAATCCTCCTTAGGTTTTGTCGTATAGCTTTGCCTTAACCTAGGAAATAATTTGCATAGAGAAGCCTTCCCCCTTTTGCATCCATCAGCATTATTGCATCTCATCCCTAGGAGCATTTTTCATGCCACCCGTCACTCGCTTAGCCAAGAAGAAAGAAACAATGGAGCCCTATCATTTGGATCGAACAACCTCACCCCCCTTGAGCACTCAGCCATCCTTCAGCCCAGAGAAAGCTATGCCATCATGTACTGACATTGAAGCTTTCATGAACCAACCAGGAAATGCAGTATTGGTAAATACCATTATAGACAAGAACAAAGAGACAATCATGGCTAATTTTTGAAGGGAAAATGTAGGAACCTTTGACGTTGGAAGACCCCCTCCATTATCAGATCCATATCACCCATTGTTTGGGAAGCTACCACCACCCATAGGCTCTTATGATCCAAATTATCCTCAATATATGCCAAAAGAAGAGCCTCCAGCCAATCCATATGATCCAACAGACCCAAACATACCATCATCCACCCAAGTTGAAATCTCCATGCCGCAAGCCAACCCAGCCACCACCACTCCATCCTTGGTTCATACCTCTCCGCTCCAAACCCCCTTTACCCAAAACAGCTCACCGTTCACCCCCTTCACTATTGCTGCTGCTGCTCCCCAACCCAGCCTTCCAAATCCACCCATCTCCCAAATCAGTGCTAGCATCTTTGGCCAACCTCAGCAATATACAATAGGGATGCCACCCATGGGGCCAAGTAATCAACCTTTCATCACCCCCAGCTTGTTCACTACAGCCCAACACACAATCCCATCATTTCCATTAGGTCTTGGGAGCTCAATACCATTAGCCACAAATCTACAAGCTACTACCCTCACTCCACAAAGCTATCAAATCCCACAAGCTACTACCAATTTTCTACCAAGCTCCCAAGTGACCCCAGCCCCTGCCACCACTCTACCAAGCTTCCAAATCCAACCACAAAGCTATCAAACCCCATTAGTTCCATTCCCAAGCTTTCAATTCCCACCACCTCCACCACCAACTAATCCATTACCTCCAATTACCAACTACTTTTCAATGCCACTTCTAGGAGGTAATCCACCACCCCAGCCAACCACCAATTATTTGCAGATACCATCCCAAATGGGGGCACAACCCACATATATTGGTCAAACCCCACAAGCCCCCCGATCCTTTCCCCAAGCCTCTCAACCATCTTATACCTTACCTCCACAAAGCAATCCATTTATCCCACAACTAGCTTATGTTCCTCAATCCCAACCTCAAATCCCATATCAACAGCAAGCCTCGCAACACATGCAACAATATGCGCCACCTCCCCCTTAGCAACCTGTCATCCACCATGCAGTTGCCCAAACAATGTACAATCCCTATCAGAAAATCCCTCATAGCCATCCATATTCAGTGGCCCCATCCAACACATACCTACCTCAAGGCACTCCTACATTGGGGGCACCCCAGCCATCACCTATCAATTCAGAATGGGAGCAAATGAAGATAGCTCTGAAAGCTATTCAAGAAGGGAATGATCCGAAGACATTCAAGTTTGAGAATGTGTGTCCTTACCCATTTGACAGAGCCATTACCATGACACCATTTCCCAAACACTTTGAGGTACCCAAATTTGACAAATTTAGAGGAAAAGGAGACCCTGTCACACATATCAAAGAATTTTACATGCACTGCCACGACGTAGCATACAATGATGTCTTCCTCTTGCGCCTTTTTCCCAAAAGCTTAGCTGGACCAGCTCTTGAATGGTTTTATAGAATCCCCTATGGTACAATTAAAAACTTTGCTGAATTATCAGAGGCATTTGTAGCCCAATATGCCCATCTTGTTGAAACAGAGCTATCAATAGTTGATCTTGTCCACACCAAGCAAAAAGGTGGAGAAAGCCTTGCCGAATACCTGCAAAGATGGCAAACCCTTACCACCCGCATATCCTGCACCTTGCCAGAACGCCATGTTGTGAAAATGTTTATTGATAATGCCCATCCTAGCTTGGCTCACCACATGACCATGAACTGTTTGCAAACCTACAAAGATATCAAAGAGAAAGGAATGATCCTTGAGCAAGGACTCATTAAAGATGGTGTGGTCAAGCTTTACAAGGAAGCCAACCAAAATCAATCACATTCCAATGACAAGTCTAGGTATTGGAACAAAAACAAGCACGTTGCAATAGATGGCGTCACTGACACCAGACATGTGAATATTGTTGGTCCTTCTCACAACCAGTCCAACCCACCATATCAACTAAAAAATCAACAAGCTATCAACTACCAACAACAGAATAACCAAAGCTATCAAAACCACACTCCAAGACCCAACTTTCAAGGGTCTAGCAATCAAGCTAATGCCATCAATGTAGCTGCAAGACAAAAGCCTAGATTCCAACCTACACCTAGAAACTATACACCCCTTGGTGAGCCATTGGATGTCATTTTTGATAAATTAGTCAAAGAAAAGCTCATCAAATTTCCTCCTACCCAGAAAATTGACCCAAGCCAATCCAAAGCTGCATGGTACAAAGATAATGAGTACTGCAAATTTCATAGGGTAAAAGGTCACACTACCCTCAGATGCATGAAACTGAAAGACTATGTGCAGGACCTCATTGATCGGAAGGAAATCACTGTTGGTGCCCAAACCTCTCCTAATGCAGGCTTACAGATCTATCAAAATGCTTTTCCTCCACACCACAACCAAAATTCTGGAAAAGCACCTATCCAAACCAACAACAATAACACCAACAACCGTCAGCCAAACCAATAGCATGGGAAGAACAATGACCACACTTCATCCTATATAGACTATGGTAGCCTTATAGGTTGTATATCCGAGAAAGAGCCTTCTGTCAATGTTATCAATATCCAAGGACCAAACAATGAGTGTGCAGTCACCACTCGAAGAGCGCGATTTAACATTGCAGGCCCACCTATTACACCAACACCATCAGCTCCATCAAAAAGCCAATACAATATCTTGGAACACCTTGGGAACATGCAAGCCCAAATCTCCATTTTAGACCTTCTTCGTACTAGTCCTGTGTACAAAAACATCCTTGACAGTGCTCTCATAGAATCTCGTGTCCCTTCTGATTCAATGCTACTGATTTTCGTAATCTTGTTGGACACCTCTCATCCTCATGTGCCCTATCGTTCAAATCCACCGACATACCTGTGGTCGACCCAGATCACACCCTTTCGCTTCGCATAGCCATCATGGTATCCAACTTTGTTGTAAAAAGAGTAATGATAGATAATGGATCAGCCTTGAATATTTGCACCCTAAAATTCATAAAACAAGCTGGGTATACTGAGGCAGATATCATCAGTGAGGTTATCACCATCAGAGCTTATGACAACTTGGAAAGAACCACAGAAGGAACTATTTTGCTGCCAATCAAGGTTGGGCCAGTCATCCAAGAGACACTTTGCCATGTTATTGATCTAAACCTACCATTTAACATCCTCCTCGGTCGCCCATGGATTCATACCATGAAAGCCGTTCCATCCACTTACCATCAGTGCATCAAATTTCTGCATCAAGGCACTGAGGTAACCATCCATGCCGATTCAGAACCCTTTGCTTACTGCAATGCGGTTGAAGCTTCATATACAAACCATTGCCCTAGAATTGATATCGGCACATCCATCGCCAGCTCATCCCACACTTATAATGACCCAGAAACCATCCTTGCCTCTACCCTGTCTACCATGAAGATCAATAACAAAGGTTGTGGAGAGTATAGTTTGTCAGATGCATTTGCTGTCGGGGCACTCCCACTTGATCCACATGCCCATGGATGACCGACATATCACAAAGCTAAGGAAATTCCACCTCCTCGATACAAACAGTTTGGCCCAACAACCTTTGTATCCTCGAAAATCCCTCTTCATGAGGAGCTCACTCCAGATATCAACAAATGGTTACATAAGGATGCACCTCAAAGAAATCAAGCACGCCTTGATCACTTCAGCCAAAAGTATCCCCAAGAACATAAGCTCATCACTGACAAATGGAACTATCAAGGTGGTGGTCTAGGACTAGAAGAAAGAGGCATGCAGTGCCCCATCGATGCACACAAGTGGGAATCGAAGTCAGGTCTTGGCTTTGGCATACCCACAACTGGGGGCACCAATGAGAACAGTCACGCTTTTTCGAACATTCACCGCAACCTTGTCAAAATTGAAGACATTCCTAAGGAAGTTGAAAAGAGAGCCTACGATGATATCCTAGACCAAATCTCCCTCAGAGACTCTGTTCTCCAAGAACTATCCATCCACCTCATTGACCTACCACTCGCCCATCCACAACTCATAGATTGGGACCAACCAAGTGTCATACACATCGATGAGTTCACATCAGAGGAGGCACTTCTAAGATTCATGGGAGCTGAAACTACTCACAAGAAAACAAAGCCAGATTCTGCCTATATCTACAAGCTAGATCCCAAGGGGTATTTTGGAGAAAATCCCCAACCTAGTTTCGATACACCCAAAACTGGAACTAAGGTGAATCTGAGACTAGCTAAGGCAACGAAGAGAACCCCTCAGCAAGAAAATCTAGAGCCACAAGAAGAACATGAGGATTTAGCATTGCCTCCTCAAGATAATCGATCAGAGGTGTCTTCTATTCTAATTGAGGATACTCGAGAAGTCAACATTGGTTCTTCAGAGATCCCCAGACTTGTTCACATTGCTGCATCCCTATCACAAGACCAAGCTGACCTCCTCTTTGAGGTCTTAAGAGAGAATATTGGCTGATTTGCATGGTCATATCAGGACATGCCAGGACTTGATCCAAAGCTTTTAGTTCATCATCTTGCAGTTGATCCAAAGATCAAGCCCGTCAGACAAAAGCTTAGAAAAATGCACCCCAAGGTGGCATTATTGGTCAAAGCTGAATTAGAAAGATGTTAGCTGCTAAGGTTATCTGACCTATCGACTACTTAGAGTGGATCTCCAACATGGTCCCTATTACTAAACCTTTCGGTGACATCAGAATCTGCACTGATTTTAGAGATCTTAACAAAGCTTGTCCAAAAAATGATTTTCCCTTGCCCAACATAGATATGATTGTAGATCTTACAGCTGGACATGAAATTTTGTCCCTCATGGATGGATTTTTTGGGTATAATCAAATCAAGATTGCAGAAGAGGATCAGCATAAGACAACATTCACTACCCCTTGGGGAACCTTTTGCTACAACATGATGCCTTTTGGCCTAAAGAATGCTGGGGCTACCTATCAAAGAGCTATGACAGCCATTTTTCATGATCTCATCCATAGCATTTTGGAGGATTATGTGGATGATATCTTGGTCAAGTCTCATACCTTCACGGATCATCTTGCTGACTTGGAGAAAGTCTTTGATAGGTTAGCCAAATATCATCTCATGCTAAATCCCAAGAAATGTGTCTTTGGGGTCACATCTGGCAAGCTTCTAAGCTTCATAGTTTCTAAACGAGGTATAGAGATTGACCCCAAGAAGGTCAAGGCTATCTTAGACATGCCTCCTCCCCAGACACTATGACAACTTCGCTCTCTTCAAGGAAAGCTCCAATCTGTTCGGCGCTTCATCTCCCAGCTTGCAGATAAGTGTACACCATTTTCACATTTACTAAAGAAGGATGAGAACTTCAAGTGGGATCCTTTATGTCAGCGCAGCTTCGAACATCTCAAGCAGTATCTCATCAATCCCCCTATCTTGGTTCCACCAATTCCTGGTCGTCCCCTAATTTTGTACATATCAGCAACACCTACTGCTCTAGGGGCACTTCTAGCACAGCTTGATGACTACAAAAGAGAAAGAGCCATCTACTACATCAGTAGAACCCTAGTTGGTTATGAACTCAATTACACTCCTATGGAAAAAGCTTGTTTGGTAGTTGTCTTCTCAACTCAAAAGCTTCGCCATTACATGCTAAGTCATACCATCCAACTAGTCTCCAAGATTGACCCTCTCAAGTATATGCTCTCTAGAACAGCACTTACAGGCCGTTTGGCCAAATGGGTTATGTTCCTTAGTGAATTTGACATCCAGTATGTGGATAGAAAGGCAATCAAAGGGCAAGCTATAGCAGATCACCTAGCTGATGCACCTCTAATAGATGCTTATCCGTTGATCACAGAATTTCCAGATGAGCATATCTGTCTAATTGAAGAACAACCCCCATGGAAACTTTATTTTGATGTCTCATACACATCTCATGGATCAGGGGCAGGAATATTGTTGGTCACACCTCAAGGAGATTACATTCCAAAAGCCTTCAAGCTACAATTCCCTAGCACCAACAATATAGCTGAATATGAGGCCCTCATAGCAGGATTAAAGATAGTTGTAGAATGGAACATTGTTGAGCTACAAATCTTTGGCGATTCTCAGCTCATCATCAAGCAAGCCCTAAATGAATATCAAACCAAAGATGAAAAGCTATTACCCTACAAAGAGCTAGTTGATCAGCTAACCCAACATTTTACAAAGCTTCAGTTTACACAAGTGCCTCGAATACAGAACAAAGCAGCAGATGCTATGGCTACTATAGGCTCGCTCTTGGAAATTCCCCAAGCAGCTACACAGTATGAGTTTTTAGTGGAGCAGCTCCTCACACCCGCCTATGCGAATGAGGATTCAAACCGTGTTTGTATCTTGGTTGGTCCCCAATCCCCTTGGTACCATGAGATTCACGCTTACCTTAACGATGGTATCATATCCCCTCACCTCACATGTACCCAATGCCAGAACCTCATCCAAAAATCATCCCGCTATGTTATCATAGCCAATACCCTATATCGTCAGGGTTATCACGATACTCTCTCTCAATGTTTAGACCAAAATGAGGCCGCGATGGTGTTAAAGGAAGTACACTCTGGACTTTGCGGTGCCCACACGAGTGGTATTGTACTAGCGCAAAAAATCCTTAGAGTAGGCTGCTATTGGCCTACCATTGAAGAAGGCTCTTGTGACTTTGTCAGAAAGTGTCTCCCATGTCAGCAGCATGCAAATCTTGTGCACGCTCCAGCACAGGATCTACAGCCTATTGCACCACCTTGGCCTTTCGCTTGTTGGGGCCTTGATCTAGTTGGAACTATCACACCCCTCTCATCTGATGGACATAAATGGATAATAACAGCTACAAACTATTTCACTAAATGGGTGGAAGCAGTCCCCCTAGTCTCAGCTACAGGAGTTCAGGTCTCCAAGTTCATCTTGTACCACATTGTTTGCCGCTTCGGCATCCCATCCACCATCTTCACTGACCATGGAGGTAACTTTGAAAATCTCAACATGGAAGAATTATGCACTTCCCTCTGCATCCATCACCACTTTTCTAGCCCATATTTCCCACAAGGTAACGGCCAGACAGAGGCAACTAACAAAACCCTCCTCAAAATTCTAAAGAAAGTTGTCAATGATTCCGGCCGTGATTGGCACCTACAAATAAATCCAGCCCTATGGGCCTATCGAACTTCCTTCCGTACATCCACAGGCACAACTCTATACTCCCTAGTCTATGGTGCTGAAGCAGTACTACCTATAGAGGTTGAACTTCCCTCCTTGCGCATATCTTTGCAAGGGCAAATATCAGATGAAGAATATAGAGTAGCTCGGCTCACCCAGCTAGATCTCTTAGACGAGAAGCGACAACAAGCCTATGATCATCTCACAGTCTATCAAACTCATCTCAAAAGGAATTTCAACAAGAAGGTGCTTCCATGACACTTTCAGCCAGGTGACATGGTCCTTAAAGAAAACATGAAAGTCCAAGCAGATCGAGAAAAGAAAGGCAAGTTTGAACCTACATGGCTTGGTCCTTATGTTGTCACTGCTTCCTTTGGCTCCGGAGCTTATCAGCTATCTACACCAGAAGGAGAACTCTTGAATGATCCTACTAACATCATTAATCTCAAGAAGTTCTATGCTTGAAGATCCTTGGTATACCCAGCTTTTGAAAAATACAAAAAAAAAAAAAATAGTAAAGAGAAATAAGCGTCCAATGGTGAAAACTTGGCAATTCAAGCACCTTGGATAGGTACCTTGATGAAAACCTAGTAATTCAGGCACCTTGTGTACTAAAGACTAATCCATTATCTATCACTATCCTATCCCTCATCCATTCACCCACCATCCCATTAGACACACTTTCTTGTTCCCTTGATGTTCCAACCAAATATCCAAAATCTGATGAGGCTTGTAAATACCTCCTGTACAGCTTGTAAAATCTTGTACGAAAGCTTGTATTATACCTTGTAAATCTCATACCATACCTTGTATATCCAAATCTTGTCCAAAGCTTGTACCATACTCCAAATTGTAGATAATCTTGTATCCTAGCTTGTATCCTATCACATGCACCCAAAGAATTCCATTTTCCTTAAGCTTTTCGCAAACCATCTACCTATCCACCTATCAACAATTATAGACATCCCATCCTTCACAAACATTTCCATCTCACAAAAAACCAAAAGATGAACAAACTTGTACATTTGTAACATATCTTGGTCGGTCAACCTGTACATCCTCTTTAACTTAGTACCATTGTATCTATCCAGCTTTCATGTCATTTCATCCTTGATCAGCATCTTGTACACACCACACAACTTGTTTAGCTATTTCAATGCATCCTTTAGCTAGATCTCCTGTCACCAAAGTGTTATCCTTCTTAGTTCAGCTTGCCAGATGCACCACTCATCCCGATCCACCAACTTAGGTGCTCTCTGATAGGTCCTTGTAGGATATAGCTTTCCTCAAGTCTAATCTTGGTCCGTTAGTACCTCGTCCTACCCATCTCATTGGCAAACGGCTCTCTTTTGGATTTTCACTTTCTTTTGATTTGGAATCTCCCCTTTTGGGTCTTGAAGTATCTTTTCCAAGCAATCTCCTTGTTCCCTCCTCAAGGTTGCCACGATCTTCCATATCATGGTATGTTGCGAATGGGGCAATTAGAGTGTAAGGTCTTGATCAAGTCTTTCTTTTGTTTTTCTTTTCTGCTTGTGGGTTACCTAGTGTCGGTTCCGCACTGCTTCCTCTGGGATTCATGTGTGATGCTCAGGCAACCCTTGCGTGTTTGTTTTGAGTTAGTTTGTCAGTCCTTTGGATGGTTGGTGAAAAGGCCTTGATGTTCTTGGTAACCTTGGCAATTAACCAATAGTCCTATAGCAAATCTAGTGCTCAACTACATGGTGGTACTTCTCTTTGAAGTATCGCCCCACTCAAAAAGCTTCAATGGTTTTCCTTCATCTCCGTTATCCCCCATCCATATCCAGCATCCGTCTCTCCTACCCCAGCTTATGCATCAGTATCTCTTTGAATCAATCATCACTCTTAGCTTTAGGGATCCACAATCCTAGTCTTAGGGATCCACCAATCCAAATCAATCCACCAAGCCTCATCTTTCGAGATCCACAATCCTAGTCCTAGGGATCTCCGAAACCCATCTTCCACCAATCTGACTCTTTGAAATCCTATTGCATCAGCTTTATAATCCCCTCATCCATCTCCTTATCCTGGATTCCTTTTTATAGTGCTCTGCTCCTTCATCCTCCACCTTCCCAAAAGTCTTAAGCTTGTTTCCTCTTGTGCCCCTGATTTCCCTTTATCATCCTCTCGTAGTGAGAGTTTGAGCTAATTCAGCCCCTTCTCTTTGCCAAACCTGTGTCTTGGCTCATCTCAATTTCTTGTACTTTTCAAGAAGTCGTCGAGCCTCGCTTTCTCTCCCCGCTGCCTTCTTAAGGGGGCATCTCACAGTCCATTCTCTCCTCTTCTGCTCTAGCCTTGGGCATCTTATTTTCTTATCTTTGATGCCATGCCACTTGCGGCATCACATCAAAGAGGGGCAAAATGTAGACACCTAAAAACCTTTAGAAAATAAAGTATTTTTATTTTCTGAAAAAGTTCTGATGACATCATCATTTATTAATTAATTATTTATAAAATTAATTAATTAATTTTTATGCCATTAAATCCCTTTATCTTAATTAAAAATATTTAATTAAGGAATCCCTCCCAAAAATGTTTAAATCTTATTTAAACATTATTTCCTTATTTATTAATTATTTAATTAATAAATTGGCCAAAAATCCTAAAATAAATAAAAAATTTATTTTTTTCCCAAAAGTTGGCCAATTTATTTATGACCAATAACCTCTTCCAAAGTCTTCTAATCCTTCTTTAATTTTGATTAAAGGCTAATCCCATCATTTCCTACCCCTAATCCCAACTCAAAATATTTAATTAAGGTTAAATATTAATCCTCATGTTTATTAAAAAAGTTTTAATAAATATCTCCTCAACCCAAACCCTTGAAATAAATAAAACTTTATTTATTTCCTAAAAATCTAATTTATCCTCATCCTAAGAAGTTCTAGACTCTTCTAGAAAGTCTTTATCCTCATCCTAGGAAATTCTAGACTATTCTAGAAAGTCTTTATCCTCATCCAAAGTCTACACTCTTCTAGAAGATGTCTTTAAACCTAATCCTAATCCCTTCCTAACCTTGTCACATTCCCTAAACATGGGTTAAGACTTACTAACCCAAGCCAAAGTTAACAAATATCTCCTCCTTCACCCACCCTCATTAAATGCCATCCACTTGCCTATCCCTAAGCTAATCCTAAACCATCCTAATCCATCCTCTAATCATTTTCACAAGCCTAAGAAAGCTTAAAACCTTCCTAATCAAGTCCAAGTTGAATTTGCTCTCATCACCCTCAAAATATCTCAACCATAAAACTTTATGAAGTCCACTAGGTCATAAATGACTCTTACAAGCCCTTTTATTGCTCTTACAAGTCATTATGAGGGTCTTTATGAAGATTTTATCCCTTGAGCCTCCTTTGTTGACTCATCCTTCCCCTTTTCTCCATCTTCTCACCATGTGACATGTGTCACTCCTTGATTGGTTGTAAGGAAGCACAATCCATGTGCTCTCCTCTCATGCAATCTAAGCCCTCCATGAGCTTTTTCCCATCCTTGCATCTTAGCCCTCAATCCCTCAAGCCTCTTGCTTATAAATTGGATCCTTCCCCTTTGCAAAATAACACAATCCATGAAGTAAAGTTATAATGCTATTTTGAGAGCCAAATCCATACTAAAGCCATCTATCCACACCAAAAATCCACAATCATCCATTGAAGCCTTTGGAAGCATATTGAGCATACATCCTATCCATTTAGATAAAGCTACTCAACAAGAGAGCTTCTTATTGAGAGAGTCCATTAATGGCTCATATTCTCAATTGAGAGCTCATCTTAGTCTATCTTGAAGTTTATGAATTTTGTTTAGTTTGTAGAAGCTTTATTTAAATTTGGTTTCTATTAGCATACTAACATTGCTCATATACAATAACGTGCATGCATAAAGGAATAACATGAACAAAAGAGACACCAGATTTAATGTGGAAATCCAATTTGGAAAAAACCACCAAGTAACTAGTTACCAGTTTTCACTCTTCTGAAGTGAGCCTTGTTAGGAGCCAACCGTGTTAAAGGTTACAAAACACACTGTTAGGTGTGACCCTATTAAAGGATTTGATCACCTTGTTAGAAGTGGCCTTGTTAGAGGTCTTTAAAAAAATTCAACTGAATTGTCACCTTCTTAGAGGATTTACAAAATGGCTATCAAACCAACTCTATTAAGAGATTTTGAATCACTATTACAATGATTAGAAAGCAACAATGAAGTGATCTGAAATATATGCAACTTATCTTTGTTGAATACAGATCTCTGTTCTGCTTCACTAGATCCTCACTGATCGAATGCAACTTTGCAGCTTCATAGGGATATCTAATTCTTCCTAAACATTCGCTCATATATTTGCTTATTCATACATTCGCACTTTTATGCATCCACACACTTCTATCTTTGAATTCACAACTTGACCTTTCATATATAC
The DNA here is from genome assembly GCA_028749045.1 of Cupressus sempervirens. Taxonomy (NCBI): domain Eukaryota; kingdom Viridiplantae; phylum Streptophyta; class Pinopsida; order Cupressales; family Cupressaceae; genus Cupressus; species Cupressus sempervirens. The sequence continues at coordinate 621,631,052 of CM053789.1, forward strand.
CTTACAGATTTGTCAAGTCGGCTCAATCAACTGAAAAACATAAATCAGTCGGCTGCATAAAATAATTAAACTTAATTTTTTTTTTGAAAAATAAAATTCTTCATTGCCCGACCCAGCTCGGTGACCACTGCTCAGAATGGTTTCCCTAGTGTTAACCAAATGGAGCTTGGTAAATACTGCAAACCTTGCAACTTCCTTCGGAGACTGAGTTAACTCGGTAAATACTAACCTTCCTTTGTTTACCAAGTGAGCTCGGTAAAAGCTATTTTTTCTTTGCTTACCGAGTGAGCTCAGTTAAAAGCTAACTTTCCTTTACTTATCGAGTGAGCTTGGTAAAAGCTAACTTTCCTTTACTTACCGAGTGAGCTCAGTAAAAGCTAACTTTCCTTTGCTTACCGAGTGAGCTCGGTAAAAGCTAACTTTTCTTTGCTTATCGAGTGAGCTTGGTAAAAGCTAACTTATTGTGTAATGTTTAGGAATGCTTGGTAGTCACTATAAATTGCTTTGCTAACCATCTAAGCTTGGTAGACTCTGTTTGATGGCTGATATGAAATTTGTGTAACATCAAAGACAATAAACAATTAACAATTGTATCCAACAATCTCCCTCTTTGGCATTGATGGCAACAAAACATGTCATAGTAGAAATAAAATTTGAGAACAAGTCTTTCACTTGTATGGCAACAAAACATGTCAATATAACAATTCTCCCTCTAAGATAGAAAACTCTCCCTCTTACAGTAATCTCCTTCTGTGAAGAAATTGCATAGAAAACTCTTTTGAACAAATTTTAGAGAGATATGACAGTAGCAAACTCTCCCTCTTTGACAACACATGCCAAAGACAACTCAAACTCAAATTAATTTTAGTGTACCTTTAAACTGATTCATATGCAATGTTTCCTGATTATGCTGCATCAACTGATAGATCTTCAATCTGGTATGAGTTGATGCATCACTAAAACTTTATTTTAGTGAACTTCAGATAGGGGAGTGACCCCTAACTTACCTCTTAGATACAAGAATGCATCCTTAGGTAGTGGTTTTGTGAATATGTCAGCAATTTGGTCCTTTGTATGAATATATTCCAATCTAATCTCCTTATCTTGCACCAATTCTCTGACAAAATGATATTTTATTGCAATATGCTTGGTTTTGGAATGAATCACTAGATTCTTAGATATGTTGATTGCACTTGTATTATCACAAAACATAACAACTGGTTCTTTGATTTTCATCTTCATGCCTTTCAACAACTGTTTAAACCAAACAATTTTAGAATAGTTTACTGCTGCAGCAACATACTCTGCCTCTGCTGTTGATTGAGATGTACAATTCTACTTTTTGCTTGTCCAAGAAACCAACCTTTTTCCAAGAAAGAATGCACCTCCACTTGTACTTTTTTTTTCATCAAGGTTTCCTGCCCAATCAGCATTAGTAAATACTTTCAAATCCAATTTTTCTCCAAACTTATACCATAAAACATACTCTTTAGTTCCTTTCAAATATCTCATTATTCTTTTGATTGCCATCAAGTGGTTTTCTCTTGGTTTTGCTGAAAATCTTGCTACAATACCAACTGCAAGGGCAACATCTGGTCTAGTATGAACTACATACTGCAACTTTCCAATCGTAGATCTATACAATGTTTGATCTACTTCTTTTGATTCATCTTCCCTGGTAAGTTTTAATCCAGTACACATAGGAGTCCCAACTGATTTACAATCTTCCATTCCAATTTTTTTCAATATCTCCTTGATGTACTTTGATTGAGTAATGTAGATACCATTTTTATTCTATTGAATTTGAAGACCAACAAAGAATTTGATCTCACCAAACATAGACATTTCAAATTCCTTGTTCATTTGTTCTGAGAATTATTTGCACAGATCATCATTCCCTGTGAAAATAGTATCATCTACAAATATTTCTTCCAAGACAATCTTATTATCTGGTCCTTCTTTAATATATAAGCTACTGTTATCATTAGTTCTTTGAAAACCAATCTGAATAAGATATTTATGCAATCTTTCATACCATGCTCTAGGGGCTTGTTTTAGACTGTACAATGCCTTGTGTAATTTGCAAACCATGTTCTTATTTGGATTAACAAAACCTTCAGGTTGTTCAATGTAAACCTCTTCATCCAATATACCATTGAGGAATGCTGATTTGACATCTATCTGATAAAATTTGAATCCCTTGTGAGTAGCATATGCTAATAAGGTTCTGACTCCTTCCAATCTTGCAATAGGAGAAAAAGTTTCTCCATAGTCTATTCCTTCTTCTTGAGCATATCCTTTGCATACTAGTCTAGCTTTGTTTCTTGATACCTTACCATTTTCATCTAACTTGTTTCTGAATACCCACTTAGTTCCAATCACATTTTTGTCTTTAGGTCTGGGTACAAGAGTCGATGTCTTGTTTTTCTCTATTTTTTTAATTTCGTCATTCATAGCTTCAATCTAGCTATCATTTTCCAATGCATCTTTGATATTCTTAGGTTCAAAATTAGTAAGTAAACAAGTACCTTTTAGCTTATTTCTTGTCATAGTTCCTTCAGATTTATCTCCAATGATCTGATCTGCTGAATGATGTCTCCTGACATACTTAGCTAATACAGGTTCCTTGCCTTTTGAATGGATTTCATTATCATCTTTTTGCATTTCAACTTTAGGCTCTGTTTGTTCTGGCTTGGTAGATATTTTCTCGATAAATACTTGCTCGGTAGATACTAAATTTAACTCAGTTTGAACTTCCTGTAACTTGGTTACAGATGACTCGAGAGTAGAAGTTTCCTGATTCTTTGATGTAACTGGTACTGTATCAGGTTCACTGAAGATAAACCTTTTATAATCTTTTGGTTCCCTTTTGCTTTCTTCTTCAGTCCTTTCTGCAAACTCATCAACTTTCACATGTGCACTTTCTATGACTTTGTGAGTAGACAAGTTCAAACATCTATATGCCTTACTTGTGCATGAGTATCCAAAGAATATACCTTCATCACTTTTACATCAAATTTTCCTTTTCTAGATTCTTTCAAAATGTAACATTTACTTCCAAATACTTTAAGATAACTTACATTAGGTTTATAGCCATACCATAACTCATAGGGGGTTTTGAATGAGTCTTTCTTTAGCTATACTTGATTCAAGGTATAGACTGCAGTACTAATTGCTTCCTCTCAGTATTTGATAGCAATGCTCTTTTCAATCATTAATGTTCTTGGACAATCCATGATGGATCTATTTCTTCTTTCAGCTATTCCATTCTGTTGGGGTGTTCCAGGTGCTGATACCTCTCTTTTGATTCCTCTTTCAATGCAAAATTTATTGAATTCATGTGAAATGAATTCTCCACCTCTGTCTAACCTCAAGCATTTTAATCTTTTCCCTATTTCCTTTTCTACTCTGGCCAAATACCATTTGAACTTTTCAAATGCTTTTGATTTATTTCTTAGATACATGACTATCATCATTTTTGAGTAATCATCAACAAAAAGAATGAAGAACTTTTCTCTAGTATAGCTTTCAATTCCAATGGGTCCACATAAATTAGTATGCACAATTTCTAATATGTCTTCAAACTGATAGTTTTTACTTTTAAAAATAGTCTTTCCCATCTTTCCAATTTGACAATTTTTGCATAGACCGACCTCAGGTTTCTTTATGTTGGGAATGCCTTTTACTTTTCTGAATTTGCTTATCTTTACTAGATTATCAAAGTTTACATGACACAACCTTTTATGCCATAACCAAGTTTCTTCAACTTGAGCAATGAAATATGAACATTCACCTAGTTCAAGATAGAACAAGTTACCTTTAGTTTGAGTGCCTGATCCAATTAGCTTTCCTTTCCCATCCAACAGTCTTGTTTTACCATGCATGAATTCTACTTTGATTCCATTATTGAGTAGCTGTACCACACTTAATAGATTATGCTTTAGTCCTTCTACCCAATAGGCATTATCACATATAAGTTTTTTGATTAGAGGGATTCTTCCTCTTCCTTTTATACAACAAGGTTCATTGTTACCAAATCTTACACTGCCACCATCATAGTCTTCAAAGTATTCAAACTTAGTTTTGTTGCCAGTCATGTGATGAGAACAACCACTATCTATGATCCATGTATCATTTTTGCTCATATGAGAAATGAGTGCCATTTCTTCATCATTATCAAATTCATCTTTCACAACAATATAGAAAATCTCATCTTCTTCTTCATCATTAGAATCATTAGAATCTTTAGCCATAAAACATGTTTTCTTACCTTTTTCCTTGAATGATTTGAAATCTTTCTTGCCATTCCATTTTTGATCTTTCTTTTCATCTTTATTCTTCTTGTTTGGACATCTAGCAGCAATATGACCAACTTCTTCACATGAAAAACAGATTAGGGGTAGTTTACCTTTGTATTTTCCTTTGCCTCTAGAATATTTCCTTGCTAGAAGGGCTTCAATTACTTCAAAATCACTGTCTGAACTTTGGTTTGATTCATCTTCACTTTCTGACTGAGATTTCTTTTTGCCTTTCTCCTTGAGTGAAATTTTGGCTTCAAATGCTGATTCAATGTTCTTGGAAGCTGGAATATAGTTATCAAAGTTGTCCAATTCAAATGCAGTCAATCTTCCAACTATAGCCTCTAGATTTATCTTATGATTTTCTTCACATCTTCTTTCCTGAATTGCAGAAACTCTGATTGCATAAATGGGAAGTAGAGTTTTGAGAACTTTACTTATAACTATATCTTTACTGATATCTCCTCCAGAAGCTTTGATTGCACTAACACATGCTTTAACTCTTTCAACATATTTTGCAATGTTTTCATCCTCTCTCATCCTCATTTGATCAAATTGTCCTCTCAAACTTTTTGCTTTGGCTCTTCTAACATTATCATATCCTCCATAGATCTCTTTCATCTTTTCCCACATTTCAAAGGCAAATTTGTAGTCCTTGATATCATCAAATTCTTCATAACTCAGAGCAGATGCTATATCTATCATCATAATGTTGTGAGTCTTCTTTTTAGCAATATCATTAACAAATAGTGCACCAGCTGGTTCTGCATATTTTTCATCAAGGTACTTCAGTCCTGTATCACCAATGGATGCTAGGTGAAGTCTCATCAGTCCTTGCCATGCTGAGAAGTTATTTTTGCTAAGTCTTGGGATTTCCCTTTTGTAAGACATCCTGATCTTTGGCTTAGATCCTTGAAATCTTATCCTGCAAGCACCAAAAGCTATGATACCAATTGTTGGAAATAGAGATGGAGTAACTGAGAGGGGAGGGGTGAATCAGTTACTACAAAAATAAATCCACAGATCCTTAGATGTCATAAAATATAGTTGCTGACAATCTCACAAATAAATCTGAAACTTGATAGATGTTTTGATAACTTATTTAGCATTTAAAGTGATAACATGCATGCATAAAGAAATAACATGAACACAAGAGACACTAGATTTAACGTGGAAACCCAATTTGGGAAAAACCACCAAGTAACTAGTTACCAATTTTCACTCTACTAAAGTGAGCCCTGTTAGGAGCCAACCCTGTTAAAGGTTACAAAACACACTGTTAGGTGTGACCCTATTAAAGGATTTGATCACCTTGTTAAAAGTGGCCTTGTTAGAGGTCTTTAAAACAATTCAACTGAATTGTCACCTTGTTAGAGGATTTACAAAATGGCTGTCAAACCAACTCTATTAAGAGATTTTGAATCACTGTTACAATGATTAGAAAGCAACAATGAACTAATTTGAAATATATGCAACTTATCTTTGCTGAATACAGATCTCTGTTCTGCTTCACTAGATCCTCACTGATCGAATGCAACTTTGCAGGTTCATAGGGATATCTAATTCTTCCTCAACATTCGCTCATATATTTTCTTATTCATATATTCACACTTTTATGCATCCACACACTTCTATCTTTGAATTCACAACTTGACCTTTCATATATACCTTATAGATTTGTCAAGACAGCTCAATCAACTGGAAAACATAAATCAATCGGCTGCATAAAACAATTAAACTTAATTTTTTTTTTGAACAATAAAATTCTTCATTGCCCGACCTAGCTTAGTGACCACTACTCAGAATGGTTTCCCCAGTGTTAACCAAATGGAGCTTGGTAAATACTGCAAAGCTTGCAACTTCCTTTGGAGACTGAGTTAACTCGGTAAATACTAACCTTCTTTTGTTTACCGAGTGAGCTTGGTAAAAGCTAATTTTTCTTAGCTTACCGAGTGAGCTCGATTAAAAGCTAACTTTCTTTTGCTTACCGAGTGAGCTCGGTAAAAGCTAACTTTCCTTTGCTTATTGAGTGAGCTCAGTAAAAGCTAACTTTCCTTTGCTTACCGAGTGAGCTCGGTAAAAGCTAACTTATTTTGTAATGTTCAGGAATTCTCGGTAGTCACTATAAATTGCTTTGCTAACCATCTAAGCTCGGTAGACTTTGTCTAATGGCTAATATGACATTTGTGTAACATCAAAGATAATACACAATTAACAATTGTATCCAAAAATGATCTAGGACTAGGGCTATCTTACAATATAAAGGATGTGATCAAGGAATTGTTGACAATTAGCTAATAGTGATTTGTAATTGTTGTCATTAATGGAAACACATGATGTACATGTTGATAGGAAACCTTGAAAATAAATATACTGAATGGTTGGTAATCAAAAAATTGTCTAAGTATAGAATTTGGTTTACAATAGTGTATTATTTTATTTATAACATGTTGCAGACATCATATTATGACAAGAAAAGTTACATGAAGATAGTATACATGTTTGTGATGATATGTATAACCTTAGAAGTTTGTACAAATTGTACGAAATGGATATAATCATACAGGGCAACGGATTGAAGGAAATAATTATTTTGTTTACAAAAAAATTACTTGTCCAATTAGGGCCAACATCCTAGATGTTTACTTTAACTTGGAAAAAGTGAATTGTGGTCTTAGCCAACCCAAAAATAGCTTATGTAAAGGCATCATATTTATGCAGAAGACTTCTTGCAAGAAGAAGTGTGCTATCTTGATATTATGAGGAAGTGAAGTACTTGTATGTGCTTGTGAGAGAACTTTTGTGAAAGTGGTATATGTGAAGTTTTGTATGAGGTATCTTGTGATCCAAGATCAAGCTAAAGATCACCGATTAGACAAGGAAGAAAAATAACAATAAACTATTTGTTTGAGAAGTGAGCTCTTCTTGTAGTTGAAATTTCATGTTTGGGCAGTGGGCTCTTCATGCATATATTGTACTACAACTCCTAACAGGGATTCAAAGTCTCCTAATAGGGACTATTTATACTGAATTTTCTCATTGAATCCTAACAAGGTCCATCCTCTAACAAAGAACTTATATGTTAGTATATTATCTAGTGGGTGTCATCCCCATCAGGGTTTTCCCTTGGCCAGGGTTTTTCTAGTTAACATAATATGGTGTTATGAGTTATCTTTGTGCATTGCTATTGTTACTATTCAAAATTAATTTATTGCTTGTTTATGCATGGCTTAAAGTAAGTAATAATATTTAGTTGGTGACTAAAGTTTGTAGATTAATGATTCACCCCCTCTCTTAGTAATCCCTACTTCTAACAATTGGTATCAAAGCATAGTTACTTTGAAGAGGCTTAAAAACTTAAGCAAGATCCCTATGGATATATAACATTTGAAGAAGAACCTTGAAGAAGCTCTTGAACAAATTGATCTCCTTACTAAAGAAAGAGATAAGCTAAAGGACAAATATGAAGATTCCAAAGTATACATTGGTCAATTGAAGGAAAAGATTGAACATCTGAACTCCAAGCCCAAATCTACTAAATTTGGAACCACTGATGAGGACTATTCAAAGTTGAAGACAAAATACAAGATCTTGAAGCATGAATTGAAAATTAAAAATTTGAAGTTGACTCTAAGAAATGATCCTAGCAAAATTGAATTTGATTTGAAGACTAAAAATGTAGATCTAAGAGCAAGTTTGGCAAAAAAAACATTCGAACTTGAAACATTGAAAGAAGATCATGAAGAACTCCTTAAGTATAACACTATTGTGAAAGGTGAATTAACACAGTATAAATAACAACTTGAGAAACTTTATTCTAGTAGAGAAAAGATTGATGATTCAATATCTATATAGAGACCTTCTTATGAAAAGACTGGTCTTGGCTATCTAATTAACATGTCTACAAAGAAACCTGAGATTAGATTAGATCCAAAAGAAAAAGACAAATCTAATGACAAGATTGAATCTAGTCAATTTTTTGAGAAACCTAAAGAAGTTGAGAAAAACAAGGAAGCTGAAATCTTGGATGAACCAAAGCAAGTGGAAACTCCTAAGGAAACTAGGTATGGATTTATAGGTAAGTGTTTCTTATGTAATGAAATAGGTCATATGAAAAGAGATTGTACTAATAAGTCATTTAATCATGTTAAGGACTTTTATTGTCATAATTGTCATGGTATGGGTCATAATGCAATTGATTGTAGGAAACCTAAGCATGATAATGATAGGAGAAACAATAGAATGTTTAGATATGCTAACGCTACAGATATAAGAAGATCTAGTGAAAGGACATGGAGAGAAGGAAGATCTTATGAAGATAGAAGATAGATCATGTGTTATAAGTGTAACAACTTAGGACACATTGCTTAGAATTGTCATGCACCTGATGATCGACAAAATCTTGGAAGCAAAGCACCTATATGTTAGTTATGCAACAACTTTGGACACCCAGTGAAGTATTACAGAATAGAAAAAAAACTTTAGAGATAGAAGAAATAATGGAAGAAACTTTGGGAATGGAAGAAATGATAGAAGGGACATTGAAAGGAACTCCATAGCTAAAAAAGATAATGAAGAACAAAGAAAAATTGTGAGTGAAATTTGAGAAGAAGTTAATGAAGCTTTTCTGAAAGGAAAAAACATCTCAAAAGAAAAGTTAGATGATGATGAGATAGGAATATTGAAGTTAGTTGTTGAGTTTGATTCAATTAAGTTGAATTAAGCTTGTTCACAGCATTGGAATTTGAGAATTTTAGACAGAGACCAAATTAGAGGTAGTGAAGATGGGAAAAGATGTATCTTGTTATTTTTAGATGGTACCTAATTTTTCTTGTGGTTTGGAGCTCATCTAAAGAAGTTATGATGAAATTCAGAGTTACCGATATTACAGTAAAGATTAATTCTATAGAAAAAGATGAAAAGTAAGTTTTCACAAAGAATTTCATAATGCAAAGTTTTAAGGATATTTTTCATAATGAAAGGAGGCTATAGTAAACCTTGGGTGACATCCAAAGATTAGATAAATTATTTTGAGGAGTTATCTGATTGTAGGACATAAGTAACAACTTTTTCATAAACATGAAAGTATGCAATTAATACAAGTTTAAGTTGAGGTAAATGGAGTAAAAAATTAATTTTACTTCATTGTGAACACATTCAAAGCAAAGAGCATTCCAAAGTGACTTGTCAGAGTGATTTTGAAGCAAACCCTATTTTTCAAAATAGGTATTTTATGCAAAATTTGTTCAGTAAAAGATATTGTTGATAAAGAATCATGGATATGTTAGTTGTTCACAGTGTTGAGAATGAGGATAGACCTAAGTTTAAGATAGTTTCCATAAAACCTAGTGATGGAAACCCTAATTTTGCATTGTCTATCACTCTGAAAAATGTAGTCCATCTGGAAGATGTAGAAAATTATTTGAATTGCAAGTTTGAGTCGATTGGAAGTGAATAGATGAATAAGGATATGGAAATGGTCTTTAACCTTGACATGACTATGAATCTCATATTTGAACACTTAAAATAATTAGACTTGTTTAAGTATCATTTCTACCATGAATTAGATATAGATGAATGGACTCAAATCATACTGCGTAGAATACATGATGGCAATTTGTGGATGCAAGATAATGTAGTAGACATTTTGCTGACCTTATAGATGAGGTAACTGGTCTTAGCAAAGAAGGTAGTGTACCCATAGGTGAAAAGATGGAAGAAAGTGGAAAGATATACTAAGGCAGTATACAATGGGAAGGCTATGGTAATCAGCTCCATCAAGCAGGATGATGTGGGATTTCTTAGCAAAATTATTGTTTATTCAATTTGTGCAAGTTCTAAGATAGATGAACTTTTAGCTAGATTTATTTATGCAACTTATAAGATATGTGTTGAGAAAGAACAAGTAAATCTAAGTGAAATATTGAGGATGCAACTCTTGGAGAACCTTGAAAAGATTAGAAGAACCAAGAATGGTGTGTTTAGATTCCAATCATTAATTAATCACATATTCTTTCATGTGTTGAAGAGATTTATCTAATTATCAATAATAGATATAATGAGTAGTGACATATGCACTACAAAAAAGATTATAGAGGTATGCAAAAGCCACCCTGAAAACAAGTTATTGGATAGTGGTAATTTGATAATGAAAACATTCCAAAATGAGATGAAACAAAGATTTAGGATCTCACCTGCAATTATGGATAGGTTCAAGGAAGACATATGTATTTGTTGTTGTAAATACGTATTTACTATTTAAACTTACTTAAGTTTACTTAGGTTAATGCATTATTTTATTATTTTAATTTGTGAGACACTTAGGAGTTTGTGTACCTTTTTGAGTTGTCATGTTGACAACATAGAAGTACACAACTCTATTTCAACACATGGTATCTACAACATAAGAGTTTGCATCATTCACTAAGTTGTCAATTAGACAACATAGTTATTTGCACTCCCTTTTTAGCACATGTTGTCTACAACACTAATTTGTGTGTTACACCCTTGTAGGCTTATCCTCTCATCATCACACTTACTTCTATGCTTAATGTAGGATAACCCATATCTGGTGGACATGTGCCTAGCTATATGTCTTATCATGATGCTAATTCTAAGGCATTCTAAATGTATCTTAGAGGCCTTTATATCTAGGCACTCCTAATGTACTTTCATAATGCATATTGAATGAATATATTGTCATTCTGAGAATACTCTCTCTTTCTAGTCTACAGTTGTGCTTGTGTTTGGGTTCTTAGTTCTTGGGTGAATTTTTCCCTAAGAAAAATTCTTACATGGTATTAGAGCTTGGAGATTTTCTCATCAAATAGCCCTTCAAGACCATTGTTGCTTCAACACCTCAGCTTGAATCTAGAGTACTACAAAAATTGGGAGCATCTAAAGCCAGATTTGACCTTGCCATTGTGTTTGAAATGTTGATTTGGTGAAGATCGACTATAAATTTAGCTACCTTTGGCCAAAGTCGACTGTGAGGCAATTTTTTTGCAAATCAGCACCTGGAGGCCCTGATTTGCAGTTAGGGTGTGGTCATTTTTAGATTTGCAATTTAATTAATTCAGGCTTGTAATTTATTCTCTGCAATTTTATTTATTTTCATCTATATTAGTTCAATTTTTTTTCCCTTCGGGCAGGTAGCAGAGAATTTTTTTTGTAGGTACCGCGGTGTTAGATCCTGGCCCTATGTAGAGGAATATTCTATTTGGCAAGCATATTCCTTCATTAGAGCACACAATGAAATATTATCCACCAGCTGAAATTACTCCACCTGCAGCCAAGTCTCAAACACACTCGATGCCGACCTCTCGCACCAAACTTTTTGCTTTATTTAACTCTATAGGTAGTGTTTGTTTTAAATACGTCAAAAACCCTATGCACATCCCATGTGGGATATTTCAATATAAAGCTTTCAACCATTTAAGCCTTCCCATCCATGCAAAGATTTTGGCATGTGACATTCCTACCATTTGGTGATCTAGTCCTGCACTGCTTAAAATCTAGTGGCTATGGTTGGAATTCTAGCGTCGCACATTTTTAGCATACCTAGCCCATGGTATTAAAAAATGACCCCTATGGAAGGTTTCTTGACAACTACAAAGGCATCTCTAGCATGCTACAAATTATCTCCGACAACATCTCCAATTTTTGGCCCGTTGCTTGCAAAGATTACCATGCCCACATGTCTCGCCTTCACCAAGACATGTGGCCCACTGAATTTCTACCTTGCAACATCTAGTTTGCGGCATTCAAAAATCATTTTTTTGAAATCTGGCAGCCAACTTTTGTTTTTTGATGGCACATGATATTTTTTAATCAGCCAAACCCTACCATGTGAACCTATGTGAATCTACCACGTAGCACCATTTCCTTGGTTAGCTCTAACAACTCAGCATGAAGGATATGTCACCCACCACACAAACCCAACCATATACCATGCATTGTGACATGTCACCTACCACATCTGCATATTTTTATATAGTTCCATATGGTTTGTATGACTATACACTATGCCACATCAGCAGCTTGTAATGGCATGTCAATAGGGGCCCAAATTTTTTTTGACATCATCATTTCACAGGAAAAATTTGATGGTTGTCTAACTGTTATTCCTAGGCAATTTTGAACTACTCTAATGGTTGTTTGACCATCAAATTTAAGCACACAATTTTCCTACTAGACCCCTCTCTAGATTACTTTTTGATTTGGCAACTTGACTTTGCAAGCCCAAAACTTGATCATCTAGACTCTGATTTAGGTGTGATTTGTTTTGAAATTGGGTAGCATTTCTTGAACTTTCTTGTGGTGGTGTTTTTTTCTAGTTTTGGTGCAAGGATTTGTCAAAAATTACATTTTTTGGTGACTATACTTGCTTAATCATTCATTTTGCAACTTCAAATGCTCTGTATGGGCACATCTGGCCACCTTGTCAAGTTCCATTTTTTTTGAAAGTGCATTATTTTTTGTCTACTTTCCAGATCTATAGTCAGATTCTAGGGTTGCATGGACAAAATTTTCACTTTTAGAACTAGGGCTTTTTCTGCATTGTAAAGCTTTGATTACTTTTCAAAATTGTTGTACATCTGAGCTATAGTGCTTAGTGATAGATTTAGGCCTCAAAAGGTAGTTGTAAAAAGAAAAATTAGAAAGTCCACTTTGTACATTTTGACAAGTAGCCCATTGTACACACACTACTTATAAAGTGCCAAAAGCATCTTTTTGAGCGGGTCTTTTGATTGAGTGAAAGTGGGGGTGTGTACTATGTTCTCATGTCTCTCTTTTGTGCTCTTTTCATTTTTTACATCATGGGTTCATTTAAATGTAGTAGATTAATGGAAAAAGGTTACAATCTTTATGTTGATGGTACAATTACCAAACCTATTGATGCTAAAGGAAAAAACAAGACCAATAGGCTTTAGGAATTATCAGGAGTTGTGTACATAGAGATATCTTCTTTCACATTACTAGTTTCATGGAATCCAAACTAGCTTGGGATAAACTTGAATCATTGTATGGTAAGGTGGATGAAGAAAAGGGATTTTAGATTGAAGATGATCTACTTCTCTTGGATCCAAATAACTTTGACACAATTTAGGATTACATGAAAAAATCCAATGAGTATAGGGAACTTCTTAAAAATTGTGGAAATCCCATGAAGGATGACAAATTGATTCATCACATCCTAAAAAGGCTACCTTTAGAGTATGCTTTTTTTTTTTTGAGTTTTAATACTCATAGGTTGACCATGGGAACTACTTACCAAAATCCTACATTTGGTGCATTTGTAGAGATGTTGATTGTTGAACAATCTCACTTAATGGATTTAGGATTTCTCATGACATCAAAGACCAAAGCCTTGGTGGCTAGTGATGAGCACCAATCAGGTCAAGGAGGGAAAAGCAACAACACGAAGAAGCAATGGAGGCAGAAATCACAATCTGAGACACAACAATCCTCCTCATAGCAAGGAAATTATTCTTCCAACAAGAAGGGAAGTAATGAAAAGAAGGATAAATTTTTTTGTGCATACTGTAAAAAGCCAAATCATGAGGAGCATCATTGCAAAACTAAAAGAATCGATGAGTTAGAAAATCTACTCAAGAAGAACAAAACTCAAGTGCTAGGTACTTCCAAGGATTCAACTCCAACCTCTTCAAAGGGTAAAGGGAAAGAATTTATGGCAAACACAAGTTCTTCTTTAGAATGGATACTTGACTTAGGTGCCTCCTACCATATGAGTTCTTCAAAGGGAGACTTTTCTTCATTGAAGTAGTCAAAGGTACCACACATCTTCATGGGAGATGATACTAAAATGGAAGTTGAAGGGAGGACATGTGGAAATGGAAAATGGGGAATTCAAAGATTTTCTCTATGTTCCAAACCTTAGCTCCGATCTCCTATTAGTTTACCAAATTACTCACCTTGGAGATGGTCACAAAGTTGAGTTCCTTCTAGATTCAGTGATGGTGCGTAGTCTTAGAGATGATTCATTGGTTGTAGTGGGGAAAGTTAATGATGAAAAGAAGCTTTATTCGTTCTCCCACTTTGTGCCTAAGTCTCCTTCTCAAGCCTTGTTGACTCACTCACATTCACACATCAACTTATGGCATGAGCAGTTTGGTCATCTTGACTTCTGCTCTCTTCAACAACTTTTCTCAAAACACATGGTCAAAGGTCTACCTAACATCAAATTTTCTAAGGGTGAGTGTTCATCATGTTTAGTGGATATGCATCTCAAGGAGAAGTATGATAAAGGGAATTCTTCTAGAGTTCTAGTTGTTCTCTAGTTGGTTCACATGGTTTTAGCAGGACCCTTTGTAGTGACTTTAGTCAGCCAAGGCCACTACATCCTTACTTTTGTTGATGAATTTTCATAATTCATTTGGGTCTACTTCCTTCATCACAAGAGTGAAGTGGTTCATATGCTTCAAGCCTTCAAGACTTATGTTGAAGACAAATCAAGGAAAGCCATCAAGGTTCTATGGGTGGACAATGAGAACAAATATGTGGACCAAAGACTCAAAGACTTTTTTAGACATGAGGAGATTGATCTTCAAAAATCCACCAGCATTTAATTCACATAAGATAGATGTTTCAACTATGAGGATTAGAACTCTCAAGACCATGGCAAGTTGCATGAAAAAAGCCAGGTCTCTTGATCCAACACTTGAAGTTGAAGCCATTAGCAGTGCCACTCACATAATTAATAGGTCTCCTCATAATGCCTTAGATGGTAAGACTCCTTTTGAGGCATGGTGTGGAAGAAAACCAATTGTGAGTCACTTCAGAGTCTTCAGTTGTCTAGCATGTGCAAACCTATCTTCCAAGGGATGCAAGGCACCAACACCTAGGCCTTGTACCTTCATTGGTTATGAAGACAATGCAAAGGCTTACAAACTTATGGATCATGAGACACATGAGATTTTTGTGCAAAAGGATGTTCACTTTGAGGAAAGTTCACCAAGCTTATCCTCTACTCCTCTCCACACATCATACATAGTGGAAACTAATAGTGACACTAGTGATAGTGCTTCAACAGATTTAGACATGTGGGGTTCTATTGAGTATTGTAGTGAGAGGTCATGACATCAGTCTAGTCCGCATGCATATATTGCCACAGTGATAGGTCCAACACAATAGGGTACATGTTGTCTTCCAACTCTAGCTCTAGTTGATGACTTCTTGGAAAAAATTATAGGTTTGTTCGTGGAATGGCACACCACAAATTTGGGAGATAGATGAAGATGGTCCTTCTACAATTATTGTGAGGGCTCACTCTGACCCTCATGTCCATTCTCTACATGATCAATCTTTATAGGTTAGCGTGATTATGGATCCTTATAAACAATAGTTGTCAGAGGTCTCTTTGTTAGTTGAGGAGATAGATGGTTCATTGGAATAGGTTCAACAAACATCCTTGCCATATTTGCATTCATTCTTTTCAGCACAAATGGAAGGGGAAACCATCAACATCAACACACAGATACTTCAGTAGGTTTTAGGACTAGCATACATCTTCAGGAATGCACCTTTGCCATTATTTCTTCCAAAAGGGAGGAACATCATTCAACATTCATGGACTAGCTTCTTCCTTGGAGCATCTTTCATTGACATGCATTCTTCATTTTGGGGGGGGGACTACCTTGTCTCTCTTCCTCTTCTTTCTTATGAGGGGAACTTTTTCCTCTTATGAGGTTCTTATTCTTCTCATTCTTCACTATTGTATATATTTGATGTATGTTATAAGGGGGGATCTTGATTAATCCATCCATCCATGCATCCCTTTCATCTCTCCTTTTGGGGGAGGGTTTTTCCAATGAGGTTTTCCCTCTTTCTCCACTTTATGAGAGATTGCATTTCATTATGTACATGGGTACCTAACATGGCCTAGTAGTTGGGACCCATCTTGCACTTCATCCTAGTTTTCATAAGCTTAAGGGCATTCCCCTAAGTTTCACTTAAGGGAGGTGCTGGTGTAAATACTTATTTAATATTTACACTTAATTTTACTTAGGTTAATGCATTATTTTATTATTTTATTTTGTGAGACACTTAGGAGTTTGTGTACTTTTTTGAATTATCATGTTGACAACATAGAAGTACACAACTCTATTTTAGCACATGGTGTCTACAACACTAGATTTTGCATCATTCATTGAGTTGTCATGTAGACAACATAATTATTCACACTCCCTTTTTAGCACATGTTGTCTACAACATTGATTTGTGTGTTACACCCTTGTAGGCTTATCCTCTCACCATCACACTTACTTTTGTGCTTAATGGAGGATAACCCATATCTGGTGGACATGTGCCTGGTTGTATGACTTATCATGATCCTGATTTTGAGGCATTCTAGATGTATCTTAGAGGCCTTTATATAAAGGTACTCCTAGTGTACTTTCACAATGCATATTGAATAAATATATCATCATTCTAATCATACTCTCTCTTTCTGGTCTACAGTTGTGCTTGTGTTTGAGTTCTTGGTTCCTGGGTGAATTTTTCCCTAAGTCAAATTCTTATAGTATTTTAGTTGATACAAATTATACTTACATTAAAGTAGTAGAATGTTAGGAAACATTTTTAGATGCTTTGAGCATTGAGTTGAGTGATGATATTGTAATTGGTGATATTGATATGTTGTTGAATTCAAAGAAACAAAAAAAAAAGAATATAGATTCGGCACCTTTGAAAAGATTACATAGCATGCTCATCAAGGAACCTTGGAGAAAGCATCTCACAAGAAGGTTGAGTCAATCATGAAGAAGGCATTATCTAAGGTCAAAATGTCAGAAAGTGAATCTAAGGCCATGAGAAAAACATTGAAGCAAGGTGTATTAGACATACAACCCTTGTCAATTTTAGTTGCTATGACATCTTCAGAGTAGAGCATACCATATGCTGCAATATCCAATGTTTAGCCTAGTGAACATAAAAGAAAATCATAGAGATTGGTTGAAGCAGTGACTACAAAGGCAAAGAGAGTTAAATAGATGGCTACAGGACCTAGCACAAGGTAGAAATCATTGTTGACTATCGAATCTAGTGATGATGAAGACGTTGAGAAATAAGAAACCAAACAAGCTAAAAAGGTGACTCCACCTAAACAAGCAGCAGGCAAAGCTCAACAACCATGGAAGCCAAAGATTGAGAAGATTAACACAATGATTACTAATGAGGGAAAATCAATTTAGATGAACAAATTTTATGACTTATACAATAATTTTGAGAAGAACCAGATTGATATATCTACTATAAGATATATCATAGAAAATGATCTTAGTATAAAATATATCAAAGGAGTAGTGAACTAGAAAGTCTATGAGAGACTCATAGAGAAGAAGACTCTAGCAAGGGAAGAAGACCTTGAACTTTAGAAGTCTATGCTAAGGACAATCTATAAGACTGATGATGAAGATGAGATTAAGAGTCTGTTAAATAACCTTACTCCATACTTGAGGAACAAATTGAGGCCATTTTTGTTCATGGTTGGTGAGAAGAATAAGTTGAGAAAGGAGACAACAGTAGCTATCAGTTAGATGTTGTCACAAACAACATCTCTTCTAGCTCCTAGAACCTTAGAAGTATCAGTAAGTGGTGATACTATGAAGATTGATCAAACCAATGTTACTCTTAACATTGATGATACTAATCCATTTGGTGGATTTGAACCAAATGTACCTAACACCAAGGATGTTGAAGAAAATTTGAAACAAATTGAGGAAGAAAAGAGGCTAATAGAAGTTGAAAAAAAGAATATAGAAGAAGCCAAGAAATAATTTCTTGAGGAAAATAGAAAAAGAAAGGAAGTTGAAGATAATAAAAGAATTATAGAAGAAGAAAGGAAAAGGAAAACTAAGGAAGAAGAAAAGAAAAGATCGGAAGAGAAGAAATAAAGAGAGGAAAAGGAAAGGAAAGAAGAGGAAGAGAGGAAAGCTAAAGAAGTAACAAAGAAGTAGAGAGAGGATGAAACTAAACCATCTAGTTCATCTACTCCACTCTCTCTTTCTATTTTGGCTACTGATGATGATGATAAAACTAATCTTATTTCATCCTTATCTAAACTTTTATAGAAGAATAAAATGGTGAAAAGCTTATAGAAATCACTAATGGAAGTGACTGATCTATTGCATAGTACTTTGATAGTACAACACATCGAGTTAGATCCCAAACTAAGAGAACAAGTAGTTATGAAGTCATTTGATGAAGAGTTTACTAATTTTTTGAACATTACAAAGGTGAAGGCTCAAATTTCCCATAATGCTAACATGTTTAGCACCATCTACTAGAATATCAAGAAAAACTTAGTCGATCTTGAAACATGCATAAAAGAACTTTGGAAATGTCAACATGAAGGGCAAGCCTTGTATGTTAAGTGTGCCTTATCATAAAAATTGACTAAGGATTTGGATAGTTAGATAGAAGCAAAGATAAGTGAACTTGAAGCTTTATCTAGCCAGATCCCGCATCCTTCTAGCAAAGTTGATGATTTTGAGAGTCAAGTTGCCAATGTTCACAATGAGATCAAGAAAATAGAACCTTAGAAAGAGAAAATATTGAAGAGAACATTTGATTTTAGAGAATCTATTGCTCTAAAGTTATCTTTTGTTGAGAAGCAACTAGAAGAATGTGTCAAGGCCAAGGACACATATACAAACTTTTTGTATTCAGATATCAATGCAATTGAGATTGCATCATATGAATTATGTGCAATTCTCTCATCAATAGAGTCTACCAAAGAGACATGGAACAAAGATATGGACAACTTGAAGAAAATTTTTGATGATTGTATGAAGATCATATCAACATAAGCCAAGGACAATAGTTTTGAAAGTTTTGGTCAGCATCTTGACATTTTGACCTTTGTCATTGATGTCAAAGTGGGGGGGGGGGGGGGGGGTGTAATAGCAGAAGAAAATTGGATAGTAAAGGGGAGAGATGTGAAAATTTTATACATGAAACTATTGGGAGATATATATGCATAGTATGAGGTATATTGTAAGGGGGAGCATATATGTAAAGTTTTAATAGATGTAATGTTTATTTTGTAAAGTTTTGTTGCTTAGCCAATTTTCCTTATTTTGTTGCGATCAATGCCAAAGGGGGAGATTGTTGACAATTGGCTAATAGTGATTTGTAATTATTGTCATTAATGGTAGTGCATGATGTAAATGTTGAATAGAAACCTCAAAAATAAAGATACTTAGTGGTTGGTAATCAAAAAATTGTCTAAGTATAGAATTTGGTTTATAACAGTGTATTGTTTTGTTTATAACAAGTTGCAAATGTCATATTATGACAAGAAAAGTTACATGGAGATAGTATACATGTTTTTGATGATGTGTATAACCTTGAAGGTTTGTATAGATTGTATGGAACAAATATAATCATGCAGAACAATGAAATTGAAGGAAAGAATTGTTTTGTTTACAAAACAATTATTTGTCCAATTAGGGCTGATATCCTAGATATTTCCTCTAACTTGAAAAAATGAATTGTGGTCTTAGCCAACCCAATAATAACTTACGTAAAGGAATGATATTTATGCAAAATACTTCTTGTGATAAGAAGTGTGCTATCTCAATATTATGAGGAAGCAAAGTACTTTTATGTGCTTGTGAGAGAACTTCTGTGAAAGCAGTATATGTGAAGTTTTGTATGATCTATCTGGTGATCTGAGATCAAGCTGAAGATCAAAGATTAGACAAGGAAGACAAATAACATTAAACTATTTTTTTTATAAGTGAGCTCTACTTGTAGTTGAAATTACATGTTTAGGTAGTGGGCTCTTCTTGCATAAATTGTACTACAACTCCTAACAGTGCTAGCACAACTCCTAATAGGGTTGGAATCTCGTAACAGGGATTCAAAGTCTCCTAATAGGGACTACTTATACTAAATTTTTTCATTGACTCCTAACAAGGTCCATCCTCTAACAAGGAACTTATATATTAGTATATTATCTAGTGGGTATCATCCTCACTAGGGTTTTCCCTTGGCCAGGGTTTCCTTAGTTAATGAAATATGGTGTTGTGAGTTATCTTTGTGCATTTCTATTGTTATTGTTTAGCATTACTTTATTGCTTGCTTATGCATGGCTTAAAGTAAGTAATAATATCTAGTTAGCAACTAAAGTTTTTAGATTATTGATTCATCCCCCTTTCTCAGTATTCCCTACCTCTAACAGGAATGATGTGGGGGAGAAACTAGATGGAATACCTATAGAAGGAGGTGCAACAATTGATTATGCATTGTGCCTATTTGCTAGGTTTTCACCATGGTACTTGCCCAAAGTGCCTGTTTGCCAAGTTTTCACTTTTGGATGAAATTTTTCTCTTGACTCAAATTTTTGTGCCAAGACACCTATTTGCCAAGTTTTCATGAAGGCATCCATTTTTTGTGACTTTTTTCTATTTTTTTCTTTTCTTTTTTTTAGGGCTTTTTGCTATTTTTTTGATATTTTTTAGGACTTTTAGATGGAATCATGAATTTTTTTGATTAGGTAAAATGGACTAAACAAATAAAAAACTGCCACAAAAGGCCGAAGACAAAAGAAGGCTCGAAGCCAAAGTACAAAGGCCAGAGACAAAAAAGAAAAGCCAGGCAAACAGGCTAGTGGCCATTCATGTCCATGGCCTGCATCTATCATCCTAATGGCCTCTGTCTTTCTCCTGGCTACCTACCTGGTCCTTGCTTCCTCTAGCTTCTTGGTCCTTGTCAAAATCCTAGTTATTGGGCTGGTTGCTCCTATCCTTTAGAGCCTCAATTTCCTAAAAAAGCCACTTGATGGAATGAAAGTTGTCAATCAGGCTGTTCTTTGCATTGTTTAGGAAGTTGAAGCCAATTTCTTGCACATTGTCAGAGATAACCAAAAGAGCCGGGTCAATGAGCTTTTCATAGTGGGTACTTTTGTCAAGGTCCTCCAGCACCTGGATTTTAGCGAGTTCTCTAACAATACCCAAACTGACCTTGTCCCCATAGGAGTTCCTCTAGGCCCTCCTCTTGTTCTTTCTGATTACCTCCCCCCCTTTTTCAACCATGATTTCAATCATCTCCTCCAAGGGCAAAATGGGAACCTCTTGAGGCGAATTAGGCAGGGTGGGGCTGGGGGGCACATCAACAGGGTTGCTGGGATGATCCTGGGGTGGGGCCTGGTTCACTTGGTTGATGGAATCATGAATTTTTCTGATGAATGCTAAACATGAATATATTTTTGATGCTACTAGCAGATAACCTCTAGATCTATTAATGACTATAACTACATAAGATTATTCCAAGTTTGGAACTTGATTCAAGCCCCACGGTGGGCGCCAAAAATGTACACTCGAAAGTGTCCCACTCTAAACCATTCTATCCAAACGATTTCATGAGTTTGGAATGTTCGAATGCCGGCTTAGAGCTCCCTATCCACGGAGTGCAAGAGAGTATATTTTAAGAATAAGAAGGCTCTCAGATGAGCCTTAGAGATACTCTTCTTGCTAGTAAACCATGCAATGGGAGGTTCCGAAGACAAGATGCAAGAATGCAAATGTCCCAAGGAGTTCCTCAAGAATGCAATGCAACTAAAGATTAAACTAGAATGAATATGAAAAGTGCAACTATTCTAAGCATGGATGAGAGTGTTACAATCCAAATATTAAGCTATGTGAGATTAAGCTACATGTAAAAATAAAAACTAAGCTAAGCTAGAATGCCATGGATGAGAGAATGTAGACAAGAAATAGAAGTTCTCCACAAAGCTCCAAAGAAACCTGTTAGAAAACCTGCAGCATAACAATGTTCAAAAGATGGATTGATTGAGGGGGAAAGCTCTCTCCCTTTTAAAGATGTATGGATGGTAGAGATCAAGATGAAGATGGTGGATGATCAACGGTGGAATTTGAAAAGAGGAGTGATCCATGTGCACACACAAATCAACCAATAGAATTTAAGTTGACTTGTCACATAAGACAAAAGTCACAAAGCCTTTTCTTTTAATTGCAAAATAGAAAAAGGACTTTATGTGTGCACTTTAAGTGGGTTAGAAGAATGGGGTCTTTTATTTAATTAAAAGGGGACATGTTCTTTTAATCAAATAATAAACTTAGGATAGCATAGTCAAACTATAGGTTATAATCAAATAAATTGATTATTAGCAATTTGGCTTAGGTAAGTGATTAAATTAATTTAGCCAAAATGTTGAAAAGGGGGCTAATAGTCTAGATGACCATTTTTAGGTGATTACAGTCCCCATAAGAGTTCCTCTAGGCCCTCCTCTTGTTCTTTCTGATTACCTCCCCCCCTTTTTCAACCATGATTTCAATCATCTCCTCCAAGGGCAAAATGGGAACCTCCTGAGGTGAATTAGGCAGGGTGGGGCTGGGGGGCACATCAACAGGGTTGCTGGGATGATCCTGGGGTGGGGCCTGGTTCACTTGGTTGATGGAATCATGAATTTTTCTGATGAATGCTAAACATGAATATATTTTCGATGCTACTAGCAGATAACCTCTAGATCTATTAATGACTATAACTACATAAGATTCATTCCAAGTTTGGAGCTAAAATCAAACTGCTAGAATGACCTCAAGATATATCATTATGTACCATACGTAAGGTAGTGTCTACCTCTCGTGAAGCAAGGAATTTGAGGATAATTGGGTCAAAGGATTCTTTGTATGGGATGTCGTTGATGATGAATTATTCAAAGGATTAGTGGATAGAGGTTTGATTTTGGGTGTTGGATAAGTTGGGTAGCTAGATTTAGGGATAAACATTTGGATATAAGGAAGGATTGGGAGGATTGAGATCAATGAATTCCCACATGAAGGATGATTGAGAGAGCTCAAAAAGACTTTGTGGCATATTGAACACTGGAACACTTATATTCATGCTATTAGCTTGTTCATTTTTTATCCTTGGGAGCTTCTTAGCTTTTTCTTTTTCATGGTCTAATTGTGCCTTTTAGTTTTCACCAAGAGACCTATTATTGTCATTTTTTTCCATTTTTACTTTGCAATTGGAAGATGGAGTTGGCTCCCCAAAATATGCCAATGTGTTCACTTCAGGGAAATTTCTTCTTTATGGTCATCAACCATAATGCCTTCATAGATTTCAAGGTTTGTTACAAGAGTGTCATCATTGTCAAATTGATCAAATATTGGTGGTCCATGCTGGTCGTAATCCAACAGTTTAGGATAACTTGAGGGGATGTTATCATCAATGTTGAATGGGATTTGGTCGAAGGTATATATATATGGGTATTAAATTCAATGGTATTATATGGGTTATAAGCTCCATGTTTAGAGGCAGGAGGACTTGGGTCCTTAAATGTGTTGATCCAAGGTGTATGATTGGTTTGAGTGATGAGTGAAGTTATAGTAAGATATTTATTCTCTATGGGTAGGCTATTAGGGTCAACAAAAATATGGTCAAGTGCATAAGGGATATCAAGGTTATTAGTTTTGGGTTGGGTAGTCTCAAATGCCTTATTATCATTCAAAACATTCATAGTCTTGTATGTTGGTATCTTAGTACTATAAGGACCTATTCATAATGGTTCAAATCCAAGCCCCAAACTAGGAGATTATACTTTTGTAGTGATATGTTCAATCATTCCTTGTTTTTGAGATCCAAGACTACTACATCCATCACAACCTTATTTCTACATGATAGTAAACCCAAGTTCATACTTGCTAGGAGATATCAAAGTGGGTTCTTGTTATTCTTTTTCCTTCTCAATATAGATAGATGTATTATCATAGACATGTTCTTCATGTAGGAAACCTCCACTAATAAATTTTTTAGAAGTAAAATTTTGTGTACTGATCTTAGAATGTTGTGCTTGCAATAATTGTGATTTACCATAATATTGGGGAGAAAGTGGTGACTCCCTAATACATAAATTATTCTCCACACCCTTTGTCTTCAATATTTAGCTTTTCCTTGGCCATACTGAGGAGCATACCAGGATCCACATATTTAGAGGAATATGTTAGTTGTGCTTCATTATTTGTTAGGACTTGGTATGCAGTAACATCTCTTAGATTAGCACAAAATTGGAAGGGATCTAGACCACCAAGGATTTTAACCTCTACATTGTTGTAGGAAAACTTCAAACATTGATGATATGTAGAAGGTACTTCCTTCATAGCATGAATCCAAGGACGTCCTAATATCATGTTATAGTTCATGTTGATATCAAGGACTTGGAATAATGTGTTCTTAGTAGTTGGACCAACTCTTATGGGTAATATAATAACACCCTTAGAGAAGCATTCACTGTCATCATAGGCCTTTATTGTGATTCTTCAAGAGGGATCCACATCTTCTTTAGAGTAACCTAGATCCTTGAAAAAATTAAGAGTACAGATGTTCAGTCCCACTCCATCTATCAAGACATGTCTGACCTTGGCATTATGGATAAAGATTTTGAGATGAAGGGGGTCATTATGGTTGGGTCTATCCTTAGGATATCTTGGTGGGAAAAGGTGATATGTTGTGATGCAGATAGGTTTCCAACCATGGCCTAAATTTGGGAAACATCAATGTTATTTGGTACTATGGACTCTTTTAAATCTTGGCCAAGGATATTCTAATGTTGGTATGATGCATATAAAAAATCCAACATGGATATTTATGATGGGTTTTTCCAAGTTGGTCAACAAGGCTATAATCTGAAGAAGTAGGATCAATAGGTCTATTAAGGGCCATAGGTCTAACAAAGGTGGTAGGTCTAACTAGCATTGTAGGTCTAGTTGGGTCTCTAAGTAAGGTAATTCAAGCATAGAAGGTAGTGATAACACAACGAGGGTCTTCATCTTTTAAGGTGAATGTGGATATGCAGGAGTCAAACTCATTGAAATAGTTAATGGTGTAATCATATCCAGTGTGTATGTAATTATCCTATGAGTTAGAGTTTGAATTGGAGGCTTTCCCTTTTTCATGATTACCCAAAGGATTTTTAAAAATAGTATGATCATAATTGGATGCTAGTAGTGATAGATCAACTGTGATCACACCATCATCGATGAGGTCTTGTATTACATGTTTTAGTTGAAAACATGACAAGGTCTTATGTCCTTTGATGTGGTGGTAATAAATTTTTTTGTTGTCATCCCACCAAGAGGCCTTAGTTAATGGTTCATCTTTGATCAGGGGTAACTAAAAGAAGTTATTATTGAGTAATTGTTGAAGTGCAGTCTCAAGAGGTATCCCTATGGGTGTGAATTTCTTGTCTTTGTTTCTAGGATGTATTCAAAGTTTGTCCTACATGGAAGTCTCAGGTTTCTTTTTTTGAGGTTGTTTTTGATTGGGAGTTTGTTAATTTGTAAGGTTTGCACCTTTTAGAGTCTATTGAGGTTGTGTTTTGCTAATCGTTTGTGCATCCGAAATACTATTATTGGTTACATTCTTGTTCTGGGAGAAAAATTTTTCCTTGTCATTATATGAGTTTGTATTTGTGTTTTGCTTGTTTTTCATGAGGATGCCTTTGTGAATGAGGGCATATTTAATGCTAGCTCCCTTTTTCATTATCTTAGTAATGGTGCTCAAACTTTTGATCTTGAGTTCGAACATTAAATTAGGGACTAGGTTTTTAATGCACATACTAACTTGTTGTTCTTTAGGAATATTCAATGAGCATTGACTGACTAGGTTTCTCTAATGTAATAAGAATGTGATGAATGACCCTCTCATATTTTTTTTAGTTGAGCACAAATTAGAAAGTGTCACCTCATTTGTAATGTTGAAGGAAAAGTGGGAGATGAATTGGTCTACTAATTTTGACCAAGATTTTATGTTACCAAGAAGTTTGGAATACCATTAGGGTGTGGGTCCACCTAGAGAATAAGGGAATAACCTCATGAGATATGTGGGCTCATCATTGAGTTTATTATTAGAGGCACATAATTCCTTGATGTGATCAACTAGGTTTTCTTTTCCTTGATATTTTTTTAATCTTGGTGCCTCAAAATGTTTTGGGAGTAGAGGCTTATACAGACTTTTGTCAAAGGGATTAGGACATAAGTCCATTTCTATGTATAGAGCCTATTTCTTTTGGACTCCCAATGCCTCGACTTGTTTGGATAGTTGTTTAAACTAATGTAATAATTCCTCATTAGGGTTTTGAATGGTCCTTTCTTCAAGTCTTTTATGTTTACGAGTAGATCTCTTGCTATAGTGAGAACTATGTCTACTCAATTTTAATATTTTTCTATTTGAAGACTCAGGTGATGTGTCACTGGGTTGTGGCTACATCACTTGTTGTGGTTGTTGTGGTTTTTGTTGAGATACCTCTATTGGTTGAATGTGAGGCCATGTATGTGACTGTTGTTGTGGAGGTATCTATTGAGTTTGGGGCACATGTTATTGTTGTAACAAGTGTTGTTGATAGGAAATTTGTTGCTCTAGGAATTTTTGGTATTCCAACAGTTGTTTTAGTTGCTCTTGTTATTTAAAAAACATAGGTTATTGTTGTTGGAATTGTTGTTCGTACATTGTATGCAACTCAAGTGGATTTAGACTACATTGTGTATTAGGGATGTTAAGTCCTTGTACCATTGTGAGTTATTATTTTCTTGGATGCTGGTTATGTCCTTTAGAGGTGAACATCACATTTGGGTCTTTGTTTTGATTTTTTTTGTGTTAGATGTTTCATTGTGGGACATCGTATTGATTTGGAAATGGGAAATATTCCTTTGGAGAATGGGTGAAATATCGATAAGGCTCTTCCTTTGTATGTCAATAGGGGTTTTTGAAATTGATGTTTCACATCATATACTCATAGGGGGATCCATAACATTTGATGTCATAACATTTGGTAGAGTTAGGAGTGAGGGTGCGCTTTGTTGATTTTCCTCAAAAGGAGGTATATTTGGTGTCCCTAGAGTGTAAGTCCCCTTAGGAATGTCTTGTTTTTGTATTACTTGATTGAGGTTAACTCTTGATGTCCTTTTGGGATATTTTCAAAGAGTCTTGTTGCCATTGATTGATGGAGGTTTGTCAAATAAGGGGTTGATATTAATGTGTTCAAAAGTACTTTAGAGTATTTCAATGGTTAATTCTTAATGAGATATTATAGGTGTTATCTTTGTGTTTGAAAATTCCAAAGGTTGTTTTCCTTTATCTAAGTCCAAATTAATCATGGGTTGTATGTTTTCAAACATTGGGGTGTCTTGATATTTGGACTTAGGCCCCTCCAAATTAGGATTAAATTTGATAATTTCTTGAACTAGAAAAAGTGTAAAGTTCTTTTTGTAAAGTCTTGTCTTAGAAAGTCCTAGCCATTTCTTCATCAATAATGCCATAATCTGTGTCAAGAATGTCACTTAGGTGCAAAGTACCTTTTATGTTTGGAGGATTGAAGGTACTTGTGTTAGATTTACTGAATTCAAATGAGTGATTTTCTTCATCCTTAGGAGTTGTAGGTATAGGTATGAATATGGGTTCAAAATTGGAACTCCATTGAACCATTCCATGTGTAGGGGAAGTGTTTAAAGGGAACCTCATAGTAGATGTGTTGTTTAGGGTCAGTTGCTTCATTTATTGATTGTTAGGGTTTTATAGATACATACTCAATGGGTCCAAAAGTAAAGGTTGTGATGCTTCAGTTTGGTCCTTGTCAAATGTTTGAGGTTTCTTGCTCTTATTTTATCTTAGATGAGGTTTTGGTTGTGTTTGTAACTTGAAAAACAAGGGTTGATATAGTTCTTATAGTCTTTGGGTTGATTGTGTCCTTGTAAGTGCTGGCATGATACCTAAGGATGTAAATGCAATGGAGAAAACCCTAAATGGACACTTTCCCTCCTAAGAGCACACCTGAACTAGAAACTATGATTTGAGAGTACCAAGTGTACCCTTGGTGCACATGGGGTCCTGAAGGTAGGTAGTTGGTGACCAAAAGGTATGTAGTTGTAAAAAGATGTGTTAGGGTGACAAATATGTAGAGTGTGAATGATCTAACTATTTTTAGGTGTTTTTATAGGATTTAGGGATGCAATGCAAGCTATGAGAATGCAATTTAGGGTTCTAGAACCTAAAATGATATCCCTAATTACCAAGTACACTATGAAACTACCAACTATGCACCTAAATTATACAATTGGTAAAATAGGGAAAAACTTGATAATCTGGCCGAAGTAGGTATGCAAGATATGAGTTATTTTTGGTTTTTTTAGGGTTTATGTATGTTATGCAATATGTGGAAGTGAAAAATGACCTAGAGTTTTGATATGTAAGATGCAAATATCCTAAAGAAATGATGCACAAATGTAAATGTGAGTGATGTTTTTGGATTTTGACTAATGGTTATGAAAATGACTCTATGGTATACAAAATGCAGATTAGGGTTGGACTTTAAATTTGGGAATGACGTTAGAGGTTGATGTACACAAGTTGGATTATGAAAAGGGAGGTATATTAAGGTTGATAATGATATTTAGGATATGCAATATGGGAATATGAGATCAAGAAGATAACTTGATGATGTTTAATATTGGAAGAGATGCTAGGGTTTTGGACTATGCAAGATGAACTGGTTATGCAACTAGGGTTAATCAAAATGACATTTAGGGAGAGTAGGAATAGGATGATTCTATAACAAGGGTGTATGAAAGGTTTTGAAGTTAGGATAAAATCTATGTAAAGTATTAGTCTAAGAGTTTAACCTTGTGAAGATGGACTTTCGATCTTGACCAAAAAGAGACAAAAATTGAAAAAGATCAAGTTTATAAAAATGACAAGTTCAAATCCATCAAGACATAGGTAGAGTTTCACCCAAGATAATGATAAAATTGACAAAAAAACTATGGTCAAGATCAATCATCCATCAACATAAGGTGATACTCTAGGAATCATACTTTGTTCTAATTTTTGACTAAGTTCAAAAGGTTTTGAGGTTCAAAATGAGGTTAATGGACAATAAAAATGAGGATTATGCTGATTGGATATGCAATATGCAAAGGTCCTAGGATGAAAAATGGTGTTTGGGGTGAAAAATGATTTGTTAGGTCATGTTCAGAATGAGGACCTACACAAGCTTTTAGAGCCAGTTTTAGGGTCCCAAAATATAGTCTTGAGGCCCAACATGGTCTTGCTGGTCACCAAGTGTGCTACGATAGCACCAAGTGTGCTCTGATAGAACCAACTACTCCTATGGTGCACTTGTATCTAGTTTGATTTGGTAGTTTCATAGTGCAATTTGGAGACTAGTTTGAAAGGTTGTTGGTTCTAGACTAGGTGATTATCATATTGCTACACCAGAGAGTTGGGTTGTTGGAGATGATGTTATGATTTGATTGGTGATGAAGAGTGAGGTTTATGATTTGATGGATGAATCCTACGGTGTGAAAAATGAAGGTTAGGACATGCAGAGTGAAGTTCAGGACATGATTAGAAGGAGGACCTATCTAAGCACCTAATAACAACTTAAGGACCCCAAAATGCCAACTATGCACATTTGGTAGTTTTAAAGTGCAATTCATAAAGTGATCTAAAAATAAGGTGATTTTAGGCTTGGTGAATTCTAGACTATTATTCCAAAGAGCTAAATGATAGAGGATAGTTCTATGATAAGAATGAGGACAAAAAATAAAGGTTTGAACACATGTAATGAGGGTTAAGATGTGAAAAATGAAGGTTGGGTATGTAAGAATTAAGTTGGGAGATGCAAGATGCATATTTAGGGTTGGAATGTAAAGACTAAGGGATGCAAATTAAAGCCTAAGGAATGCAATATGAAAGTTGAGGGATGCAAAATGAGGCCTAGAGGATGCAAGCATGAAGCTAAAAGAATGACAAGTGCAAGAGGATGCTATGCAAAGGTGGATTCTAAGTCATGGCAACCAATCCTAAGGTTACAAGTCTTCATGTTTTCAAAGTCTCAAATGGTGTTGACAAAAAGTTTGCAATGTGTTGACAAACGTTGTAATGTTTTGATGAAGTTTGATAGTATCTAAGGTTCAATGTGTGGTTTGGTGTGAGTTTTTAAATTTGGCTTTATCTTGATTAATCTTATTCACACACACAAGATACAATAAATAAGAATAGTTGTTATTAAATTGAAAAGACACACCACAACCTAGTATTTAAGATTGTACCACTAAATTCTCACTTGAACCAAAGCTCCACTATGCTTATCTAGAGTGGAAAACCTTGGATCTTGGCACCACAAGCTCCCCCTTATAGCACACTCACTTCTTGGGGCTACCAAGATCTGACCCCAAGGGTCATCACTTCCTAAGGGACTATTGTCTCTACTAAGGACCATAGGTATGTGGGATGTCTTCACAGGCATGGGTGACCCCATAAGCCAGTGGATATAAGGGTTTTTGGCATCCAAGACAAGGTGTTTAGTGTGGGCATTCTGTTTGGAAAGTGAATGATAAATTTCTATAGAAGGTCTCCCAATCTCGAGAACTAGGGTTTGATGTACTACAAGGGTACTGGAGGAGAGAAATCATGTAGTAATGCCACTAACATGACATTAAACATATTGAGTTTGTTATAGTATCTAGAATGTTGACCTAGATTTGGCCCATTACTACTTTGAGGTCATCCCTTGGGGCTCACCAAGTGGTGAGTCTTGGGTCCAATGCAGGCCTCTCTAAAGAAGTTACATAAATTTCTCTTGCATCTAAGATCCAAAAATGATGAGGGGAGAGGACATATCCATGTAACTCCTAGGGTTCTAAACAATGCATGAACATGAGATAAAAAATAAAATTCTTTTTAGAGCACCAAAAAAAGTTTTATCTAATCTAAGAATTCCATACACAAGGTTTAGACAAGCACATAGGTCTTCAACAACATCCTACAAACAAGCATTAGTAGTTTATAATTGATATGTCTTCTCCCAACGATCACTACATGTTGCAAATAGATCATCAATAACATGAAAAAATATATCCTAGATCCTAGAATGAAATTAAAACCCTAGATGTAAATTTTGATCAAAACATGTGCATTCTATGAACCAACTGTGCTCTGACAGAGCAGACAATGCCCCAAAAATCCAGAAAGACTCAAGAGGCCCCCAAGTGTTCTTATATAGTGTTAAATATGCCCCTAGTGTAGTTGGAGCCTATTTGAGTATAGTTGGTAGTTTCTAAGCACAGTTGGGAGATTGGGTGCAGACTGTGGGGAAATGAGGCCAAAATAATACCCAGAACTTGAAAATCTAAAAGCTACTCAACCAAGTGCACTAAGATAGTGCACAATGTGCCCCTAGTGCACTTGTGACCTAGAAGGGTGTAGTTGGTAGTTTCAAAGTGCAGTTGGTTAGGTTTAGATAATAGACAGGGGTTATGGTGATTCTTAAGCTCCCAAAACAACTTCCTAGAGGCTCCAAGTGCACCCTGATAGATTAGAGTGTACACCTAGGATATCAAGCTATATAAATGCATAAATGAATGATTAGAGCATGTTACTAGGCCTCCTAATTAGATTATATGTGATAAGGAAGAGAAGAAAAACATTGCACTCCTTTGAACAAGCTCCTTCCTAGCACCTACAAGCACAAAAAAAAGAAATCCATATTAGTTAAGCATGATCTTCACACTGAGGTCACCAATTGTAGGACCATAAAATGGGTTAGAATCTAGAATACTATAAGAAACCAAAAAAACTCAATAAAAATACATGAAAACCCTTCTAATATACCATGAAAGACAAGTAAAACAAAGAAAGTAACACAAAGTAAAAATCCCTCTCTAGTTGTAGCTCCTATGTCTTTCTTTCTTCTCTATTTGATGTAGCTCCAATTGCCTATAGTGCCTATACAATTGAAAGCATAAACCTATGATGAGATGATGCTATTGAGAGTACTAGAAGTATGGTTTTGAACCTAATAGATTCTAAGAGATAAATATATTGAAGACAAATATTGAAGACCAATTTTGAAGCCCAAAAAATGGAGCAAGAAGGCTCAATTTATAGCCAATGTGCAAGAGGAGAGAAATGAATGAGCGGGTGGACACTTTTCATTTGAAATGTGCAACTTGGCATGATATTCCTTAGAATATATATGACAACCATGAAATAATAATCTAAGTATGAGATTCTATGATGCATAAAAGTCAACATTCTTAAAAGCGGAGGAGAATCTATGACATGCATATGACACCTCAAAGCCACTTGTAGGATTCTATGACACACAAGAGTCAACATGGCTAAAGTGGAGGAGAATCTATGATGTGTACATGACATCTAAAAGCCACTTATAGCCAATAATCTATGATGATGGAGGCTTATTATAGACATGTGTAAGGAATAAAATATATCAAAATATGACATATTTTAACCAAGTGTAGGAATAATATCTATGATGCGTCATGTCCATGTGTCAAGAATAGGTGGAATATTTGAATTAAAAATTCATATATCCATAGAAATATATATTATTAAAATGGGAATTAGAAGTCAAAAAATAGGACTTATGAAATTGAGAATTCCCATTGTTTGCGAAGATGAATCAATAAATTAATAAATATCAATTAATTGAGAATGTTTGGTTAGCAAGAATAATTAGTTAGGCATGATAAAAATGATTGAATTTATATAGGATTAGATTATGGGTTATCTAATCTTATAGGATAAATTAGTAAATGATTGGACAATTTGATTAGATAAATTTAATTATATCCTTTGACAAAATGCAATTATTATGTAGATTGACTAGGATGATGGTGGATAGATCAAAGCCATGATCAAATTGATTAATTGATTAATTGATTTGAATTGATAACATGCCAAGGATACATGAAATGATCTAAGGACATGTAACATTTGACAAACCTTGTAAGTGCCATGGGATTGAAATTAATTGATAAAGTTGATCATAATAAAATTAACAAACATTGCCAATGTTATTAAATTGGTTTGATGATGCCATGATCTGACTCTAAGGGACTCGACAATGTCAAAGATCATATGATAAGAATGATAGATTTGACCTAGCATTAAGGAACATGATAGTAATAAGGTCATATTTTATAGGTTTGATAAGATTTGATAGGTTTCCAAGACACTAAGAGATGTGACAATGCCTAGGGTTTGATAGATGATGATTGATTTGAGATATTTGACACATTTTGGGTTGATTTGGGATGATTCTAGGTTGATTTGTGATGCTTGGGATGACTATGGGTTGATTTAGGATGATTTTGAGTTGAGTTGGGATAATTTTGGGTTGATTGGGATGGTTCTTGGTTGATTCGAGATGATTCTAATGATGTTGATTTGGTTTTGGGTTGAGCAAATGAGATTATGAAATGATTTGTAATTGATATGAAAGTGGATACAAATGATGAAGAACACTATCAAAATATGCTTGATTAATGATCAAGTTGGCCAAAAGATCAAAATTAGTGAAATGAGAAAATGGGATGAGTTAGTGTAAAAAAGTGATTAAACCATAGATGCAAACCATTTTTGAGCATCTACAGTTATACATTCAATGTTGGAAGTATAGAAGATATGGAGATAATAGATTTGTACACTCAAATTTGTATTGATGTAGTCTTAAGGGAAGAGAACAAAATTGTAGAAAAGAAAGGGTTGACCTGTGCCTTAGATTTCCCTAATGTATCAAAGACTGAATGGATAAAGATTGTGCTTAGTAGAATGCATGATGACTTCATATGCTTGGAAAATGGACCAATTATGATCACTAAAAGGAGCATCAACTAAGTGATAGGTTATCCTACCCTAGATAGAACTAAGAGCATGCAAAGTGATTCCAAGGATATAATTGAGAAGAACATAAGTACAATGTGGAACAAGAGGGAAATGTCTATAGATTCTATCTTAGACCCCCTAAATTCCTATGTTGTGAGAGTGATAGCTCCAAAGTTCTTTCAATCTAGTAGACCAAATAGTGTATCTTGCATGGTAGTGGATTTGGATACAAAATAGTGAAGAGAGACCACACCTATGACCTTGCCAAGTTACAACTTCAATAACTATCATCAAACTTGGAGGCCATAAGGAAAATAAAGAGTGCATCTTGTAAATTCAGCTCTTTACTAGTTTGTATATTCTTTTATGTGCAAAAAGCATTTCCTATATTTGAAAAAGTTGCTTGGAAGATGAAAAGGTTTATTACAGTTTAGATAGTAGAATTCATAGAGAAACTTGGGGATAACTTTGAGTTAGTAATAACTAGTTATTTTGAGGATTTTAAGAAATCCATGAAATAGAGACTAAGAATTCCTATGCCAATAGTGGAGAAACATTACAATGATGTTTGCTTCTTAGTTGATGTAGATTATACATATGTGTAGGAAACTATTCTTAGGGTCAGATGGCCTAAGCCCTTGCCATATGAGATCAATGTAGATGAGGCATCTACAACTATCACATCTCTATTGGCAGAAGAAATTGATAAAAAGTGCCATCTCATTTAGAAACTATGAGGAAGCCAAGTCTAGGATTACAATTGACTTGAAAATAAATTTTGTGGTAAGAAAGAAGAACAAAATTGTGAAGAAACTAAAAGAGAGATTTGGCAAAGGGGGAGAAGAAGAGGAAAATGAAGATGATGAAGAGGATGAACTAGTCTAAGACCCTTTGGTACTCACTCAAGGACAGGGAGAAGATGAGGAAGTTAATGAAGAAGGTGCCAAGGGAGAAGAAGCCAAGGAAGCACCCAAACTAGCTAAGAAGAAGAAGAGAAAGGAAAAGGAGCCTAAAGTGGAGAAACCAAAGAAGAAGCTTGTGAAAATTTCACAACAGAAGCTAGTAGTACCTACTACCAGGTCTAGCACAAGGGAAACCACCAAGAAAGTTAAGGTTTCTAAGAAACCAAAAGGAGATAGGACTATTGCCTCAGTAGGGCTGAGGCAACCAACAAAGAAGATATGTGTGAGGAGAAAATACACTACAACAATTGAGTCAAATGAGGAGAAGAAAAAATTTGAAGACACGAGTCAATTCAAGGTGGTAAGCCACAATCCCTCTGTTGACTTAGATAATTTGTGTGACAATGTAAAATCAAAGGTAGATTTATCTAGTTTTGCACACATTGATTTTAATAAGTCAGGAAAAGTTGAACAAAATACTATTGAGAAAGCCATATATGTGATGATAGATACATTTAAATAAACTCCTATTGAGATTTCCAACTCCCTACATAAGATTCTATATGATTGAGTTGAGAAAAAATGGTAATACAATTTACAAACAAAGAGACAAATCAGGGAATCCACTCTAGCCCAAGTAATGCTAGAATTGGATAAAAGAAAGATCACTAAGTCTGTGAAAAAGAACAAGTCTAAATTTCCTCCAAAATATAGATCTTTCCATATATTTAATAAGAAAATTGAAGATGTGGTAACCAAAATAAATCCTATTTGGAGATCTATTTATGGGTTACCTACTCCTGCAATAAAAGAGAAAGGTGAGAAAGAATTGCAAAACCCTAAGCAAGATGAGCAAGAGACAATAGAAATAGCACAAGAGGCATCAATAAGAAGGTGGTAGTGTAGGAGGCACCGAGGAAGAAATAATAGAAGAGGCTATAGCTAAAGAAAATCAACAAGATGAATAGAATGTACAAGATGTACAAGTGCCGAATGACAATCCTCTACATATAGATCAATTGAGCCAATAGGATTAAATACAAATAAAGGATGTTCCTAAATTTTTTTCTCAAAACATAAATGCTTTAACTATTGATGGTTTGAAAAAAATCTTGAAGGATTCCACCATGGTAGCATAGTTATGCTCAAATCCTATATTAGTGAGAACAAATGCATTTGAAAAGGAAGAAGTGGTAGTAGCAGGGGAGAAACAAATTGACACATCCAGTGTACCCCCTACAATTTATAGAGATAGAAGACCAAAGTGCAAACACTAAAAAGCTAAGTATATTACTACAACACAAGTAGCATTGTCTCTAGTGCCACTCATTTCAAAAAAGAAAGCTTTAGTTACATTTGAGAAAGATGGAACTGAAGTCAAACTAGGTTAGGAATCTAGTTGTGCACTTACTCCACAAATTCAAGGTGAAGCTCAAGAGGAAGTGAGATAAGATGAAAAGTCTAGAGAATTTAAGGTGACTACTTCCCCAAAGGAAAAATTCCCATCCAGACTCTAGTTACCTTACCAGTTTCTATGAATCCCACTAGTATTCAAGTTCTTTAGAGGTCAAGCACTCATGCCACACCCTTGTAGATATCAAGGCCAAGTGCAAAAATATCAAGGAGCTCAGAAAAATATCTTATGGAGATGAAACCTAGATGAGGTGATTGAACTACCCAAGTTTGATCTTAACAAAATCACCATTGAGAAAATGAGCATTCTACAGGAAGATCTATAGAGGAAGAACCAACAAGAGTTGCTAAGAGCTTTTAGTCTTAAAGATACTAATTAAGACAAACCAATTATTAAGCAACTAGTACATATTGTTGATAAGATTAGTGATGAAGACTCAGATTCAAATACTAAACTATTAGCATAGTCTAAAAGAAATTTTTACACTGAGGTACTTAAAAGGATATCTAGTTCCCTTGCACTTTGATAGGTTGATTTAGAAACCAAGATGGAGAGTGTGAAGAAGGTGTTGGAGAATATTTTGTCTCTTTACACCAAGTTATGTGATGTGAATCTTTTCACACTAGACATTTAGAGGGTTATTGACCAACTGGAGGGAGATATAAAGACTATAGGTAATACCTTAAAACTATCTCTTGGTCATAGTCAATAACATTTTTAGAGATGGCTATCTACTCAAGGTAAGCTTGTTGAGTTGAAAGCACAAGATGATAGCATTTGAGATACTTTGATCAACATCCAATCTATGTTAACCCCAAATATGGAAGTATTGCATAAGGAACTAGCCTATATTTAAACACTGATGGAGAAATATTCTCATCTTTCTACTCATGATGGCTTAGTTAACCTTGCTACCAAGCTAGACATTTAGTATCAATCTCTAGAGGTAGTGTGCAACTATTGGGATGCAACATTGAAAATCATAATGGAGATCCATAAATCATTTTTGGATAAACACACTATCAATGTACCACCCATGACATAAGTGTTAAAAAAGGGGATATAGTATAGAAGGGGAGTAAATATGAAAAAACTAGGTACAAAAAATATACTTAACATGATTATTAGATTCAGATATAGAAAGGAAAGATTTACTTAGGGTGAGTAATGGAGATGGAAAAATGTGGTATGGTAGTTCTTCATCCATTTTGAATTTTTTTGAAGTTTTGAAATTTTGTAAATGAGCTGAGTCATAGATATATATTGTCCGAGTTATGCTCATAATATGAATTGTATATGCATGAAAATGTGTTTTTGCAGCTCATGTCAAAGGTGGAGATTGTTAATCTTAGATTGTTTTTGACAAGGCAATGATAAAACACTTAGTCATTATTCAGTAGAATTATAGTGCAAGGTGAGTGATTAGAGAAAGCTGAGTGATCAAAGTATGTTGAGCATAAGTTGCCAGATAATACATGCCACATAATATACTTAGTCAATGTCGAGCACCAATATGTGCCAAGCATATAATTAGTATTGAGTCACTCATGAGATAAGTAAACAAAAAGTATGCTGAGTCATTCGGGAACCAAGTTACGACATTGAAGATATAATGAATGTCAAACATCATAGACTTCAATTGCTAAGTGAATAGTTTTGGACATAGTTGTTTGTAACAACATAAACTTCTATGTAAACTATTTTTGGGCTGACTTAACAATTTTTTTATGATTCTAGAAGATGCATATAGATGTATATTATGAATCCCTATGTAGTGCATACAACTAATCAAAGTGAGGGATGTTCTAAGTAGAAAAATGGATCAACCTTAGTCATTGATTTCAACCTAACCCTAGCCAAGTTGTATTTACTTAAGGAGGAAAACCCTATATAGTTTGTAATGCAAGAAGGAAGAGAAGGAGATGCAAGAGAGATGAATGCTAAGTGTAGAGAGAACTAATGGTGTCTATAGAAGTTGTGATAATGTTATGAATTGCAAAATCAATTAAAGAGAATAGAGGAAATAAGAGAGAGGATAGAGGAGACATATTTGATCAGAAGGATCAAGTATACACCAGGAAATAGATAATTTGACATCTAGAAATAGAGTGCTAACCAAAGGATCATGGTGTTGAATCACTCTAACAAGTGATGTAGGGAAAATTTCCCAAGAGAGTAGTCTTAATAGGCTTGTGTAAATCTCTTAACTGAGTTCTTGTTTTATTGCAATTTTAAGTCCTCTAACAAGGCACACTTTTAGAAAAGTATTTAAATCCTTTAATAGAGTGAGACTTAATAGGGAATACCTTTCACAAGGTAGATCATAGTTTATGGTCAAAATTCTTGTAACCTTAATTGGCTACACTTTACAACTACAGAAGTGAAGATTTGTGGGTATCATCCCCACCCTAGTTTTACCTTCTCATTGGAGGGTTTCTAGGTAACCAATTTATTGGGTTATGTGTTATTTGTTTTATGCTATAGATGAACATGTGTAGTTAGACATTTTAGTTGACATGCTGAATTGTGAGATGGATGTATGGTGAATATTTTATGGTTAATGTTTTGAAGTAATGATTCACCCCCCTCTTAGAGTTTACTTTCCCATTGTTATTTCTAAAAATTGGTATCAAAGCCTTGTTCTCTAGAAAGGAAAGCTTTACAAATTTGAGGAAAGATCTTGAAGATGGAAGTCTACAAGTTGGGGAAGACTATTGAGAACCAAAATATTAAAATCTAGCTTTCCCTACACCAATTCATGGAAGAAAGAGATGAACTACAATGTTCATTGAAGAGAAGGAAAGAGATAGCTATTGAGAAAAATGACACTCATTACCAAGAGGAAGACACTATTGAACTAGTTTGCAAATGGAAACTCAAGTGAGTTTAATGCATTTGTTTTAGATCAGATGGAAAAGAATGGTGCCCTAAATGAAGAGGTCAAAAATCTTTAGATAGAATAAGAAGTCCAATCAGTATAGCTACGTGAGGTGACCAAGTAGAAAATGGAAGCTAAGGAAGACAAAGTCATGATTGCAAATATTAGATATGCATGAATTAATATGTAATGTACTAGTTAGAACTTGGAAGAAATCTATAGTTTTGTTAGTTTTTATGTTGTTTCTAAGCATGAAATATTTCACAGTTATTACTGAGCGTGAATGGAAATTTAGTTGTTACCATGTGAAGAATGCATGGTAGTACCAACCAAGTTTTCTTTGAGAATCGAGCTAGTGGAAATTATGTGCTTTCCAAGTGAGTTGGAAACCCTATGATGATTGAGCTAATAGCTGTGTAAGCATTAAGAATTTAGTCCAAAATTTTAAGGGTTATATAGTCATTTATTGACTCATTTATATTCACTAGTAATCAAAGAGAGAACAATGAGCACAAAGGTGAATTACAATAGGAGATTCTTGTGTTTTCAAACTGAATTCAACTAAAACTTGACATATTCATTAGATTGGAATGGTATTTAACTAGTGCATTTTCAACCCTAACCCAAAATCACCTTTCTTTGATATGAGATTGCTTATGTTTGTAGAAAAGCCTATGGGAAATCAAGTTTTTTGTATGACTTATTTTATGGAATCACTTTGCTGCTCTATTAATAACCAAGAAAGGGCACTCATATTCATTCGGTCTCTATTGATATTTTATTGAATGAAAAAATTTAGTGCATGATCGGATCCATGAATGTCGCTACAAAATTTGACATTTTTTTCTTGGTCATGCCTTCCATCCAATATTTTCCATAATGTCTCTATTATTTTCTTTCCAATATGCATTGTATCAAACAAACACATAATTTGTAGGTCCTCATAATATGGAAATGTTAGAATTGCTTTAGAATAACTGAGAGGAGGGGTCCAAATGTCCTATTCAAACTTTTCACTAAGTGTAGTGAGCCAATTCAACCATTCATTCATCCAAGCTTTAACTTTTCCAATTAGTAAGTTACTATAAATCAACATGCAAGCATAACACATAAGAAATCAACACATAACATAGTGATTTACATAGAAATCAAATTTGGGAAAAACCACCAGTAACATGCTACTCAATTTTCACTCTTTTGAAGTGATGCCCTATGAAAGGCCGCCCTGTTAAAGGCTTACAACACACTATTAAATGTGACCTTGTTAGAGGATTTATCCACGCTGTTAGAAGTGGGTCCAGTTAGAGGACTTTATAATATTCACTTGGAATGCCACCCTGTTAAAGGATTTACAAATGGCTATTAAACCAACCTAAGTCCATAGGATTTTTTAGATCTAATACAATTGCTAGAGAGTATTAGAAAATCTTGACCTAACTACAACATACAACTTATCTCTTAGATCTCATATCACTTCTTAGCTCATACCCTTACCTGGCCTTCAATCTCTGCAACTCTGACAGCTTGCCCTCCTTTCAAGCTTAGTCTCCTTGAGCCTCCATGCTCAATGTACCAATGCAATCATCTCTTCATGACCACTTGTAGAAGCAGAGCCTTTATGCTCTTCCTTCTCCTAGATGTCTCCTCCTTGACACCCTTCTAACTACTTCATAGATTTGGCTCTTCAGTAGCAACAGTATCAGTAGCTCTTTGCTTCTTGGTCTATGACTCCTTAAATAGAAGTCTTGGAGTTTCTTTTCCCACTTGATTATTTCATTCTTTAATTTCAATTCATATGATTAATTAGGATTCATTGCATCCCATATTTTATTTCCTCTAGAAACTTCTTGAATAATCCTTTAGAATTTTCCCAAAAATGGTTTACATAGGATTTTGTGCCACTAGCTCATCATCCTTATCTTCCAACTTGTTCACAAAATTCAATGTAACCACTATGTTGGCTTATATTTTGTTAATCCTTGTCATTTTAAATAATGTAGTAGCTCAAAACTATTGAAATATTGATGCTCAACACATATTGTGTTACTTGGCATCAACTGTGTTTTCCTTGATGCTCAGAACCTGAAGATCACTTGGCACCAACTAAGAATTTTTTTGATGCTGGACACCTTATCTTCACTCGGCATCATAAGATCACTCAACACCAACTAAGAATTTTTTTGATGCTCGACACCTGATCTTCACTCGGCAAACACTAGAATTTTATGTTACTCAGCTCCAACTGAGAATTTGCTAGGCTTCAACTAACTTGCTCGGCACCCACTAATGATCTTAGTTTAAGCTTTGCATTCAACCTTGTTACAACTTCTTCCTCCAATGTTTCTAAGTATGACCAACCTCTGTATCTTTGAGTATGTCATCAATACATCATTTAACCATTGTCTTAACCGATCCTTGCACTTCATTACAACATCATAACTTAACCTTTCCCTTAGGTGCTCTTGTTACATCTTGTTGATCAAATCCTCTTCATCAATTAACTAAGTGATAGTACTTGGATCTTATAAGCAAATGTTATTCCTACAAATAGTAGGTTTGACATCAATGACAAAACAATGATTGAAAACAACAATCTTTCTCCTTTCCAACAATCTCCCTCTTTGATCTTCAACAATGAGCTTTTCAATCAAATTTCCAACAATCTCCCTCTTTGGCATTGATGACAAACCAAATTGATCAACCATCAGACTAAACTATTCATCCACAAGTTAACTAGGTTAGAATAGTAAGTCAAATGCCAAAAAGTAAATTGTAACTTCACACTTTCTTCTACTATTCTGATTGCTCCATTTCAGCTTCTCCCTCTTCGTTTCTATATCCTTTTTCTTTGTCTTTCTCCCTCTATATTTCTCATTTTACACTATTTTGATCAACATCTCCCTCTATCTTCATTTGATCAATATCTCACAACTTTCTTCCTCTTTTATGATTATTTATCTCCAACAATTGTTGATCAGTATTATGCTATTTCTTCCTCTTTGACAACAATGCCAAAGACATATTAGCATCTTGATATGAAAGTGTAGCTTTTGCAGGTTCATTTAATTTCTCCCTCTATCACCTTGCTTGTGATTGATTTGGAGCTTTAGCACTTCTACTACTTTAGGGCATGAATCCTAAAGTAAACATCCTCTGCATCAATGTATAAAATCTTCAACAATTAGCTCATTTGATGCAGGGCATACTTGTATTTGCTTCAAGTAGCCTTAGCTAGGGGTATCACCCCTAACTTACCTCTAAGATACTCAAAAGAATCTTTAGGTAGTGCTTTTGTGAAGATGTTAGCAATCTATTCCTTTGAGCTAACATATTCCATCTTCACTTGTTTGTCTTGCACCAACTCTCTTAGATAGTGATATTGATTGCAATATGCTTGGTTTTAGCATGCATTACAAGATTCTTTGATATGTTGATAACACTTGTATTGTTACAATAAATTATCATAGGCTTAGTTACCTCTTCCTTCATACCTTGCAGAAAATGTTTGATCCATACAATATTGGTGCAGATTATAGCAGTTGCCACATATTTAGCTTCGGTAGTGGACTATGAGGTGCAAATTTGCTTTTTGCTGGTCCATGTAA
This sequence comes from Cupressus sempervirens, assembly GCA_028749045.1. Taxonomy (NCBI): domain Eukaryota; kingdom Viridiplantae; phylum Streptophyta; class Pinopsida; order Cupressales; family Cupressaceae; genus Cupressus; species Cupressus sempervirens. The sequence goes on from CM053789.1 coordinate 621,673,819, forward strand.
TCAACCTTTTTCCCAAGAAAAGTGCTCATCCATTGGTGCTTTTTCTATCATCAATGTTACCTCCCCAATCTGCATCAATGTAGGCTCTCAGTTCAAATTTCTCACTCCTTTTGTAGTACAAACCAAAGTCATTAGTTCCTTTCAGGTATCTCAATATTCTCTTTACTACCATTAAGTGATTTTCTCTTGGGTTAGCAAAAAATCTTGTCACTATTCCAGCAACTAATGTAATATCTGGTCTACTATGTACAACATATTGTAGTTTTCCAATCATTGATCTATATAATGTCTAATTCTCTTCAACAGACTCATCAATCTTGGATAGCTTATGTCTAGTTTCCATGGGTGTGCTAACTAGTTTTGAGTCTTCTAACCCAAATATTTTGAGTATCTCCTTGATGTATCTGGATTGGGTCACAAAAATGCCATGCTTCAATTAATGTACTTGTAATCCAACAAAGAATTTGATTTTCCCAAACATTGACATCTCAAATTCATGTTTCATTTGATTAGCAAAATCTTTGCAAAGACTATCTTTACCTTTAAATATTATATCATCAACAAAGATTTCTAATATCAAAATGTCTTTACCTTCTTTAGCTTGGATTTACAAGTTGTTGTTGTTGTTTGTTCTCTCAAATCCTATCTTCATAAGATATTTGTGCAGTCTCTCATACCGTGCTCTAGGTGCTTGCTTCAATCCATAAAGTGCCTTGTGCAGTTTGCAGACCATGTCCTTATTCTTCTCATCAATAAATCCCTCTAGTTGTTCTATGTAGACTTCCTCTTCTAGTATACCATTCAAAAAAGAAGACTTCACATCCATTTGGTAGACTTTGAAACTTTTGTATGTAGCATATGCAAGTAATGTCCTTACTCCTTCCATTCTAACAATAGGGGTAAATGTCTCCCCATGATCTAGTCCTTATTCTTGTGCATAGCCTGGCTTTGTTTCTTGTTATCTCACCATTCTCATCAAGTTTGTTTCTAAACACCCATTTGGTACCAATCACATTCTTATCATCTGGTCTAGGAACTAGAGACCATGTTTTGTTCTTCTCAATCCGATCTATCTCTTCTTCCATGGCTTTATACCAATCATCATCCTATAGTGCATCATTCACTTTTTTTGGCTCAACCTTTCTTAGTAGAACTGATTCATTCTTGAGCATGTTCCTTGTCCTTGGTATGGAATCCTTGTCACCAATGATTTGATCTGCAGGGTGATGTCTTCTCACATACTTGGCTAATTTGGATTTTGTCCTTCTTTCCATGTTTGATCTTTCAACTTCAGAGTCATTTTTTTCTTCCTCATCTGGCACTTCATCATTCCTTTCATGTATACTATTTTTAGAATTAGAATGTGCATTTTCTACATTATGTAGCTTAGCTTCTAAATACAGCTTGACATTCACTAGTTGAGACTCAACAGATACTAAAATTTGTTGCTGATTCCCAACTTGATTTGTAACATTGTCTTCAACAATCATTCCTTCATAGAAGTATACAAAGGATCTATAATCCTCTATTTGCTTGGACTCATCAACTTGAACTTTTGCATGCTCATCAAAATTCACATCTGCACTCTCTACAATCTTGTTAGTGTTAGTATTCAAACATTTATATGCCTTACTTCTAGTGGAGTATCGAAGGAATATGCCTTCATCACTTTTAGCATCAAACTTGCCATTTCTAGTATCTTTTAGAATATAGCATTTATGACCAAATACTTTAAAATGTTTCACATTGGGTGAGTGACCACACCATAATTCAAAAGGTTTTGTATTTGTACCTTTCTTGGCTTGAACTCTATTCAGTGTGTAGACTGCAGTACTTATAGCTTCTCTCTAGTATTTGAGTGTAACATTTTTCTCCATCATCAAGGTTCTAGCATTTAAATCACTAATATATTCCTTCTTTCAGCAATACCATTCTATGGTGGAGTTCTTGGTGTTGATGTTTTCCTTTTGATACCTTTGTCATTACAAAATATTTCAAACTCCTTTGATGTAAACTCACCTCCTCTATTTGATCTTAGGCATTTCAGGTTCTTTCCTATTTCCTTCTCAACTTTGGCCAAATACCACTTAAACATATGAAAATTATTAGATTTTTTTTAAAAACATAGCAGTCATCATCTTGGAATAGTCATCTACAAATAGCATTATGTATCTATCTCCTAAGTAGCTTTGCACTTCTATTAGACCATATAAGTCTGTATGGACTAACTCTACTACTTCCTTGGAAGTGTATGTTTTTCTTTTAAAACTAGACTTAGTCATCTTCCCTAGTTGACATTATTTACACATTGTGTTTTAAGGTTTCTTCAACTTGGGTAACCCTTTGACTTTCTTCTTCTTGTTGATGTTGATCAGATTATCAAAGTTAACATGACACAACCTTTTATGCCACAATCACACATCATCAAGTCTAACAACAAGACATGTTGCATCTTCCATTTCTAGGTAAAACAAAATACTCCTAGTTTGTTCACCTTTTCCTATCAGTGTCATAGATTTTGGTAGTTTTGTTTCCAAATTTAACTTTGCAACCTACATTGCCTAATTGTGATACACTCAACAAGTTGTAGTTCAATCCTTCAACATAGTATGCATTGTTACATAAAATTTTCTCTGTGAGCTTAATAGAGCCTTTTACTTTGATTTGACATGGAACATCATTACCAAATCTAACCCTATTTTCATTATATTGAGTAAAGGTAATGAACTTACTTTTATCTCCTATCATGTGATGTGAGCATCCACTGTCTATGATCCACTTGTCATTCTTGTTCACATAGGTAACCAATGTTATTGCTTCATCTTCATCATTATCTAATTCATCCTTCATGGCTACATAGACTACTTCATCATCATTCTCATCAAAATCTTCTTCAACAATGTAACATCTCTTGCCTTTATCCTTGTAGTCTTTGTTGTCATCTTCCCTGTTGTTCCTGTACTTGTTTAATTCTGTGTAGTTCTTCTTCTGTGTACACCTTGCAGCAATATGACCTACTTCATTGCAATTAAAACATATGATAGGGAGCTTACCTTTGAATTTACCTTTACCTCTATGAAATCTCCTAGCCATTAGTACTTCTAATTTTTCCACATCTTCCTCATATGTGCTGCTATCACTGGATGCATGTTTCCCTTTTATTCTCCTTTTTCTTTACATCTCCTCCTCAGTGTCTTTTATTGTCATCTTGGCCTTGAAAGTAGATTCAAGGTTCTCAGGTTTGTAGTTATCAAAATTGGAAGCTCAAATGCAGTAAGTCTTCCCACTATTCCTTCAAAGGTTAGTGTGTTTCCTTGTACACACCTCGGCTCTTAAATGGCTAAAACTTTAATAGCATAGATAGGAAGTAGAGTTATTAAGCATTTGCTAATGACAATTTCTTCTTCCAATTGACCACTTAGACTTCTTATTGCACTTACCACTTCTTCTGTTCTTGCAGCATATTGGGCATCATTTTCACCTTCTTCCATTTTCATGTCATCAAACTTTCCTAGGCTTTCTCTCTTTGCTCTCTAGACATTTTGATCTCCTCCATATATATCTGATAAGGATTTTCACATCTTGAATATAGTGTCACAATTTTTGATGTCATCATATTCTACATAATTGAGTGCAGAGGAAATCTCCAACATTTCTTGATTGTCCTCCTTCTTTTTGTTCAAATCATCTATAGTAAGAGGTCCTACTAGATTTACATGTTCTATTCCAATTGAGCTTTGAGCATAGTCACCTATTGATCCAAGGTGCAATTTCATTAGACTCTGCCATGGAAATTTTTTTTCTTTGTTCAGCTCGGGAACTTCTCTCTTAGACATCTTGATCTTCCTACTTCTAGTACCTTGAAACTAAATCAACAGATGGCTCTGATACCAATTTTTAGAATTGCTTTAGAATAATTAAGAGAGGCGGGGGGGGTGAATCAGTTATTCAAGGTCCAAATGTCCTATTCAAACTTTTCAAGTGTAGTGAGCCCATTCAACCATTCATTCATCCAAGCTTTAACTTTTCCAATCAACAAGTTACTGTAAATCAATATGCAAGCATAACAAATAAGAAATCAACATATAACATAGTGAATTGCGTGGAAACCAAATTTAAAAAAAACCACCAGTAACATGCTACTCAATTTTAACTCTTCTAAAATGATTCCCTATGAAAGGCCTACCATGTTAAAGGTTTACAACACACTATTAAATGTGACCTTGTCAGAAGATTTATCCACCTTGTTAGAAGTGGGCCTGGTTAGAGGACTTTAGAACATTCACTTGGAATGCCACACTATTAACGGATTTACAAATGGCTATTAAACCAACCTAAGTCCATAGAACTTTTTAGATCTAATAAAATTGCTAGAGAGTATTAGAAATATTGACCTGACTACAACATACAACTTATCATGTAGATCTTAGATCACTTCTTAGCTCATACCCTTGCCTGGCCTTCAATATCTACAACTCTGATAGCTTACCCTCCTTTCAAGCTTAGTCTCCTTGAGCCTCCATGCTCAATGTACCAGTGCAATCATCTCTTCATGACCACTTGTAGAAGCAAAGCCTTTATTCTCTTCCTTCTCCTAGATGTCTCCTCCTTGACACCCTTCTAACTACTTCACAGATTTGGCTCTTCAGTAGCAATAGTATCAACAGTTCTTTTTTTCTTGGTCTATGGCTCCTTAAATAAAAGTCTTGGAGTTCCTTTTCCTGCTTGATTCTGTCATTCTTTAATTTCAATTCATATGGATTAGGTAGTATTCATTGCATCTAACCCATATTTTGTTTCCTCTAGAAACTTCTTGAATAATCCTTTAGAATTTGCCGAAAAATAGTTTACACAGGATTTTGTGCCACCAACTCATCATCCTTATCTTCCAACTTGCTCACAAAATTAAACGTAACCATTATGTTAGCTCAGATTTGGCAAATCTTTATCATTTGAAATAATGTAGTAGCTTGGCACTATTGAAATACTGATGCTTGACACATACTGTGTTCCTCGACATCAACTATGTTTTTCTTGATTCTCGACACCTGAAGATCACTCAGCACCAACTAAGAATTTTTTTGATGCTCGGCACCTGATCTTCACTTGGCATCAGAAGATCACTCAACACCAACTAAATTTTTTTCTGATGCTCAACACTTGATCTTCAGTCAACACACACTAGAATTTTTTGTTACTCGGCTCCAACTGAGAATTTTCTCAGCTTCAACTAAATTGCTCGGCAGCCACTAATGATCTTAGTTTAAGCTTTGTAGTCAACCCTGTTACAACTTCTTCCTCCAATGTTTCTAAGTGTGACCAACCTTTGTATCTTTGAGTATGTCATCAATACATCATTTAACCATTATCTTAGCTGATCCTTGCACTTCATTACAACATCATAACTCAACCTTTCCCTTAGGTGCTCTTGTTACATCTTTTTGATCAAATCCTCTTGATCAATTAACTTTGGCCATGTTTCCTCTATGTCCATAGTTGTTAAACCATCCATAGGGTTTTAAATAATGTCATCATGACTTCTATTGTGTGCATGGTAATCCAATATTCTGTAATCCATGAATAATGATTTTAAACGTGGAATAATGGGGATGTTATGAAGAACCTTGCAAGGAATTTTTTTGTTACTTGATCTAGTTGATATCTAATCAAATGAAATTTAGGGAATTCTGTTGCAAATTTATGTTCTTTATGATAAATAATATGGTCATTGGGACAAGAATCTATTGCTTGGCACTCCATTCCAATATCTTTCATAGTGGCACATAATTCTCAACATGAATAAGGGAGAATATTTGATGGTGGTAACATAAAATCACTAATTAACCTACAACAAAAAGTATAAGTTATTAATAAAAAAAAAATTAATGGTACATGTTTCACTCTTTATTGGCAATAATGATACACACACACACACACACACACACACACGAAAAATCTTAGCATAAGTGACATTGTTATGTTGGATAAACCATTCATAACCTTCAAATTCACCAACAACAATACAAAAAAGAGAAGATTTGTTTCGAGGCCTTTATAAAGGTTTGTGTTTGTTCTCTCAAGTAGAGGTATGTCATGGATGACATAAACATCATCACAATGATGATGATGATGATCATCATCATCACCATCATTAGTTGCATCAATACCAAATATTTCATGGATCAATGTATTTGTATCATTATCTTCTAATGTGTTTTCTTGAGCATGATTGTCAACTTCCATGGAATCATGATCTTCAGCTTCAATATTCACACTTCTATGTTCCTCCACTTCCAAAATGAAATTCCCTAAGATGTAGTCACTTGTATCATGCATTGCCCTAGGGAGATTGACCTATATAAAAATGATGAGCATAAACAAACCATGATCATGATCTCATAATTAAGTTATTTCATATGTTTATTATATTGTTAAAATAATATAATGAATAACTTACCAATGAACAATATCCAAAACCCCCTTCAATATGGTCATTGTCCCTATTGGTGCACAAAATTTTTGGTTGACTTCCTACGAGCTTGCATACTCGATGCTAGGAAACTAAACACAATTTTGGTCAATGAAGAAGGCTTAAACCTTGTTTGTTCAACATCCACACTTTAGGCTTGGAAAGACCTAGGTAGTTGCACCTTTTCTTAATGGTGAATAATGATTGTGTTTTCAAACTTATTGATGCTCTTGAGTTGGCAATAAATCTCTAGGAGAAATCAAAGTGTTTGAAAAGGATTTAAAAAAGAGAGAGTGAAAGTACGATAAGATGATCTATGCAATACTAATGGATTGAACCTTATTGACCTACAACCATATATATGCACTTACAAGAAATATACAATGACTAGTCCTTAGTCCTTTGGGAAAATAGAGTCAAATCCCACCTAATCAAATTATTTAAACCCTTAGAGATAGTGTGCACCCCATCAACTACCAGACAAAAAGAGAGATAAATGTAATCCTAAGCCTAGATGAATTTAACTACAACATAAGGAGATAGTGTAGAAAAAATTATGCAATATCTTCATTCATTGATACAACAATATTAATCTAAGATAAATAATGAAGAGCATGAGATATTTAATACACCATGAGTCAAAAGAGATTTAAAGAAACTATAGTCACTTACATTTCTTTGTATGGAAATATAGAAGAGGAGTTTGGATTCAAGAGCCATTGAGTATATACATAGAGATAAAAGTATTTAGTACATACTTAAAATTTCTAACTATAATTTTTCTCATATATCATCCCTATTAGAAACAATAGTCCACCAAGATAACTAGGGGGCAGGGGGGGGGGGGGGGGGGAATCAATTATCCAACAATTAAAACAATTATCTTCATTAAACAAGCTTAACCATTTAACCAAAGTAAACGACAACCATAATAAAATGCACATAGACAATTACACCAGATTTGTTGACTAGGGAAACTCTTGATCAGAGAGAAAACCCCGATTGGAATGATGCCCACAAGATGATTTACTAATAAATATTCCTTGTTAGAGGATGGACCCTATTAGGAGTCTATTATAGCATTTAGCACAATGAGTCCCTATTAGGAGATGTTGAATCCTTGTTAGGAGTTGTAGTACAATGCATGCAAGATGAGCCCACTACCCAAACATGCAATTTCAACTACAAGAAGAGCTCACTAATCAAACATGTAATTTACTATTATCTTCCTCTTTCCTTTTCTCTATCAACCAAACCAATCATTTTTAGACCTTGTAGACCAGATCATGAACCTCATATCCAAATACCAAACCTCAGATCACGTAGAAAAACATCGACAATGATGTTTCCTTCACTTCCACATTGCTCTACTCAATTTCACATTCCACACTCTCTGTTGCTTCTCAATAATTAAAATCGACACTGATGATAAAGGAAAATGTCCTTCCTTTATACCAAGTCCATAAAACAATTCCCTTGAGTCATCTATTAGACCACCTCAATTAATTATTATAGGACCACATTAAGAACACATTACACTTAGCAATAATATAAATCATCCACCTTGCAACTTGAATAACTCTTCATACACACAATATTATGATGATCAAGCTTAGCCACATCATCACCAACGTGTCTTCTTCCTATCCTCAACCTTGATCCTCAGAGTAACATCTCTTCTAAGAGATATAACAAGTTTACTAGAAGATGCCTCTATAAACTCTATCTTAGAACATACATCACCAAAACTTACATAACTTCTTCAAGACTTATCCTTTCTTCTTCTGACATTAATTACATATACCAGATACCCAGAAGTATCTATCATAACCTTGGATAGTGTAAACACTCAACTAGCCATCCATACCAACTTGATCTTTTTGTTGTCCTTCTATTAGATACCACAATAAACTGCTACGTTGACATCAATGACAAACTCAGTCATGAATGTAACATATAGGAATATCATCAACATTCATGCTTCCAACCAACGTTCTAACAATCCCCCTTTTGTATCTATTTTCAAAAAACTCAAAAATATAGGTCTTGGTACCTTTTCCTTTCAAAATGAAAAGTTGTAAACAAGCTTCATACCTTTACATAACTATAACTAATTAACTAATTATGGAAAAAATATAAATCATAAAATAATCATTAGGCTTCATCAGCCTCTTCTTCTATAGTAACATCTTCGACTTCCTTAGGCACCTTCATGTATATTTCAATCCACTTGGCTATCTGGGCATGAGTCGGCCATGTGAAAGAAGAAAATGTAGGTGCGAAGGCTTGTAAATCACTCCATGTTTTTAGTTTATGGAAAATAATTCATCCTCAATGATTTGTCAACCTAAAAGAATTCCTTATTTAATGCTCATAACTTCGTACATTTTTGAATTCATGCCTTGCTCTATATATCACATCATTAACTACTTGACCTCTTGTTACGAGTGAAGAAATCAATACTTTGATCTTAGGATATATTCTGATATTAATTTTTCCTTTATAGACTCATCCTTTGTATTCTCTACTAAAAATACAAACATTCAAAAGTTCAAGTTCATGTTTGAATGCATCTCTAAAATTGCAAAATCGAGTCATTCCTTTCATTATTCCAAAATCATGAAATTAGAAAGTGGCTTTTGAATGAATATTGATTTTACAAAATTGGACATTGGTACCTTCCTTCTTCTTGATTTGCCAAAATTAGTGAAAATTTGAATTTTAAGGGAAATTTTTTAATATGTTTTATCAGTGGCTCTTTTTGGGGACACATGGCTCATGTTTAGACATGATGAGATCCTAGGTGTCTTGTGGAAGAGTAGACGATTATTTATCTTCCCCTATCAAATAATATACAAGGTTTATGTAACAACATATATTTTTGAAATGACATATTTGTTTGTTTCATGCATCTCACAAGAATAGTATGTTCTTTGAATAAATCTTTGTTTACACAATATTGCTCTTTTAAATAGGCTTCACATCCTTTGAGATTTTTAAGAATAATTAGGTCTTCTTTTGATAATATGTTTCCCAAGAATATGTTCTCCCCATCACAAATATAATTAAAAAATGTAGTTTATTCTAGATATTGTTTACATGAAAGTGAATTAGAAGATTTTATATTGTTTTAGTTCTCTCTCATTTGTAAAGAAGATTCTTCTCTTTGTGTACAATAGGAAACATTCTCTTTCATTGTTTCATTCAAGAAAAAAATTTATGGCTGATTTTGAACTTCAATTTCTTCCTTAAACAAAGAATAATCACATCCGAGATCCTCTTTTAAGAGAAGATCATCTTCTTCCATGTCCTCATCAAAGATTATTGCTTCTAATCTAGGGTCATTATACTGTACTAGTACACTTATTTTTTTTGATATGTCATTTTCATATTCCATATCCAATAATTTTGAATCTCATCTTTGTTAAGTACTTGATCTTCACTCTTATATTGTTCTTGATTTTGTATTTTCATAGTGTAAGACTCAAATGTATAGAGAAAACACTCTTTTAATTGATACTGTAATCACCTAAAAATGGTCACTTAGACTATTAGCCCCCCTCTCAACATTTTGGCTAAATTATTTAATTATTTGCCTAGATCAAATCATCAAAAAACAATTTATTAAAAAAAAAGCCTATAGTTTGACTATAATATCCTAAGTCCATATTTTATTAAAAGAACATGTACCCTTTTAATTAAATAAAAGACAACATTACCACATATTCCTAAGTTACGCGCATAAGTCATTTCTCCTATTTTCAAATTAAAAAAAAAGACTTTGTCTCATATGAAAAGTTAACTCATTTCTATTGGAGAAAATGAATGTGTACATGGATCATGTCAAAAGTCAACCCCCACCCTTGATCACTCATCTCTTGATCTTGATCTCAACCATTTGTACATCTTTAAAAGGGAGAGATCTCTCCTCATCAAAGGATCTCATTTTTGAGCTAATGTTATGTTGCAAGTTATCTAATAGGCTTACTTGGAGCATTTGGTAGAAAACTTATAACTTCTATCTTCATATTCTTTCATACCCATACTAGTTTAGTCCATTTGCATTAGCTTGGTATTTCTTTTGCAATAGGATAGCTCACTTAGTTTAATTAGTATGGTTGTATCACTCTCATATTCTTAGCTTAGTTGTATCTTTGCATTTCATTATAGTATAGTAGAATTTAAATTGCATTCTTTGAGAGTTATCTGACACTAGCATTCTTGATATTGTCTGAAGAATCTCCCATTTCATGGTTTACTAGCAAGGGTCGAATTTCTAAGGCTCAGTTGAGAGCTATTCTTAATGCTTGTTTGTATGTCTTTACACTCCATGACTAGGGATTTCTAAGCTGCAATTCAAACTTTCCAATCTATGGAATACCTTGGATAGAATGGTTTAGAGAAGTTCACTTTCTTAGTGTACATTTTTGGCACCCATTGTGGGGTTAGAACCAAGTTTTTAGCTCCATTTTCTCACTTACATTTTAGTTGCATTCTCATTTTTGATATTTTGCAACAACTCATTAGATATAATCAAGTGGTTTTTTAGGTTTCCCAGTTTAGTTTTAAGGCTATCCCTTATGTAGATTGGTTTCAAGGCCAAAACCCTAGGTTTTGAAAGATTTGATCATATCTCCTAAGCCACTTAAAGTCCAATTTGCTTTGAGTTTATTTGCATTAGTTATGGTTTTTCCTTTTTTTTTCATAGAAAATATTTCTGGTCACAAGTCAAACAATTTTTTAGAAAAAATTACATTTTTAGAAAGGTATTTAAATTATAAAGGGGGTTGATTCTTTGTGTTCTGAATTTAGAAGTCATATTAGGGTTCAATAACTTGATTTGACAAAATATATCTATTTTGACAAATGAGTCCCTATGACACAAATTAAGTGATATTTCTAAATTTATTTCACTTTTGGAAAGCTCTTTGGTTTTTAGTAGGGGTCTCTTCTTTGTATTTCTATTTTTGGAGCTAAAATAGTAGCAAACAAATGAGATCTTATTGACTTGGTCAAAAGAAAAAAGTAAAAAAGAAAGCATTTGTAATTAGTTTGCACTTTATTTTCATATACTTGATTGGAAGACAACTTGGATTTTTGAGATAGCTAACCACTTTGTGTTGCAGGTCTTACTTATTGTTGATTCCTTAACCTCATTTTTTTTTATATGGGTTGCACACTTTCTTGCCAAAACAAAATAAAATAACTCTTGTCAAAGATAAAATGGCTACTAATGTGTTTGTAGGGCTGCCCAAGAAAAAAAAAAACAAATAAGTTTTTGTGTGTCTTATAATTTTCAAGTACAGTATTAGATTTTTTATTTATTTTCACTAGGCACATAAATTTCATGAGTAGGGTTCATTTTTTGGTAGGAGATTATGCTCTTCACCCTTTGGGTGAATTAAATATCAACCCTTCATTGGATCAAAGAAAGTGAGTAGGATATTCCACTCTTTGGTGGTCTTAATTAACTTTGCTTGGCATGTTTTAGAGAAGAATTAGGAAATATGAGAGTATGCTCTTCACCTTTTAGGTGAATCAGAAATCTTGACCTCCTTGGTGTGGATCTATTTTTTTAATCTCCTAGTTAGATTAATACCTTTAGAGGGCCTACTATTGGTGGAAAGATACCAATAGGAATGACCCAATGTGGGAACAAGAAAAACCTAGCTAATCTGACCCACTACAATCACAAAATCCTTGACAAAAGCCAAAGCCTTGGGGGGTATAACACTTGTCTTCATCTAGTGGAAGTAATTTTGGTATTGTGACCATGAGATACAATACTAGGTGAGAATTCTTAAGGCACTCTTTTGGCCACAAGGTCCATTACTTATCATGTGATAAGGTGTCCCATATCAAGTGCAAGGGGAGTGTTGCAAACATAACCCTTAGTAGATACCTTAGAATTAGAGGCCACCCTATTTTTTCACTAAATATATTGGTGCACAGGTTGATCCTAGTGGACTACCATGACTACTATGATCACCCCAACATTTGACTCATCATATGTGTTCCTTTAGATATGGGTAACCCATATATGACTATATATATATATATATATATATATATATATATTGGGAAACCACTTTGTGTGAGGCAAGGGAGCATTAATTTGTGGGCCAAGGTGTTGGAATTAACAATTAGGAAGTATACTTTTGAGAGAGAGGTGGGGGGGGTGGGTGTTGAATGAGAAGTACTAAACTTTAACTAATAATACTTTCAACTTTCAACATTGCATGCATAAAAATATAGAAATAACATGTAAAGAAAATGCATCCACACAAACACTTGACACCAGATATGATTACCCAGAAACCCTCAAATGAGAAGGTAAAACTGGGGTGGGGATGAAAATCACAACTCTTCACTATCGTAGCAATAAAGTTCACCTAATAGGGTTACATATTTTGACCATTCTCATGATTTTCCTTGTGAAAGGCCTACCTTATTAAATTCTTAAAAAGGATTACTAGATCCTACCCTATTAAAGGATTTTAACACCCTATTAGAATTGTACCTGGCTAAAAGACTTTAGAACACTCAGTTGGAATGTCACCCTATTAAAGGCTTTATACAATGGCTGTTAAACCAACCTAAGTCCATAGGATTTCATTCTATTGTAGCAATTGTTAGAAAGTATAGTGGAATGTTTGATCTAATACACTTACAATTTTATATTGCTAATTATAGATCACAATTCATCTCTTCTCAATCCTCTCTGATCAGATATAAAAATGTTGTAACCTTGATACTTTTTTTTGCTAACTAATTTTGCAATTCTATCCTTCTTCTCAGTCAATTCACCCCTTTCACTTCCTTCAAGACTTCACTAGCATTCTCTCCTTTCATGCATTCTTTCTCACACTCTATAAAGTATGGGGCTTTGTCTCCTTTAAAAAGATTTCATGACTTAGGGTTAGGTATGAATCTATGATTGAAATTCATCCAACTTTCCTACTCAAATCCTTCCATTTTTCTCATTGGTTGCATGTTTATTGCATAGGGAATCCAAACAGATTTGATCCTATCTCTAAGCTTCAAGATCTCTCCATATGTCAGCTCAAAAATGGTTTACATCTTAGTTTGTGAAGGCACAAACTCTTATGTTGATTCTATGTTTCTTGGTGCTTACTAATTACTGATGCTCGACACATACTAAAATTCTATCTTGCTCAACACTTAAACTTGCTTGACATCTATTGTTCACTTGGCACATATACTTGTTTGGTACTATCTATTTTCATGGCATCTGAATGACTTGTCACTTATTAAATTTTTGGCTCAGCACATATTGCAACTCAACATCTATATTATACTTGACATGAACTTAGAGAATTTCTTAAGTGTGTTGATACTCAATTGTCAAAACCAATCTAAGATAAAAAAATCTCTCCCTTTGACACAGTGGCAAAAATGCTTAACTACACATGATAAATCTAATCTATTCAAGTATAATATACATTCTATTAGACATATATACAAAACTACAAACCTATTCAAAATTTTGTGAAGGACTATATACCTCAAAATTTTGTGTCTCCCCCTGAGTTGATGTGCCTTTTCTATATCCAAAATCTCTTCGAGTATAATGATTTTCCTCTGCTGATAGCTAATACTTATTTTCTTTATTTTGAATTCTAATACTCTTTATCTGATGTGTTTAGTTATGCCCTATTTCCTACTATTTGCTCTATTTTCTCTTCTCTCTATTTATTTTATAACTCCCCCTTTTATTATGGCCCCCCCTTTCACATCTCTCCTTGTAGATTAAGTGTCCTTCTGGCCTGATTTATCTCCCCCTTTTTTATAATTTCTCCCCCTTTTTTGACACTTATGTCAAAGGTTATATACACTAATTTAATATTTTTCCAAGAAGGTTTTGTTTACTTCCATTACAATTCTCAGAGCAACATCCCAGTTTTGTATTGCAACTTCTAGGGATTTGATTTGTATAGCTATCTCTACTGCAAGGTGAACTAAGCCATCTAATGTTGAAAGATTATGATGTTTCTTCAATACATTTTTTTGCATAGGCTAGTTCCTTTTGTAGAATCTCCATGTGAGGGGTTAGGGTAGCTTGTATTTGAACTAATTTGGCTCTAGTATTAGCCTCTTCTACTATCAATATAGCTAATTCCTTTTGTGTGTGAAGCATTGTATGAAAGTGCTTCTCACTTTGAGCTGGATCTTTTGGCAATTGTATGCTTGATACTTTCAAATTTCTTTCCAAGTTCACTATTATTTGGCTGGTTTCTTGTGTGAAGATTGAAGGATCACATAGTTTTGTGTATAGTGTGAATATGTTCTCAAGTTCTATCTTCACCTTATCAATTTTCTTTGCCAGCTCTCCCTATGATAGTACTATTTTACTAGATATTTTCTCATTCACCTTTTCTTGAAACTTCTTCTCAGACCATTCCATGAATTTTACATTTGCCTCCTAGTCTTCATTGGTCACCTGTTCGACAATTTCTGGTAGTTGTTCCAAAATTGGCTTGTTTTCATTAGGTGCCTTCAAGCTGAATGCATCTAGAAAGATGTGTTTAATATCAATTAGTGCTTGCCTTTGCTTATACTCATTTTTTAATATCTCCTACTTCTTCTTCCTCTCTAATGCCTCTTGCACCTCATTAATCTAGTCTATGTTCATGGTTGCATAGTCATACTTTGGAATGACTATTTGTTCATCTAATGTAGGGTCTCCATAGTAAAGTACCCTTACAACCTTTGTAGAGCTTGAGCCCGGTGCTGAAATTTTTAGTGGTATTACTTCAGTGCTGAGCTTTTGAGGTATTCTAGTAGGAGTCCCAGTGGTTGGTAGATTTACCAAGGTTTGAATTGCTTCTTGCTCTTCTTCCTTTGGAATCTCATTCTTCTCCTTTTATCTTCCTTGGTTAATCACTATTGTTTGTGATGGTGCACCTTGTACTTGTCCAGTAGGAATAGAAGTATCTGTCTATCCTATTTGTTCCTTTGCTGGCTCCTTAGTAGTTGTAGTAACTTTAGTTGTGGTATCAACCTTAGCTGATGTATCTTGTGATGCTTTCTCTTTAGGTTGTGCACTTGTAGCTGTACGGATGATAGAAGATGTTTCTTATGTTTCCATCTTGTCCCTATTCAGATTAGCTACTGCTTTCTACAACTTATCTACACTGACCAATATTGGATTATTGCATAATTGAGCTTGTAGAGTTGATTGGTCAAGGATCTTCTTAAGATCCTCTGCAGTCAATGGATTGATGTTTTGACCAAAGTTGTCAGGAACATCCTTTACTTTTACTATGTCTATAGGTGTAGAGATGTCATGTGGAGGGCTTAGAGGTGGCAATTGTGTGTCTTGCACACTCTAATCTATTTGTTGCTCTTCAACAGTTACCATATTTTCTTCTTTTTGTGTTCCCTCCTCCATAGTGTCATCTACCTTTTCCTTCTCACCTTCTCCTTCCTTATCATTATCATCCTCTTCTCCATTATTTCTTCCCTTAAAGGGATCTTCCTCTCCTTCTTTGATAGTAGTTAGTCCATAAATCAACTTCTACATTTGAGTGGACTTCTTGACAACATTTTCAATCTTATTTTGAAGAATGTTGAAGGCCCTATATTTGGGTGAAAATTTGTTCCCATGCTTCTTATTGGCCTTAGTTATTTACCCTTTTATGAGCTCAACCATTACTCGAGCCAATGCATACTCTCTTATTTCCTTTTCCATGTTAAGGCAATAATGCCATTTATTTTCCACAATTTTATATAAATCTTTGGGCATTGAATTATCAAGTTCAAGTGGGGTGTTCTTGAACTCATCCATCATGGTATAGACTAATTCTTAAACCATGTTTTTTTCTTCCCTACTCAACTTATTAAGATCAATTTTATTTAAGCCTATTAAGTCTATATTATCTTTAATATTATCACAAATATTTTCTAAATTAGACTTTGTGGCATGACTTACTAGTCTAAATTGGTTGTTGTCATCTGATTTAGTCCTTTCTTCATTAGATTCAGGAGGTGCAACATATTTTCTTCTTAGCTTCTTCTTTGCTGGACCTTGTTGCTTAGTAGCCTTCTTATTTTATATTGTTTTCTCTTTTTCCTTTTGAGTAGCACTCCTTGTAGTTGCTCTTATGGCTAGGGCTATTGGCTTAGATGAGCTTGGCTTTGTAGTCTTTTTACACTTAGGCTGAGCTATAGGCTATTTTTGAGATTTTCTCTTCTTAGGCTTAGGTTTAGTTGGTGCTTCCTCATCTTATTCTTCCTCTACACCTTCTTCCTCTTCATCTTCTCTCATGCCTTGTGTCAAGGAAAATGGCTCTTGGCCTTGTTCTTGTTCTTCTTCATCTTCATCATCTTCTTCTTCTGCTTCTATTGTCCCTTCCCCAAATTTGGCCTTAAGCTTCTTGACCAATTTATCCTTTTTCTTGAGAGTTGAGGTATTTTTCAACTCCATTTCCACTTTAGACTTTACAATATCAAAAGTGCGAAAAGGTTTTTCATTTTTATCAATCTCTTCTACAAGTAATGCTATGATTTCTATTGATGCCTCATCAATGTTTAGCTCATATCCTAATGGCCTTAGCCATCTCACTCTTGGTACTATTGCTTTGATATATGTATAATCAATGTCAACTAAAAAATAAATATCATTGATGTGCTAGTCTACTAGGGAAACTAGAATCCTTAGTCTTTACTTCATGGACTTCTTAAAGTCCTCAAAATAGCTTGTCATGATGGTTTCAAATTTGGCTCCCATCTGTTCTATGTACTCATTAATTTGTACAGCTATAGACCTATTGGTCTTCCAACTTATCTTACCAAAAGAGGGAAATTCATTCTAAACATAGAAAAAGATACATATAAAGATTGATCCAAACTTGCACTAAACACTTTTTGATCTTCTTATTGCTCCTAGGTTCTCCATAATCTGCTACAGTTGTAGTTCTACTAGATCATATGTATGATCCTTCTTAACAAGTTTGTATCCCACATCAACTGCAAATTATGGTACACTATTCAGTTGGCTTGACTGGTAGAATTTGTGGGATATGACCCTCACAACAAATTCTAGAAGAGGATCTTTGATTGTGTCAATGGTCATGCCTTTTGTATTCCATTTTTCCCCAGTGTTCTTCTCAATAGCTTCTTTTAAGTCACTCCTTAGGGTCTTTGGTTGTTCTAGGGTTGGTTATCCTATCACCCTATGTATGATTCTCTTTGACAATTTAATAGGTCCACCTTCCAACCATAGGCATCCATTGTGAATCTTGTTCAAAACTATTTTTATCCACTTCATTTTGAAGACTTTAGGGAAATCTAGGGCACGAGTCAAACCCTTTCTTTCAATGATCTAAAAATCTTCCCTTAAAACTCCATTCTCACATAATTTTTCATATGCCTATCAAGTCTCTATATCACCAATTTCTCCAACCTTACAATTGTAGCATTTTCTAACATCTTGTACCATTACAACTTTAGGTAGAATAATGGATAGTGCACCAGTAGGGTCATTTTTATATGCAACTTTAGGTATTGGCCTAAAATCTAGTTGCTTGACTTCATTACTAACCAAATGAACCTCAAACAGTTCCTTGTCCTTGGGATTCCTAAAGCTAGTGGCCATTTCTTCAAACTAGGGTTTCAAAACATAAAAATTGCATAATTGCGTAGCTTGGCACTTGAAAAATACCTTTAAATTGATGAAAAGATGCTTGATTTCTATTGGAAACTATGCAAATTCTTCAATCTCTAATTTCCAATAACTTTAATGCTCTTTTCAATCTCACTCTATATTCGCAATGATGAAAAATGATCAAAAGATTGACCTTATACCCTTCATTACATAGCATTTAATGCTTAGTGCATATACAACTATACACTCAGCTCCTTTAACAATTTCTATTTCACTTAGCTTACATTATTTTTCCCATCACTTGACATCCACTAGAGTTATCCTTGGATTCAATATGAATTCCCTTTTTACTTAGCAACAACTACACACTTGGCTTCAACTAACTTTGGTAAACAACTCGGCATATACTAGTATTTTACTTGGCATCTGAAGGAAACTTTCCTTACTCGACAACAATGTGAAAACTTTGAAGATTTAACCTTGCATCTTTATTCATGTTGATATATCCTTTTTAGTACTAAATCATTCTAGGAACGGATGTATGATAAAGCATTTAAATATCAGTCCCACATACCTTCTTTTTCTTAGATTGATGAAGTATGACCACTTGACCCTTTAGGTGAAGTGATCCCTCCATTTAATGAGCTACTTCCATTTTTTCTTTTCCATGTCTTATTCATCTCTCCTCTAATGTGCTCAACATCTACCTTACCTTTTCCTTTGTTTGACTCTGAGTTGAGTGCCTTTGTCCTTGTTGGATAGTGCTTGCTGATATGACTAGTGTTTAAACAACTAAAGCATGTAGTTTGGATCAACCATTTGCTGTAGCTTCCACTAAAATGTGTTCTTATGCAATTCTTAGGGGTGTGTCCATATTCTTGATAGTAGTGATAGCTATGTCTTATATTGTAGTCCCAATTATAGGAATTTTCATGACTTCTTCCCTTGTTTGATGACCATGTGGACTTGGATCTGCACTCAAAGGCTTTGTGTCAAAAATTTTGACAATTGTAGCAGTGTCCTTCAAATTGTGGTACATGCATGGTCTTGGTTCTGCATTCATGTGCCTGATGACCTTGTTTGTTGCACTTGTAAAAATATGTCATATTCTTTGGCTTGGCATTCTGACTAGCATTCTTTCTCCTACAAACATTAGTTGTATGTCCTTTCTTTCCACAATGATGACAAGTAGGTTTAGAGTTCTTACCTTTGTCATTCCTTTGTTTAGCAGTCTTGGATGATTCTCCTTCTTTAGTACTTGTATAGCCCAATCATGTTGTGTCTTTGCTAGATCTAGGGGATTTTAGTAATTGTTCAAAGTACTTGATAACTTCATTTGTCTTGTTGAAACTTTCATCAAACTCTTTCTCTCTTTTTAGGTCATTCTACAGTTGTTCATTTTGTAGCTTCAATGTAGTTATCTCAATGTCCTTGACATTCAACTCATGATGTGCATTCATCATTTAGCTTAGGGTATCCAACTGCATGTTTGAGATCATATACAACTTTGTTGATTTTCTTCCAATCTGTTTGACAAGATTCTTTTGTCTTCTTCAATCATGGTCTTATCCTCTATGGCTTTCTTCTTTTTCTCAGTAACCTCAGATAGCAATATAGCTTGTGATTCTTTCTCCAACTTGAGATTTCTAATCTCTTTAGCTTGTGCTCTATTATTATCCATGAGATTTGCAATTGCTACATCAAACTCACAAGAGTTACCATGTACAAATAACTTTGTGGTGTCAATCTCCTTGTATTGAATTTCATTTTCTGCTATGGCAATCTCTTTCCTTCTCTTTAGGGAACCCCTCAAAGCATCTCTAGCTTCATCCAATTGTTGTAGTAAGAGATGTATCTCAATCTCCTAATTCTCAATGGTCTTTCCTAACTTGCAGACTTCCATCTCAAGATCTTTTCTCCAAGCTATGAAGCTTCTCTTGATGAGAACTAGTCTTTGATACCAATTGTTGGAATTAACAAGTAGGAAGTATACTTCTGAAGGGGGGATAAGTACTAAAATTTAGCCAATAAAACTTTTAACTTTAAGCATTACATTCATAAACATATAGAAATAATATGTAAAGAAAATGCATCCATACAAACACTTGATACTAGATATGATTACCCAAAAACCCTCCAATGAGAAGGTAAAACTGGGGTGGGGATGACACCCACAACTCTTCACTATTGCATCAATAAAGTTCACCTGTTAGGGTTACATATTTGACCATTCTCATGATCTTCCATGTGAAATGCTTGCCCTATTAAAGGTTTATATAGGATTGTTAGATCCTACCCTATTAAAGGATTTTAACACCCTGTTAGAAGTGTGCCTAACTAAAGGACTTTAGAACACTTACTTAGAATGTCACCCTATTAAAAACTTTATACAATGGCTGTTAAACCAACCTAAGTCCATGGGATTTCATATTATTGTAGCAATTATTAGAAAGTATAGTGGAATTTTTGATCTAATGCACTTACAATCTAATATTGCTGATTACAGATCACAATTCATCTCTTCTTGATCCTCTCTGATCAGCTATGAATATGCTATAACCTTGATACTTTGTTCTGCTAGCTGATTCTACAATTCTATCCTTCTTCTAAGTCAATTCACCCCTTTCACTTCCTTCAAGACTTCACTAGCATTCTCTCCTCACATGCATTCTTTCTCACACTCTGTAAATTATGGGGCTTTGTCTCCTTTAAAAATATTTTGTGACTTAGGGTCAGGTATGAATCTATGATTGAGATTCATCCAACTTTCCTACTCAAATCCTTCCACTTTTCTCATTGGTTGTATGTTGATTTCATAGGGAATCCAAATAGATTCAATTTTATATTGAAGCTTCAAGATCTCTCCATATGTTGACTCAAAAATGGTTTACATCTTAGTTTGTGAAGGCACAAACTCTTATGCTAATTCTATGTTGCTTGACACTTACTAATTACTGATTCTTGACACATACTAAAATTCTCTCTTGCTTGGCACTTGAACTTGCTCAACATCTATTGTTAACTCAACACATATACTTGCTTGGCATCTGACTGACTTGACACTTATTGAATTTTTGGCTCGACACATATTGCAACTCAACATCTATATTATACTCAGCATGAACTTAGAAAATTTCTTAAGTGTGTTGACACTCAATTGTCAAAACCAATTTGAGATCAAGACAAGGTATTGAGTATTGAGTTGAATCCTTTAGGAAGCTATTTCTTCATGTGTTTTCAAGTGTGCTAGACTCATGGAAATCTTTTGAACATACACATGATGACAGTTCTAGGGCTTTCCTTTTTAGACTTCACATATGGTCATATCATGCAAGGTTTCTTTGTCCCTTTCTTGATTTATTGAAGACTTCTCCATGTGTCACTATCTAACTTGGAAAAAAACTTTCTTTTGAACATCAAACTTGCTATGTCATCAACTATTGTCAAAAAATTTCAACCAAGTGAAAACTTCAAGTGAAAATATTTTCTTGTGTTTCTTGCTAAGGGGAGTCTCATAATTTGACTTTGATTTTCTATGTCTCCAGTTCTTGAACATGCTTAAAGTGGCTCTTTGGTCTTACTGATTTTGGTTTTTTCCATCTTCATGGTCTATGCTAGCATACTAAGAATTTATTTTTCTAAAATGGTTACCTTGATCTCTTGACTACGCTCTTTAATTTGGAAAGTTGTTCACTTGTCAGCTCTCTTACGTTATCTACTTTGATATTTGGCATTATTTCCCAGCTCTTGACTTGAGTCACTAGTGTCATAATCTACTTGGACACTTTTCTTGACAAGTCACTTGTTCATTTCTACCTCTCTTTGACATGTAAACATTATACCTCTCTAGTTTGGAAATCAATTTATCTTGTGTCACCTTATTAGATTTCTCTAGTCTCCATCATGCTTGATTTTCTATCTACCACTATGGGCTTCAAATATTGTGCTACCAAACCTCAACCAAGTCTAGATGATCATGATTTATTCTATGCAGATAAAGAGTTTCAAGATCTATACTCTCGATACAAAGAACTAGAAGAAACAAATGATTTTTCTTACTTCATCTCACTAGGTGCATGATAAAAATGAATTCTAAACTTGAGAAAAGGTTAGAGGAGAAGATCACATACTTAAATGAATATTCCTTAAGACATTTACATACACACATGTCATCTTCTTCAAGGTCTATATATTCTACTCTAAGATATAAATTGTCTTCATCTTCTAGATCCAAATACCTCTTTAGAGAGAAAAAAAGTAATAGCTCCTTGTAGCATATGCCACGCTTTCATGACAAGAATATCTTTGATAAATATTATGAAGACATGGATGCATAGTATTCACTTGAGAAGAAAAAATATGATTCTAGAAATACTTTTGAGAGAAATTTTATTCTGCTAGAAGATTGTTTTGATGAAATTATGCTAACACTTTTTAGCACTAAGCTCATCACATTGCCCAAGTCTAGCTCATATGGAAACCAATTCTTGGATATTTATTATGATTATGATAAATATAATGAGTATAGTACTTCATATTGCATTGAGATAAAACATAAAATCCAATATCTTATTGATGATTAGATTGTTGATACCTCTAATGACTCATGTGATGGGGATACTTCTCTTGAGAAAGACCATGTTGATGAAACTATGTCTAGTGATGGTCCTCTTGCCACCTTCATTTCTTCCAACATGCATGAACCTCTTAAAAATTCAAAGCTTTCTAGCATGCCTCCATCTAACAAAGAACCTAATTCTTTTTACACGGGCTATTCCTACCCTCAAGGGCTACCTCTATAAGGAAATCAAGCTAGGCTTCACTTGGTTACAAATATTTTCTATGCTACTAAGCCTAACAATCCCCAACCTTCATGCACTACTATTCCTATTTTGAGCACTATTCCATTCCCTCTTCATTCTCCCTTGTCCCTAGAAGTGACTCCATGTCAAGAGGACTCTCAAAAGGATAAAGCTATAAATGTCAAGAAATATCAAGATCAAGCACCATTTCATCTCCTTCAAGATGTCACTCCTCCATATCCTATATCTTATCCACCTTCTAAGTATAATGAAGACACCACTTCCATTATCTCCATTGAGCTTATCGAAAATCATGAGAAAATCACTATACCTATGTTATCCAAAGCTACTTGTAAAGATCAAAGCATCCCCTCTTATTCTACTTCTCCATGCCCACTTCAAAAATTTTCTCAAGCTTCAAATTCTCCTATAAAAAAATGTTTCTCCTATCAAATCTACTCATGAATTTTTTGATGGCCTTGGCCATATTTCTCACTCTAAAGATGTTGATATCCCTATTCATTATCCCTTTGCATATCCTAAATCTATCCTTAGTCCTTATCCATAAAAGCTAAATTCTTTAAACCTTCCTTCCATATTGGAACCTTATGTTCCTTCATCTCCTACTTCCACTCCTAGCTTATCAAATAGCTCTCCTATCATGCCTCAAGATCAACAAAGATACTCATCCTTGAACCCTTCACATTCACCTTTTCATCTAACCTATTCATATCAACCTTAGTCATCCATAAATCCCTAATCTTTTGGAAGCAATTTGGATGATCAACTTAAGAACAAACACAATAATCCATTTACAAATGAAGATCACTATACCCTATCTAATCAATGCATGAATACAAAAAAAAGGAAGAATTATTCAAGAGACCACAAAGTTTTAATACCCAAATAGCTATATCAAAGAAATTATGGGTTCCTAAACCCATCATTGAATAAATGTGTTCTAAAGTACCCAAAACAAAATCTAAAGCTATATGGATTCCCTTGTCTCTCTTGAAAGACTTCAATATTGAACATAAATCTAAGCTCACATTGACGATTCCAAAGGCTTCCACTCCACTTTCTTCCAAACATCTTCGTCAAAAGCTTATGAAGGCTTTCCACTCCATATTCTTCTAAAATTATCCTACCACCTCATATATCTAAACCTCAATCTACTTCCTCCATCATTCCAAAATCCTCTAAGGTGTGTGTCAATGTTGATCTTCCACACTTTGTCACCTACCCTTAAGTAATATTTTCAAAGCTACACTTACCTAATATCAATACTCCTATAATCCTTTCAAGACATGAACTCTTATCCTCCATATACTTATCCTACTACCATCTCTCTTCCTTCATTGTATCAACATCTTTGAGCATACTTATCTATGGTCTAGGCTTATCATGACCTTTCCTATAGGAGCACTATCTAACTTGAAAACACTTGACCTATTTCTAAAAATCCAAAAAAATCATAAAAAGTATAAAATGTCTTGAAAATATATTATCTTAGTGAAAACATAGCAATATGCACTTTGATGCATGACCGAAAAAATAAAAAAAACTCAAAAATATAATTTTTACACAAAAAGTCTTGAAAACAATCTGCCAAGTTGTAAAAACCTAGAAAAAGGCACTACTTGAGACCCTTGCACCCATGTCTATCAGCCTTACTTCACGTCCATTCATTTCATTCTACCTTTTCTATCTTGGAATTGACTCTTGTCCTTGTCTAGGGGGTAAAAATTTCTTATAAGAGTTTTCTTGTGCATTAGGGTTTCTCTGGAAACTTATCTAAAATAGTGTTTCTCAACACTTTCTCCCTTGATATTGAGTATTTTTCAATACTTCTTGGATATCCTATAAACTAGGATACTATGATATTTCTCACTATCAAATGCGAGTCCTAAAGAAATGGCCATGTGACTTACACACACATACACACACTTAAACATTAAATGTGTTGAGACTTGTTAGACTTTATTTTATCGGTGTGTTGCCTATGACAATTTATTATTTTAGTGTTCCCTCCCTAATTATCTCTTGAGGATGTCATGGACTAGAAGACTGGGGGCATGGGGCATATTTTACTTATTTTCTACTTGTTGGTATAATTTGTTAGTATAAGCCGTTGAGAGCCTTCATGCTTGTCCTACTTGACACTTTGGGCCTACAATGTATCATCCTTGTCTATTTTTTGCAAGATCACACTTGAGGGTTATCTTGGCACTTATGCCTCAATAAAGGTGTAATCTTGCTATACCAAACTTAGGGAATCTAACTAAATTTATCATCTTGACCTATATGTCTTAATTCTTAGGTTGGATTCCCACATACTTATCTGATATAGATCATATTAATATCCTCATGGTTATACTATTGAGAATTGTATGATCTTCTAATGTTCCTAATAATGCTAAATGATGAAATTAGAGTCTAAAAGTTATGTGTCCCTTTCAAGTAAACAAATTTGCATATTCGTTTGCATTGTAAGATCATTCTAGCTTAGTCTTGCACTTTGTACATGGAGATAACTCTCTCTTAGCCTTTCATGGACATGTGAACTAATTGTGTTCATTTTCCTATCATGCTTCCTCTTGATCATGTCTTTCATCACCTATTGATCATGTCCACTATCTTTCTTTTTATATACTTGTTACCATATGGGGTTAATTCCATTGTCAAATATAATCTATCCAAGTATCACATTTTCAAAATATGAGGCTACATCATAAACATGAGAGCTAAAACATTAGTGAGTGAGATAAATCCAAGAAAATATAAACATGAGTATGTAAACATATAAATGGGCATGAACACACATGAGCAATATAAACACAAGTGCTAAAACATCCATAGAAATCCATCACATGAGAAAAGAGACAAGTACACAATGAAACCAATTGAATCTACTATCTCATATATATAAATCAATCAAGAGTATAGGTACATGTGCAATCCAAAATCTAGATAACTGTCTCAAAATACATAAAGTGTGTCACAAAAACATCAGCCTAGACCTAGTGCTAGACCTAAGGCTAACTCCCTCCCTCATGAGTAGGCTATGACTAAGCGGGAGCCTCTGATGTCCTCATTGGTGGTTGGTCTTGTCTACCATCTCTCTCTAAGTACATAGGCACTTGTTGACCTATGGGAACTGCAACAACTTAGACTCCATGGTAATATGCTACTCTCACTCCCTATCTATCCACCTCATGATGAACCTCTACTAGATCATCTCTCAAGGATCTCTCTTTCCTATCAGCCTTGAACCTTGAATACACCAACTACTGGTCTCTAACCATAATAGTCATCCTCAACCCCTATATGTCTACCTCCAAGGCCTGAATCTGAGCATCCATTAGATCCTCCCTATCTCCCCCCATAGGCTACTCTTGCACATCTAACCACCACTCTGCCTCCTCACCTACCTCCTCCTCAACCTCCTCCCTTATGGCCTAGCTCCACCACCATGTTTACCTACCTACAACTCTCTAGGAGTTGCTCCCAACCTCAATTTTCTTGACTCCTTTGCCTATGCCACCTCCCCCATCTCCACCATTGCCTCCCTACCCTCCTATTTGAGGTAATGCATCTGATCTAGTAAATGGGGGAAATGAGTGTCTCTACATCTTATAATGATAAGCTATCTCATCTCCTACATCTGTGACATTAGGATGATAGTCCCATACCTCTAGCTATACTATTATAGTATCCCTCAAGGTAGATTGATAACCCAACATGGGTATCCACCCCTAATCCTCCTCACCCTTGAAGTGGGCATACATCATCATCTCCATGCATACTCCTACTGAAACACAAACTTTCTCTGTACATGACTAATGGAAAATGACTTAATGATCTCTGAGTGCCTACCCATGAGTGGTTTTCTATAGAACATATACTTTAACTCCCATGCATCAAACCATCTCACACACTGTTGATAGGACCTCCACACAAATAATGATAGCTCATCAAAAAGTCTCTTATAGTATGTTAAATTGCTATTGTGAGTCTAAGGGATAAAATCTATATTTTTGTAGATGTGAGGATGCCTCCACTCTCAAGGATTTAACCCAAGGCTACACTACTGCTATATACTCCCATGCCCAAATCTAGGCCAAATCAACATCGCAAGCCCATGTCCTCCCATATCAATAAATAATGTCATGGAGCTCATGGTACATGTCAACAAGGGTTGCTGGTCCCTATGCCATTCTCCAAGGTTGCCTGATTAGATCTACTACTAGCTAACCCCAACCCAAAGGAAAGTCTTTTTGGCTCCTATCTATGACTAGGGCCTGGGCTACCAAAGAGAATACAAGGAAAGCTATGATGCTGATCCCCATACTCATCTATTAGTTGCTTCCAACTTGGGTGCCTATCTAGGATGGTAAGATCCTCAAATAGCTCCTACACGACTATCCTCTCCTCTATTAGGGTCTGATCATAATATACTTGTGGCATGAAAATACTCATATAAATAATCATCATATGGAAATTATCACAAGATTAAAGTACCTTTTTTATACATACCAGATCTCCATGGTAGGGTGCATGAAGTATGTGATACACATCCTCAAGAGTGATAATGGCCTCACTAGTGGGAAAATGAAAGGTGCTATGCTCATTATGCCACCTCTTGGCTAAAGTTGTCAATAGTTTGTGGTTTGTCTACATATGGGGCATATGAAATATCCAACCAAAGCCCATAATCTCTAGTATTGTGGTATCATCAACTTTGAGATGTTGCACAACTCACAAGCCTACCACCTTGGGGGCTATGATAAGCAATGCTAAAAAAAAAAACTACATAACCAAATCAAGTGGAAAAAGAGAATTAGTACCAATCATTATGGATCAAATAAAGATATAAACATCTAAGAAAGTAAGAGATTCAAAGCAACACAATCAAATTCTACTCCTAAACATGAAAAAATGCCCATTAATAAATTGTACGATACTATTTGCTTATAGTATATCATGTGATAATTCTCATAATATATGTGCAAAACTATTGTGATGTGAAATATGTTACATGGTGTTATGTGACTATTGGGCACCCTAGATGCAATACTATTTTGAATACCTGTGTGATACAAAACCTTTGATAGAAGTATTGTGTGATATTTTAAAAGTATCACATGATATTTCACACAAGAATATTAAAAAATGAATAAAAATGTGCAATAAAAGACCAAAAAACTCAAATTTTTGATGAATTACCAAGACTGGAGGCCGGTTGTGCAATTGACTGAGCTCAAATTAGTGTTAGTCAGTTGGGATCCCTACTAGAGCCATAATTATCTCTCTTGGATCACTCAAAGCTATCACAATCACAAGAGACAAAAATAGTTCAAAATGACCCTTGGACCCCTTATTCCTTTGACCCAATTTTGAACCTTTTTTTTAACTCCTCAGAATTCCACAAAAATTATGCCTCTGGCTAATCTCAATGTCTTGATCCATTTTCTAGATTAAAATCAAAATTTGAATTCATCTTGATGGTCAAAAACATATTTTAAAATTCTATCTTGTTCTATGCAATTAGCTAACCTTTTGTGGTCTAATCTTTGAATCTTTGTTGAGGTATCATCATTTCTTCATGTCTTCATGATTTCTACACTTCTTACTTACTTTAATTCATTTCATTTCACTTCCATACCATCTTTCTACTTGATTTGACCTAATTTTAATACTTTATCCTTCTTGGTCAACTCTAGTCAAACTGGGGTATTCTATCTCTTCCTCGTGGTCACTCTTTGATTCTAATCACTTATTGATCATCATGGACCTTGATTTATCTTGATTTGATCATATTTTTCTCATTTTTGCATTACCTCCACCTCATTTTGATCCCGAGGGGCCAAGAATATTCTATCATTTCTTGCTTTCTATGCCTATCTATTTCTCAGGAGCATATTCTTGACCTTTCCATTTGCTCTTGATATATTTTATTTGATTGATATTAGTACTCTTCTTAAGCCTTGAAATCTTCTCTTTCTCCTAAGTGTTCAGTACTATCACTACTAGGCTGTGCATTCAAGACATGATATTTTATTCAGTATTTTGTTCTTCAAAATCAGATCTCTTTATCTATTGCTGCCTACTTGGCTTCTTTATTCTTTGACATAATGTGTTCCCAAATCAAGCACACATTAATAAAATAGGGGAAAACTTAATCACCTAAAAATGGTCACTTGGACTATTACCCCCCTTCTCAACATTTTGGCTAAATTATGTAATTATTTGCCTAGATCAAATCATCAAAAATTAATTTATTAAAAAATAACCTATACTTTGACTAGAATATCCTAAGTCCATATTTGATTAAAATAAAATGTCCCCTTTTAATTAAATAAAATACCCCATTCACACATATTCCTAACTTGAACACATAAGTCATATTCCTAACTTGAAAATATTTCTCCTATTTTAAAATTAAAAGAAAAAGACTTTGTCTCATATGAAAAGTCAACTCTTTTTATTGGAGGAAATGAATGTGCACATGAATCATGTCAAAATTCAAACCCCACCCTTGATCACTCATCTCTTGATCATGATCTCAATCGTCCATACACCTCTAAAAGGGAGAGCTCTCATCATCTATGGATCCCATTTTTGAGCTAATGTAACAATGCCGGTTTTCTAATAGGCTTACTTGGAGCATTTGGTAGAGAACTTCTATCTTCTATCTTCATATTCTTGCATACTCATACTAGTTTAGTCAATTTTCATTAGCTCAATATTTATTTTGAAATAGCATAGCTTATTTTAATTAGTATGGTTGTGACACTCTCATATTCTTTGCTTAGTTGCATCTTTACATTTTATTCTAGCATAGTAGCATTTTCATTTCATTATTTGAGAGTTCTTTGACACTAGAATTATTTCTCTTGTCTAAAGAATCTCCCATTTCATGATTTACTAGCAAGGGCTTCATTTCTAAGGTTCAGTTGATATCTATTCTTTATTCTTGTTTGTATGCCTTTGCATTCCATGACTAGGGAGTTGTAAGCCGCAATTTGTAGATTGATTAATATATAATCCAAAACAAATTGAGAGGTCTCTAGTTAGCCTAAAAATTTATATGTAAGGTTCATGGTCAAACAAAACCACTCACATGTGAGGATTTGAGATATGTGACCCTTAACATGAATAAGACAATGATGACTTAAAAAAGTGACTGATATGATGAATATGAAATACAATTAGTATTAGAGTGGTGGGAACCAAGATGAACTAATATGTCTTTGCATCATGTCTCATAATTATCTTCACAAAGTATATAAAGATTTACTTCATTAGATAAAACTATAAATTCTCCCTATTTTAAATATTCCCTCATTATATAAAACTATAAAGATATTTCATAATTCTCCCTGTGGGTTATATTGATAAATTATGAGTTGTGCCTAGTGAATCTAACTAAAGAAACCATCTATATATGAGAATGGTATAGCATAGTACAAGTTGTACTTATTGAATCTAAGTATTAGGTCCCTTGTTTGGTGGCTTTCATTATGTTTTTTAGACAATAAAGATGCAAACCTTTATGTTGTCTCTAGGTGTTGATGTGGGGTTTTGTTGATTATGTGATTTTGAGAGTTATAATTTACAAGATAGATATTAAGAATTTACTAACACAACTAATTTTATTTTCTCTCAATAGTTGCATTGATCCAATGAGCTAACATACCTCAAGAAGAGTACAACAACTCCTAATGAAAGTCATTTATGAATGTCTTTAGGGTTGTTTTGCGTATAAAATAAATAAGAGTTGTCATATAAACAATAAACATTGCAAAATTCAATATTAAATAATTCAAAGGACCATGTTAACTATTACACATGATTTTTAACATTTTTATAATACAAATTAGAGGGTAAAAAAAGGACATAATATGTTACAAACCTTAGAAGGTCTCAATGAAGGCATCAGTTGTGCTAGCTAGTGATACCCTTCTTTCTCCATAGAGAAAGATCACTGTAGAGATAGATCACAAGGCACATCAAGAGATAAAAAATATATTCACTCATGAATCCAAAATAAATGAACGAATTGATGTATTGATAACTTATATTGACATGAAGATAACCTTGTAGGCAATAAACTAGAATTACCTAAATCACTAAAGATAACCTTGTAGGCAAGGTGTCAATGAAAGAAGCAAGTATATACCAAGTGATGATTAACCAAGGTAAAATACCTATATTACACCAACATCATAGAAATTCCACAACATAAGAAATTAGAAGTTCCATATATGCACACTACTTGATATGTTACATATGTTTAATTTTATTTTGATATATAGGAAAAAGTGCATGAGAAAGACAAAATGTTATCTTTATAAATTTAACATTACTTACAATTATCAAAAAAAGTCTATATTTTAAAATGTAAGGTGAAATTTTGGAATAATTTTCATCTTAAGTTCCTTGCCCAAATTCTTTCGATTATATCAAAAGTAACCGCTTGAAAATCAAATGGTTTTAGACATGCCTCTAGTACTTTTACATATCGACATACTTACAAAATTATACTTATATTCATATTCTCTATTCTATTGCATCTCACCATCTTCTATATTTGTGCTTGTTTTATGTTTAATGAAAAAAGTATCAAAAAGAAAAAAAAGAAAAAATCATTGGAGTAGGCTTATACGAAAGAAAATAAAAGGAAAATACTAAAGTAGGACTTAGATTTATTATTTAATGTTCACCCTCAATTAATCCTTTGATACAATCTAAAAATTAAAGTTATCAAAAAGAACATTTCAATTATGAACAATCCTTAACGCCCTCACATTGTTTTACTAATTTTGCAATACTTTGTCCACCATTTTTGCCCCCTTCTATCATTTCTCCCTCCATCACATACTACTAGATTATTTACATTATATAATAATTTTCAATAATATTTTTTTGTCTCAGTCCAAACATTTGGATGCACTAGTGTAATACTTGTGGATTCATCTTCAAAAGAAGGAAATATGAATAATGAATAATGAATAGTGGATGTAGTCTCATTAAAGAAAAGAAAAGAGAGGGGAAAATAAAATTACATAAAGAATAATAAATTAGATTGGAAAATTACTAAAATAGACACCTTAAAAACTTGTTTATCAAATTAAAATAAATATTCACTATGATCTCTTAATGGTTACTTGCACAACTAAGGGATCTTGGCATGCGATGGAGAAATTAATTGGCTTAAGAAGGTACATTTTTCCTTTAGTCATGAAAAGGGTTACAATACTAATGAACATGCCTCCTTCCAAGCAACATCCTCAAATTCATGAAACATTACAATTACACAAGAGAACTAAGCTCTATGTTAGCAACAAGTCCATCAATCACTCTCATATGAGCCTAGAGTGAGAATTCCTTAGTAAATTAGAAGTGTTAAGATTGTTAAAAATGAAATAAAGTATTTAAAGTTAAATAAAATTTTGAAACAAAGAAATTAAACAAGATCACTAAATTATATGTTAGGGAGAAATCCATCAATCAATGTCATATGATTTGATAGCAACAATTCTTGATTAAACTAAAGTTTATTATTTTGCTTAATGTCTAGACTATTACAAATGAACCTTTTTATCATCTATGATCCCATCTTTGGTTGCATCAAATTCATTTGAAGACACAACTAGATCATTTAACATGTATGAAATAGATTCCATACCAATCCCTTTAGAGCTAGTGGTCGATTCATTTATTATTTGAACCTAAAATTCCAAGAAAAGATGGTCTCTAGAGAAGGAGGGGAGAAATGTGAACCAATTTTAGTAGATTGTTCCTAGTATGATCCAAAATTTTGATTATTCTCCCTATGAAAAAAATACAAGTGAAAAATCTCCATACAATATGTGCTTTAACTTTTGTGAACTTACAAGCATCTAAATGTTAATGCAATTGGATGGAAAATAATATGCACTTGGAAGAGGATGACATTGCTTCAATTAAGCTATTTTGGCATTTATTTACTTAAAAAAAATCATTAACAATTTGGATTTTCCACCAAGAGATACATGATATAAATGTCATGCCCAAATTTTACAAGGCAAAACACAAGCAACAATTTTTTTTTTCTTTTTTTTCTTTAGCAAAGTGATCTAAAGGAAAAAACTTATAGATCTATGTATAGTTACAAATACTCTGTCAAGCTATGGGATGTGTTGGAATATAACAACTCATGTTTTTTCAAGCACATTAGGATATCTCTTATTTGATCATTGAGTTGGAGGTAATGCTTAAGAACATTTAGGAATACTTCAACCATGTCTTAAGTTTCATGGTAGAATGGTAGGATTCCAGGATATAGTTTGAAGATAAATAATTCTAGTTGGAGGCAATGTAAGAAGATTCATTTCATTAGTCTCCAAAAAGAACAAAAAAAAATAACACAAGGGGCATCTAGCTTTCATAAGGGTTTCACAATGCTATCTTAGTTAAAGTTCAAGTAATTACATTAGGAATGGATGGTATAATGAGATATTACTTTTAAGTAAAAATTGTGTTTATGAATTTGAATGTCATGCCCAAAATACAAGGGAAAAACACACAATTTTAAAAAAATAATTAAGAACAATGATTCAAATTTAATATGGTCGACAAGGTTTAGATGTATAACCACACTGGAGTTAATTGTCTACGGGGTTTAAGATTTAGATGGTTACAGGTACTATAAGGCTAGATGTAAGATCACCATAGATAAGTAATAGGTTTACGACTCAGTTTGATCATTTCGTCAAGGAGGTTATCTGAGTGAACGGAAGGTCTCTTAGAAAATCCAATAATAAATTTAAACAACTAATCCATTTGATAAAGTCATAACCTATAAATCGGTTTTAATGATACAACTGAATTATGAGGAATATACCACTAACCCTAAAGATGATTCAATTAGCTAGACCTCCTTCAATTAACTAATAACTTGATCAAATTTGGAAATTTAATCTTTTAACATTATAAGATTTAAACTCTAGAAGATCTATAAAATCTACTATACAACGCGTGCTATCTACATTTTAAAACTTTAGTCTACAATTTAATAAAAAAACATTAAAATTATTTTAATTGAAACATTCAAATTTCTAGTTAAAACTTTTTAAATTAAAACTAATTTAGTATTATAACATCTAAAATACTATTATATACTAACATCCATACCAACATAAAAACATTATATCTCTCCTAATATTATCTATTATCTACAATTCTAACTAAGTTTTAATATTACTCTTATACAAAATTACATATAAATTAAAACCCTAACTAACATCTGATACTATCCTAAAACTTCATACTATCTACTTTACATCTTACACTATCATTAAAATTAAAAATACATAACATAAATAAATTAAAACATCTACACTATACAACTAAATTAAATCTAACACTAACTAATAATGACAAAATCTAACTACACATCATATAACTAACTACCCTATACTACACATCCTACACCTAAGATCTACCTAGGATCTACCCCCCTACACCCCCTATGCCAAGTGGGCATGACATGAGACCCCACTTCCCAAGGGTCTGTGTGCTGCCCAAGGGCCTGCGCACTCAGACCTATCCCTTCCCCTATGTCCCCACGCATTGGATCGCGCAGTTGGGGAAGATGGAAGCGTTGGGGGGTGGGTGTGAAGTTTGAAATTTTCTATTGTTTGTTTTAATAACTTTCTTCACATCCTTAAACCCAAGACATGACCCATGTGAGTTTGGAAAAAGAAAGTGGCAGAGGTTGGTGGGAGCCATGCCTACCCTTGCATAATGAGGGTAAAAGAGATGTGTGGGAAGAAAACTATAAGTGGGTGAGATATAAATTTTCTCTCTTTTTAAAAAAAAATTGATTTATTAAGAGACAAGATTTGAGGCCAAAAGTAAGTAACCTCCCCTTTTTCATATGAAGTTAATACTGATGTAATAGACTTGTGCCCAAATTGGCAGAGGAGATTTGAAACTTGATTTAGTGGAGGCTAGGTGGCTAGGAGAGTTAATGCATAAAGTTATATGGTTGAGGGAAGGCACTAAGAAATGCCTCAATAATTGCATTAGGATATATATATATATATATATATATATATATATATATATATATATATATATATATATATATATGTATGTATGTATGTATGTATGTATGTATGTATGTATGTATGTATGTATGTATGTATGTATGTATGTATGTATGTATGTATGTATGTATTTAAGTTATATTGTTAAAAGAATTAGCAATAATTTTAATTAAAATTCTAATAGAATAACTTAGGGAATATTCTTTGTGGTCTTGGGGAAATAAATTTTCTCTCCATACATTTTCCAGAGAGCTTTTTCACTCCTGGAGATGCATTTTTTTTTTTGAAGTCAATTTTGTCTAAGGGTTGCCATATATATATATATATATATATATATATATATATATATATATATATATATATATATATATATATATATATATATATATTGTTATATTAGGAATGAATCAATCCTATTGACAACATTAATTCTTTTAACAACTATACCAAAACAAGGAAGCACACAAGATTATATTTTGCCTTTCTCTCTCAAAATTTATGTTTAATTTAATCATTATATAACAAGGGATATATTCCTTTTATCCAGAATACAAGGTGATGTATAATTCTAAATCGAATTGATTGTGTTAATTATGAAACTTAACAATGAGAGAATTAACTTTGTGCTCACAATGTAGGATTTCCATTTCCTCTTAATACTTATAACATCAAATTGAAAACTTTAACATATCCAATTGCTTTTCATTACATAATTGAAACTTGGAATTTTAGAATTCAAAGGCATCATCTATCATTCTATTTTCTCCTAAACACATGCAAAAACTTGAAATCACATGAGAGCAATACAAGGAAGTTTTCATTATTTTTTTATTTTTTTTCTTCTCTATTATTCATCCTAGTTCAAGGCTCCATCGAGAAAGAACTAGTAAGAAAACCCGATGTCGTTGCCAATACAACAAAATTCAAATACATTTTTTGTTCATAATATTACATTTCAAATGAAATCTCTTTTAAATCCTTCACAAATACTTTCTTCCAATACCTTCAAAAATTCAAGGAAATACAAGGAGGAGACAAGAGGTGACCCGGGGTGAACAACACAACATCAAGCAATTTAAGCATACACTCAAACCTAGTTTTGCACAATAGATCCAAACATAGGACCTAACTAGGGGGGAGGTGGATTTTCCCAATGGGAGATGTCAATAACTATACCATAACATGGCCCTTTCGGGGCTAAAACTTCAAGAATTTCTATTCTTTTACAAGGCCTTTTTGAGGCTACTATCAGAAGGATGTTCATTCATTTCCATATTCAAGATTTCACAATATCAACAAGGTATGTGATGACAAGTAAGGACGCATACTCCCTACCCTCTTTCCCTCCTCTCACCATGAAAGGAGACTCTCACCATTGAGGTCCAACTAAGGCCCTACCCCCATACATGGCCACTTCTTCCCTATCCAAGAGTGAGTAATGCCAAAAAAATCCCCATGAAATCCCCTCAAAACACAAATCATCAAAGAAAAAATGGGAATAACATTAAAAAAAAAAACAAGTTAAGATCCCTCCAAATCAATCCCAACACACAAGCAAGCAAAACAAAGAACAAAAAAACAACTTTTTTATGATTCAAGCATGAACAACATGGAGAAACAAAATCAAAGAGTAAAGAACTCCCACCTTCACAAAGAGTTATGGAAAAATGGTGGTTTGAGAAGAGATTTTCCTTTTCTTCCTTCAATCTTCCAACTTTCTCCAAAACTAGAGATTGGGTGACAAAACCAAAACTACTCCAAAAATCCTCTAAGTATGACCCTTAACTCAACTAGACTTCAAGTAAACTCAAGATGGAGTTTGATTCACCTACTCATGAAGGAGATAACAAATTTTCTCAATCAACCAAAAATAGGGTTTTTGAGTGACCCTAAAAGTCAACCAAGGAGGCTAAAGGGGTGAAAAGTACTCCCCACCCATACCCTTACCCCTAGGGTGCTTAAATTTGATGTTTTTAAGCCTTAAGGACTTAATAGGAACAAATAAAAGCTAGGGAAAAATAGTATGACCAAATAAAAACCTTTAAAGAATTACAATACAAAGATAGCACAAAATTAACAAGTAGTTTAGTTCTATCTTTCCATTGAGTTTCCTCGGCTAAATTTCCTACACACTCATTGTACACATCAGTAGATCAAGAAATCACATGCATTATGTAAATTACGTATCAGAAAAATCATATAAATTAAAGCATCTATTTTCTAATAATCAATTTTTTATCTAATTCTACTCATATTTCTGACCATTAGAATTGTATAATCCAAGTGTTAGTTTTGCATACATTTCATCATTATACATGTTCATAAAACATTAAATGATGAAATCAAATAACTAAAGTACAACATCACACATCATAAAATAACATAATAATGTTTAGTGCATCAAATAATATTTTGACATATCGAGTCATGAGTATCAAAATAATAATGTATCATTGATGCTAGGATGGGTCGGGGCGAGGCCTCACATTGAAGCACCAATTCTTTATCCAATATAGCTTCATAAACCTAATAATTAAAAAATGAGTAGATAACCATATTTTTCTATATATATATTCTTATCACTTATATAGTAACCTTATTTTATTATTTTACCATTGTTTTAATTTGTTTTAATGAACTCATACATTTTATTTTATGCAACCATATTAATATCTTGCTCACTATGTACTACTAACTGGATTATTGATATCATATACTAACTAATTCAATTCTAAATGATTCTATATTTATATTATTATCTACTAACAACCTAACATTAATTTTTTTTAATAACTTAATATTATATGCTTAAATACTTTGACTAGGCTAGCACTATCCACTAGCTAAACTAATCTTAGAATTTTGACTACATTACTAGCATATCCTTCTAAATAAATGATACTCGTAATAACAATAATAATATGCCCTTAACCCTTAATTACTAACATACACTAACCTCTCTTTTTCAACTAACTAATAAACATACTAAAATACCCTTTAATCCTAACCATTCACCTACTTTCCCAATCTCCCATGTGCCTTAAATTCCACTCTAAGTATCTAACTTACTTTACTAATATTAAACCTATTAAATCTTCAAAAAAAAAAAAACCACCATACACTCCCAACCCTTTTATTTCTATCCCACATTACTTCTAAACATACTCCTCCCCTTTCCCAAGGCATGGTCCCCCCTCCAAACTCATGTGGGACATGAGAGAGGAGGTGCTTTCTATCATGTGGCTCACTCTAGGTGCTTAGCCCCACATTTCCAAAAGTTGGTACCTATTTTTAAATTGGTTCGGTTACTTTTCCCCTCAAAACCCTTTTTACTATACTCCCTAGGTCATGCATTTGGGAGAAAATGGATGAGTTCCCAAGAGGTAAAAGCTTGAACACTTGTGGGGAGAGGGTGGTAGGTACTATGGTCTAGGATGGTCAGCTTAAGTAAAGTTTTTTTTTTTTTTGTTTAAGTGTTTAATATATATTTTCCTAGTATATGGTCTTTTTCTAGGATGGGCCATTTTCCATCTTACTTTATTTTATTATATATATATTATTTATAATTTTTGATGTGACTCGTATATCGAACCTAAGTCACAGGTTCATTATGGGCTAGTCTTCTCCTTTATTTATTTATTGTCTACCTATGACCAATACTTTTAGCTTATTATTTCTCTATATTCACAAGATTCCAAGGGATATTCTATTGATTATTTTAATGGCCTGTCATAAAAGATGGGATTAAATTTTTCTCTCCATACAAATTCTAGAGAGCAAAGGTGCATTTACAACATACTCTCTCTTATTGGTTTTTTTAACCTATGGCATATGTGGAGTTATTTTCTCCCATTATAACTATGATGCTAAGATGATTTGTTTGTTATAAATTGATGTTATTCTTTGTTTATATAGTCTTAGAGATTTAATGGTGCAAGACAACTAAAACTTTAATGCTCTAATGTACAAGGTCCAATTTAGATATTTCTAAAGGATGAATAAAATCGCATATGAAAACTTCTTCTCATTGAAAACATAATGACTTATTTCCATGCATACTTTTGTACAAATACAATACTGAAACTTTTTATTCTTATTACACCAGTCACATAACCTAAAAGTTTACAATAATCTCACTTATCCTACCTTGGAAATAAAATATTAACATTTACTTTCTCACATAAAATTTCGATGAGGTTTTAACTATGGATTGAATAAATAAATCTACATGTGTACAATAAATCAATCTCCTATCTACAACATGAATTCTAGAATGATGGATGTTCCTTCACATGAAAATTTTTTTTGTCTTCTTTCCTTCCTATACTACAATCAAAGAAAATACTATCTCCTCTTAAAATTACAACTATATACACAACATCCAATCTCACTTTGCACATTTGCAACAATATACAATAGTGGGTGAATCCCTCTCACATTATAAAGAACAAAAATGGAAGTTTAGTAGCTCAAGTCATTACAAGATGGAATGGAATGATTTATTTCTTCACAAAAATTGATCCTTCAACAATTCCAAAGGTGAAACCCTAATCTCTTCATAGGATTCATTTTCACAAAACCTACAAAACAACACAAAACTAGGAACCATGGAGGCTCACCTCCCATCTTAGGTCTCCCAAGAGGCTACCCACCAAGCTAGGGAAATAAAGCCCAAATGGGATATACACATACATTTGCAATGCATACATCTACAAAACACAACACATAACAATCCCTCCCATGGATTGCACATTGATTCACCATTGGAATCATAAATACATTGGGTGAAGGCGGGCTCTTCAAAGAGGAGATTTCATGTCAATACAAATCACATACATTAAATTTCACTATGCCTCTACAAGGATTGCATCATACATGCTTCTCTTCACCATTTCCACTTATCAGCCCCAGATCATAATATCAAGACAATAGCTTCAATGGAGCCCACACTCCATGAAGTTCTCCTCTTCTCTCCAAGAGAAGAGGCTCTCAACTACATTGTTGAGCCCAACTAACCTTTTCACCCAAGGCTTCTCTTCCCTCCCAAGAGTGAGTGAAGCCTTTACACCCATTAATAATTCAACATCCCACACCAAAAAAAAGAAATCAAGAAGGAAAAACCAAGAAAATACATATAACACAACACAAGGATTCAAAAATGAAAATACATGAATCACCACACTAATACATATTTTTAGCACCACTATGAAATTGCAAGAGATGGTCATGGTTTGAGCACCAACCTTTGTCCAAGCTAAAGGAAATGATAGTTGATGAAGAGCTCCCTTCTCCTTAGACTCCCTTCCAAAATCCTAACTGTCTATAAACTTAGAGAGTGGGTTAACACCTCACTAGTTTGTCCAAGTCCCCCTAAAAATAATCTCCCACTATCTATTTTGGCAAAAAACATCAAGCCACTACCTCTTACAACCTTTTCCCCTCCAAGTTTGCTATTTTTGACTTACAGGAGACATGGTGAAGAACTCATGTGAAAACTCAATTTTCGAATTGATGGAGGAATGCATTGGTAAAGGGTCCCTCTAAGTTAGCTAAGAATTAACATGGTCAAATTTAGGCCCCTAACATGTTATACTAACATATGGGTAACTTATTTTCATACAAAAGACACTTTGGGACCACCTAATGACCCTTCAAAATGCTAGTCAAGTCTAAATTCGAATTTCCCTTTGATATTGATTCATCCTATCCCTTTTCAAGTGGGTTTAATTAATCTTTAATAAGGTAATTAGTTTAAGGGTTAAATGCTACCATGACCAAGAACCCTAGGTGACATGTCATTAACACACAATAATCTACAAGTGTCAAGTGACACATTAAAAATCACCTTGGCATGTCCTTAATGCATCTTTGAGATTAAAATTTTCACACACATGCAATCTTAAATTTATAGAATAAAATACATCACAACAAGGATTTTGAATCTTCCAAAGATTCACCTTGGCTAAATCATGTTTACATGGGTTTGAGCCTTGTTTCCTCAATAAATTTCCATGGTTCCACTTCTTGCACACTAAACTTGAGCATTAGTAGTTCAAAGAGAAGTCATATAAAATATATATCTTAAATGCATACAAATTCCAATATTGCATAATCCACATTAACATAATCCAATTAAATTCTCTTTCTTATTCATTTCAAATAAAGAATTCAAAACATTAAAATATCTAAATCTACATATTACATTTAATCTTAAATCAATATGATCGAATTAACATTTTGAATCACATCATAATTCATTTTCTATCCTAACATGTGTAAAGTTGCATCTGTATTTGTTAGATAATCCCATACAAAAATTTGGTTCTTAATACATATCATAGATGGAAATCACTACTATAAATACCAAAATTAATAGATAATATAAGTCACTATCCATCTAAGTCTTGAATATATGTCAAAATATCCAAATCTTAAATATCAAAATGCAAGTAAAATATCTATGCTATGATGGGTCGGGGTGAGGCCTCACAATAAAATAAAATTTTCCTCTTCTACATGTTATGATTGCTTCAATAACATAGTTCACAACTTTAGAGTTTTAAGCCATCCAATAGGACTCTAATCCAGTGGAAGTATAGACACCACTCAATCAATCCTCCCCTCTAATAACTAAAATTTTATTGTGATTGAAAGTCTCATGGAGTAGAGTATATAGCCTTACAATTATAGTTCCCAAACCAAAATGAATTCCAATGTTTTTAGTTCAGTTCCTCAAAGTAAATAAACTGATTGAAGATGGATTTTTTTTGTTTGATGCTTGTAAGAAAGAGTTGAAAGAGAAAATATCAATGGAACAATATTGAATCTTAAATAATTATATATTAATCAAAGAAATAGAAAAACCACTTGGAAAAAAGTTGAAAGGTTTTTGTTATAGAAAAAAGAATTGTAAAATGAGCTTTACATAATAAAATTTCTGCACAAAAATCATAAAATAGAATAAAAATGGTGCAATTATGATTTGGGTTAATAGTTTCAAAGGAAACCATTAAATTTATATGTCTCCTTTCTCTCCATGCTTTCTTTATAGATTATAAAATAATAGTCATTTATGATTTAGTAGTGAATACACATTTTGTCTCTTATTGTGCCCTTGTGATCTATGTCTTCGCAATGATTTTTTTTAGTGGAGAAGGAAGAAAGGGGAAAAGAAAAGGAAGGGTCTTGTATACACAATGTAGTACACGTGGCTTAAGTTAGATACAACCAAATTAGTGACTAGAAGGAGCAGTAGGAGGATAGGTGAGTTAGTAGTAGTGATAGTAGAAGCAATAATACTAACTATACATACT
Source organism: Cupressus sempervirens (assembly GCA_028749045.1). Classification (NCBI taxonomy): domain Eukaryota; kingdom Viridiplantae; phylum Streptophyta; class Pinopsida; order Cupressales; family Cupressaceae; genus Cupressus; species Cupressus sempervirens. The sequence continues at coordinate 621,716,124 of CM053789.1, forward strand.
GTACTATATAGAGGTGAACTATAGTATGATCATAAATAATAACTAGGCCGAGGCCTATTCATTATTAGTATATGATCATGCACAAACAATCCAAATAATCCATTACCAAACTTAGGAAAATCCCTATCAACTCCTTTCTAAGAAAAATAAGAAAGGGAAAAGCAAAAGGAAGGGTCTTGCATACATAGTGTAGTACAAGTGGCTTACATATAACCACATTAGTGGCTAGCTAGAGTAGCATAATGCTTTCATTTCATACTCTGACTATGATTTTTAAAGTTTTGGTTTGTAGGGTTTTGATTTAATTTTTGGAATTTCCATGTTTATTTAACATATGATGGTATGAAATGGATAGTTTTGGAGTCCTTCCCCTAGTTGTAGCAAATGATGTACTTCTTCCATATTTATGTGCATTATGAGTTAGTTTGGAAATAATGAAGTGGTTTTCAATATTTCTTCTAATGGGTCTTCTTCTATTACTTATATTTGTGTGGAGGTTATATAGTAGTATTGGGAGTTGAAGTGGGTCTATATAGAAAGTCTGGAATGTCTGTGACATTAAGAGATAGAGATGATAGCACATAGTCATCTATTTGCAATTATTTTTTATATGGGTAGTTGTAGATTTTATATTTTAATGATTCATTCACATGACTTCTACTAGCATATGATTTTTATTGTTGATGGCTAACATTTAATTTTTTCACTATAAATATATCCAAGCCATCTCTTTTTTTAGGAAAGAAAGATGCAATTATGGAAATATCTTAAGGAAAACATAAAGTGTGGCTATTGTATTTTAGTTTATCTCCTATTGAGTATGAAACTTCAAGGATATGGCTTGTCCTTGTAATTAAAATCTCTTCAATTTGAGCTAGAATTTGTAAACATCAAGATTTGGTCACCAAGGTCTATATTAATCCATTTTGAGAACTAATTCCTATTTCCTTATGATGTGCATCTAACAAGTGGTTAATTCATTAAATTTCATTATTTTTATTCTTGAATATCTTTCCATGTAGAGTAGGCACATTGAAATATTATCAAATTTATCCAATTTGTAATAGAAATTATTTCTATCTTTACAATAATTATGACATAAATGTGGAGATTATGTATGGGGCAATGGGTTGAATTTAGTTATGTTTCATATTTGAGGCAAATGTGCTTGTAGGTGGGTTGGTATAGGAAAATAAGGTAGTGTGGAAGTAATTAATTCACCAACAAGGATTTGGTGGATTTCTTTTCTTCTTTTGTTGATAATGTCCTTCATTGCATGGTACCTTGTTCTTCACTTATGATTACTTTTGGCACAATTTTCTCATCCAATATCATTTCATATGTCCATATGTGCAAGAAGAGAGATGTGATATACTAGTAACTAGTGTTATTGAATTAAATATTTTTATATTGTAAGAGAAACTATAAGTATAATAGAGAAAACTTTGAACTACTTGAAAGTTAGGATTAGTAGTTTGAATTTGTATAGCAAACGATCACTGCAATAGAAAATATTACAATAGAGAAACAGATCACAAGGGTACAACAAGAGAAAAAAAAAATATTCACTCCTAAATTTTAAATTATCATATGAATTGAAATGGGAATGTGAGTAGAATAAAATAGAAAGAAATTGTGTGCACATGAATGTATGAAATGGAAAAACATACCTACAGAGGAAGGGAATGTCAAGAGACAAAATATATATTAAATGTTGATTTCCAAATTAATAAATTAGGGCATAACCTATAATTGAAAAATAATCCAAATAATTAGGGCTTTAGAGTGAGTTTCACAAACAAAAGAATTCATATAAATAAACAATCAAAACAAGACTCAAAAAAGAATCATTTTCATAAAAAAAGAATGAAAAAAAACTAAATCACTTACCTATAGCTAGTTGGTTGCAAATTGTTATCTCAAATTTGTAATAAAATTTTTGATGTCACCCTTCCTTTTGTTGGAAATATAAGAGTAATTGAGAGGGGCCAGAGGGGTGAATTAGTTACTACAAAAATAAATCCCAAATCCCTTAGATGTCAATACAAAACATAAACTTTGTTGAAAGTATTGTTACTTAGTTAACACACAGGCACTTAGTTTACACTAATATTTGTGTTGTAGCTTAGAAATCACTATAATATCAATTGTTACTTGACAAATACTGAACATGAAGATCTTAAGATATTATATGTGATTAACTTTAATTAACATAGTTGCATACACATAAAAGAAATAGCATGAACACAAGTGATATGAGGATTTAATGTGGAAACCCAATTTGGGAAAAACCAACAATTGTAAATAGTTACTAATTTTCACTCTTCTGAAGTGAGCCCTATTAGGAGCCAATCTTGTTAAAGGTTACAAAACACATTGTTAGGTGTGACCCTGTTAGAGGATTTAATCACCCTATTAGGAGTGGCCTTGTTAGAGGTCTTTAGACACTTCAATCTAGGAATGCCACCTTGTTAGAGGATTTGGCAAGTAGATGTTAAGCCAACTGTGTTAAGAGATTTGATATACTGCTACAATTACTAGAGAGTAATAGTGATATGACTTTATTGTTGATGCAATAATATTGTTGATTTTAGATCTCAATTTTGGCTCAAATACTTGACCCTTCCTAATTGAATATATCTTTGTAGCTCCTGACAGATATTCTACTTATCCTTCCAATTTGCTTCCTCTAAGAATTTTCTTATCTTCCACTCTCTCTCTTCATTCAATCCTCAACTTGAACTTATACTTATATCATTAACATTTTCAAGTTGGCTTGAATACAACTTTAGAATAATTAATATTCTTCTCCTTAGTTGGTTAGAACCAGCAAACAAATCTATTAAACTCAATATACCAAAATAAGAAAATCCTTTGTTAGCCGACCCTTCTTAGTAGACACTAACACTAAAATGATTTTCCTATGTTAACCAGGTGAACTTGGTTAAAATTTCATCTTCACAAACTTCCTTTGATAATTGATTGAGCTCGATTAACATTGGTTCCATCCAACTTTCCTTTGTTACCCAAGTGAGCTTGGTTAACACTCAACTTCTGTGAACTTGTCTTTGACACTCAAATGAAGTTGGTAGAAACTATCTTTTGAAATTGGAAAACATTGGAATGCTTGGTAGACATAGGAAACTATATTCATCGCTCAAGTGAGCTCGACATATGCTATCTGCTAAAGATATGACATTTTGTATAACATCAAAGACAATATACAATTGATCAACACCTTCACACATTCATACATTCACATGGTTGAATTGGGTTGGATTCATGCATTTCATGGATGTTGTAGTCACTTTGGCCTTGGTCACTTTCATTTTGCATTGATGTGTGAGTAGTATTTGGGAATTAGGTTGTGTTAAAATTATTTCTCCTTTTTTTTTGTTTATATTCCTAATATCGTCACAATATCAATAGACTGTCACAATATCGACAATGTTGGGGAAACTGTTAAAAAAAAAATTCAAGTTGTAATTCCATTTCCATTAAAAATTATCATCATAATTAGGGCTCAAATGTAGTAGTGCATAAAGGCAAAGGGTGGGGAGGATATGTTAGAATTGGATGTGATAGAGGATGAGGCACCACCATCTCCTATAGTAGTCAAGCCCTTATGATCTCAAGAAACACAAACCATATAGTGATTCCCCCATCTTGAATGTGATAAGTAGAGCAAGGAGACTCTAGTTGACCAACATTTGTGGTGCCTCTTTGAGATATAGATCCCACCTTCGGTAAGGGAGATCTAGGTATGAATAAAGTAAAACTAAAGCTACTAGACAAAATATTCATGAATATGTGATAAATTATATATGATAAAAATGAGACATGCAACTATTACAGAGGAGTGGATATCCCTTGTGAGAGATTTCATGATAAACATGGCTGTATCATTGAGGATTCCTTCCATATCATGGGTCCACTATGAGGGGACTAGAGATCCTAGAAGGAATAGAGATATATTTATGCTAGTAATAGTAGATCTATAGTGATTGGTAGAGAGGGTGGAGTAGTTAGAATGGGAATTACAAGAGCAATGATGTAGGTCTCATAGCCTATCAAAGAGGAGCTCATCGACGAGCCACGCCTTAACTTGACTAATTATAGAGAAACACCATCATAATCCAATAGATTTGAGAGATCCTAAACTCACCATTCTATGAATGATGCATGCCATTCTATTTTGATATCAAGAACATTTTGTTTAGTTCCTTCTTTGTATACCAAAATAGTTTCATGATGATATATATGAAAAAATTACATGTCTACTATTCTCTTTTATTATTTCTATGATTAATCTCATTGTATGATTAATATCATAAAAATTAAAGGAAGAAAATTGAAATGACTACCAAAAGTAGATATGCACTTAACATTTTAAAAGTATAATATAATAATGAACATTATGTTGATCTATAAGTTTATGTTGTTTATTAGCATCAAAACACACATTCATATACTAGTAAAGGATGAAAAATAATCATTATGACTGGGTCATCTAGTAAAGGTCAAGCATATATAAGGACTTGTTTATTTTGCATTATATGCCAAACAAGTTAATGATTGCTGAGCACCCTTGTTGAGACTGATCATATATGTAAGTCAAGTTATTTTAGTAGAGGCTAAGAAAATTGAAAAGATAGTTTTTTTTAGCAAACATAGAAGCATATGTATATATAAGCCAAGTGCTAGTATGAATGACAATGATGATCGAGTGCTAGTACAATCAGATGCCAAGCAATTTAGTTTTATCACATGAGTTTTTAATTGGACAAACAACTATATAAAATTTTGTGGTCAACTTCCATATGATATTTAATGTTCTTAGAGATAATCAAGATGAAGATTACACATCATTATAGAAGGTAATGATCCTAAGAAATGCAAATCAACCAATTAGAAAATTAGATATAAATGAAAAAAGTTGATGAATTATAAAATATCAATTGAGATCTAGAACTTTCATAGAACATCAATTTAAAGGGGATTCTAACTCTAGATTTAGTGATAGAATGAAAGAGAATATGTGTGATGTGAAGACAAGAATACGTAAGTGAAGAAGCAAACAAGGAAAGAATAGAGAACAAGGCTAAGTATGGAATTAGATTAGATAAGGGAAATCAAAGCAATGAAGGAGTGAGATGATATATCAAATTGAGAGATTAGATAAGACATTATATAGAGTATATCCAAAATCAGCTTGCAAAGCAAACCAAGGGCTAGGTATTGAATCAATTTTGAATCAGGGAAAATCTCTTAACTAAGTGATCTTATTAGGTCTATATAAATCTCCTAATAGAGTCCTTACTAAATTGTAAGTCTAAAATAATTTAAAAGGGTAGGAACTAACAATCTCGAATCTTTTACTAGGGAAGACCCATCATAGGGTAGATCATATATTATGATCAAACATTGTAACCTTAACAGGTTAACTTTATTATTGTAATAGTGAAGATTTGAGATTTTTATCCCCACCCCAGTTTTACCTTCACACTAAAGTGTTTCTAGGTAACCAAATAATTTGTGTTATGAGTTGAATAGTTTATGTGATGTATTTCATTTACTATTAAGAATTATAGTTTTAAAGTTAGATCTAAGATATGAGATGAATTAGGTGTGAATTTAGTAATTTGATTTGTTGGGTTAAAGTTTAAGATCTTGTTTCACCCACACCCTCTCAGTATCTTGTTTCCCAATAATACTTCCAATAATTGGTATCAAAGCCTAGTTCTCTTGAAAGAATCCTAATAGCGTAAGAGGATCAAATCATGGAGATGGAGAAATATATGTTGGAAAAAATCATTGAGAACCAAATGATTAAAATCCAAATCATATTGCAACAACTTGAAGGAGCAAGAGATGAATTAAGGAAATCACTGACAAAAAGGAAAGAGATAGCAATAAAACAAAATGACTCTCTATACCAACAAGTAGACACAGAAAGAATACTTGAAAATGGAAAGACTAGTGATTAAAGTGAAACAATAACATAACTACTAGAGAAGAATAGTGCCCTAAGAAAAGAGGCAAAATAAGTTGAGATAGAATGAGGAACTCAATTAGGAATACTATGTGAAGTAATATAGAAAAAGAAGAAAGTTGAAGAAAACAAAAAATAGATGGAAACTAGACTTAAAGAGAGATCAATTGAAGTGAAGAAGCTCACAAAAAATTAGTTGGGTATGATAAATGAATTGATAGTATCTACTCAATAAGAAAATAGAAAGGAATTTTAGATTAGAAACCTAAGGTCACAAAATGAGCAATTGATGAGTGAGTTAAGGCATGAAAAGGAACTTATGGAAAGAATGATGAGATCACCTAGATCAACAAAAGACACCTTTGAAATGGGATACAATAAGCACTTTTCATCTACTGAAGAAGGAAAATCACAAAAGAGTGGAGAACAAAGGAATACTAAACCTAAAGGAAAACCTACATGTCATCATTATGGAAAACCTAGACACACAACAAACATTTGGAAAAGAAATAATGGTATCCAAAATCCTAAACCTTAGTCTATTGGTAATTGTTATAAATGCAAGAAGATAGGACATCAAGCACATGAATGTAGATCAAATAAAAATGATTAATTCACTACATTTAAGGGACATTTCTATAACTTTTAGAAGTATGGACATAGAGATCATGAGTGTAGATTCAAGACAAAATTCAACTAGATACTTCAGAAACAAACATATGCACCAAGAAAAGGAAATATGTACAATTGGGATTAAGATTACAATGCATGGTATAGTTGTCACTATTGTGGAGAGTATGGACACATTCTAGAGAATTGCATCAAGACACATTTCATAGGAAATTACAAGAAGTGGTTGAATGGATAAATAATATGTTTTAGTTGTTTCAAAGTTGGACATATCAATAAAAGATACATAAAAAGAGTGCTAGTACCAAGAAATGGAAATGAAAAAAATGAGGCATAGAAAACATGGATAGAGATAGTGAAAGCTAGATGCAGTGGAGAAAACAAAGAAAAGATCACCCAATCCAATGGATCCATCTAACTAAATGAAGAAGGTGTGTAGGAACTATATATTCAATGATATCTTTTACATTAGTTCATAAAATAGATGTGTTAAAAGTTTGTATCTGCATAAATTAAGATGCATTAAAGAAAAATTCCATAAAAGGCAAAGCGAGAAAGAATCAATTTCCACATAAAGTGTTAAGCATTAGTGGTACAATCTATATTGACTATTCTTTAACATATAGATTGAGTGATTGACATAGTTGATTAATTGACTGAATGAATTAGTGTTGGTTGAAGTAAGGTAACCTTAGTTGAGAAAGTATGGAGATTGAGCTAGCTATCATACATCAACTAAGTACAAGAGCATTTATTGTAGACCTAGAATGAAAATTTAAAGGTATATATCAAATTTGAGAATATATATATTTATTCTCCAAGTGATTTTAGATCTCACAAGTGATTTAAAGGAAATTAAGACAATTTTGTGATGAAGTAAGCAAATTATAGTGGAGCATTTATAAAATTGTTAACATTTGTAAGTGATACTTTTTGGTGTCAAGTAAATTGTCTTTAGAAGATATAATAAAAAAGTTTATTTCTCAAAACCCTAGTTCATATAGCATTATTAAGAAAAAAATTGAAGGATAACAATGCTCAAACTATGAGGAATGACTAGTTTCCTCCACCAAACTTTAGGGGCAATGTAATTACTTAGAAGGTTGAAGATGATGTTGGCACTTTGTCATCAATTTCACCCAAAGTTTTAACTATTCAAGATGTAAGATCCTACTACCTATGAAAAGTAGGAGAGATTGGATATTTTGAAATAAGGATAGCTTATGAGAAGCTATGCAACAATGGAGTCTTGAAAGATGAAAAAAAAAAAGTTGTCAAGGAAGGGCTTACACGTGTCCTTGGGTTCCCAAAGGTTTTCAAGGTAGAATGGATAAAATTTGTGCTCATTTGTATCCACGACATGAAGTTATGATTAGAGGGTGGACTAATTAAAATCTACAAGGCCATAATACTTTGAGTAACTAGTTACCCTACCTTGGATTGACCGAAAAGCATAAGGAAAACAAAAAGAATGAAATAGATAAGCAAAGGAAAGTGGAATAATAGAGGGATGTCAATTGATGGGATAGAAGATCCTATAATTGAATTTGTAGTTCATGTGATTGCACACAATCTTTACCAATCTAGAAAATTGAACAATGTGTCATGCATTGTAGTAGATTTGGGATATAAAATTGTCAAAAAGGATCATACTTATGACCTTGATGAGCTGTAACTACAACAACTATTAGAGAACCTAAAAGCAATCAAGAAAGCAAAGAATACATCGTGTAAGTTTGGATCTTCACTAGTGTGTATATTTTTCTATGTAAAAAACTTATTTTCTACAATTGGAATAGTATCCTGGGATAGGAACTGACATTCTATGGAGTAGTTAAACAATTTAATCAATATCTAGGTCAAAATTTTTGAAGCCATAATAAATAACTATTTTGAGGAGTTAAAAATTAAAATGGGAAATAGAATGAGAATACCTAAATTAGTTGTTGATAACTATTATGATGAGATATGTTTTGTAGTGGATACACATTTTGACCATGCTTAGGAAATAATACCAAGGATTGCATGGTTAAGGAGTATGCCTTATGAAATTAATTTTGATGAGGTTTCAATAGTAGTAGCTACACTTTTGGTTGAAGAAAAAGATGCTAATGCCTAGAAATTCAACATATATGAAATAGTAATGGCAAAATTAAATGCAAAATCTAGCATGCCTAAAGATGAGAAGGAAAGAAAGAGAAAGAATCATGAAGAAGGGGAAGGATCAAAACAACCTACTAAGACCGATGATGAAAAATGAAAAGAATTGGTTGTTGCCAACCCAAGGAAAATATAGAGAAAAGTAATAAGTGTTGATCCTAATATAAAAGATGATCTTAACAAAGATGTGTAGAAAGTTCTCACACCTCAAAATCCAAAATCCAAGATCATAATAAGATCTAAGATAGTGTAGCCCCTAACTATGAAAACTAAAGGAAGTCCATCAAAGAAGAGACTAGTCAACTCACCACAAAATATTATACAAGAGAAGCCAAGGAAAAAATTAATCATTACACAAGAGGAGGAAAATGATGAAGAGACAGAATTTGATGAATCAAGAAAATTGTAAATTGTAAAGGTACTCCCTCAAATGACTGTGAATCAAATATGTGAAAAGATTAGAGAAATTAAAAAATTTTACAAGATTCAAAGACATTACTTATGATTCTATGAATAATGATGATCAAGTTAAAATTGAAGAAGATATGATTGATATGATGATTAAATTTAGATGTACACCCTTGGAATTGTGAGATGGATTCCCAGCAGGCTTGTATAAATAGATAAATTCCAAATGGAAGTGGGTACTATGCACAAAATAAAAAAAGAGAGACTATATTGGCACAAGCTATGCTAGATTTAGGGAAGATACATATGTCTATACCCCTTAAAGATTCTGTGATGTAGGCAATAGGGGGAATAACTAGGGCCAAAGGCTCACCCAACTATCCAAACCACCCTGCAAGAGTTAACACAATCGAAGAAAACACAAGTGGACAACAACCAAAGGAGGAAGAAGAGTGAATTAATTTTATTGATTCATCAAGATATCTTCATACATGCCCAGATGTAAGGCCTTTTGGGTTATGACCAATTACAAATACATTCACATTCAAAGATCCAACTGCAAATTCGTACTTTTAGTTTTTCTCTCTAATCTTCTTTTCAAAAGCTTCTCCCCAAAACTTGCCTAATTCTAAGCCTGAACATTTTATTTATACTTGTCAAAATGGTTTATAGATCATTCTAGAATCATTACATAAGAGGAAGGCCAACCCAACAATGGTCTGGACTCATCCCAAGAAAAGATCTTAACATAAATGTTGCGAATGAAATAAATCTCGCAAATCGGCTTGCAAAATCACATCCAACTATTGACACTCGGCTTACACTAGGTAACTCGGCACATAAAGAAACACTCAACATGCACTGAGTAACTTGGCACATGAAGAAACACTCGACATACATTGGGTAACTTAGCACATGAAGAAACACTCGGCATACACTAAGTAACTCGGCATGTGAAGAAAACACTCAGCATACATTGAGTAACTCGACACATGAAGAATCACTCGGCATACACTGGGTAACTCAACACATGAAGGAAAATAGGGTTACTAGGAACATGAAGAAAATAGGGTTACTAGGCACATGAAGAAAATAGGGTTACTAGGCACATGAAGAAAACAAGGTTACTAGGCACATGAAGAAAATAGGGTTACTAGGCACATGAAGAAAATAGGATTGCTAGGCACATGAAGGAATCGCTAGGCACATGAAGAACTGCTAGGCACATGAAGGAATTTCTAGGCACATGAAAGACTAATAGGCACATGAAGGAATTGCTAGGCACAGGAAGGACTACTAGGTGAACAAAATTGCTAGATAACAAAGCAATCCAGGATGCTCCTGTATCATTTTGTGAAGAAATTTATGCCAAGAGATAAGGCATATAAAATTTTAAAGAATAAAGCTAATGAAGTTGAATATAATAACATTCAGATGTGAAAAGAAGTATTTGGAGTTTTTACTCCAATAGTACATGTTAGAGAAGGAAGAGATGAAATTGAAGTTTAAGATGCATATAAAGAAGAAGTTTCTAAATTAAGTGAAGAGATAAAGAAACTAGTTCATCAATGTGAAAAAAAGAGGTTGTCACTATCAAAGACATATCTAACACACCTCTATAGAACCAAAATATAATAACTAAGGAAGACATGTAGAATCTCATGTCATACACAACTTTACCTTGTACAAATCTAGTTTTGTTACAAGTTGTAGATTATCCAAAAATTGAGACTGCAAAGACTAATAATGTGGAGGTTACATTAGTAGTAGGGGATACAAGTGCTGAGAAAAAATGCAAGGCAATAATTGTGTTTACACAACTCACTTGTATGCCTATTCCTCAAACATAAGATAATAAAGAAGAGATTAAAGGTACAGAGATGGTAATAGAAGAGATGAGACCAAAAGGGAAAGAGGTTTACTAGCTCTTGTATAGTTGCTGAGTGAAAATTTTGCAAAAGAGATCACTGGTATACCTAAAAAATAGGTGACACCTACTCCAAAGAGGCAAAAATAGATACTGAGATCAAGTGTGAAAGGGAAACAATTGTAACTATCACTACCCAGTGATGCAACCCCTAGATCTTAGGTTTTTACTCAATTAGAGGAATTGGACAATGAGTCAGTTAGTCTAGATGAGGTCATTAAATTACCCATCTATGACTTAAAAAACTTGACACTAGAGTAGATGTAGGAGATGAAAACCTTATGGAGTCACAAGGAAAAACAAGAATAGCTAAGGAGAAAGCATAAAAAGAAATAGGTATTATACATTGTTAGAGATATTTTTGTGGATGCATATGGCATAATTGACCTAGATGGTCAACATCCAATTTTGGATTAGCTAGCATATATAGTTGATAAATTTCAAGAAGTGGATATAGAGACCAATAAAAAATTGATGTAGTGATCTAAAAAGAAGATTTGAACATAAATTTTTGGTGAAAGTCTCTCATGAACTTGTAAATAGATAGGAAGAGCTTTCCAATTTAGTCACATAGTTAGAAAGAATTTCAAAGACCATTCATTCATTGTACATGAAGTGTGTGATTTTGAGGTTTTTATACTGAAGAATGAATGTTGCATTAATTTATTAAATTCCAATATGAGGGAAAGTTTTATTTCATTGAGTAAGAACACAATTTCAAGATCACTCTCATATAATAAGTTGACAACTGGTCAACAAAGGTTAGCCGAGATTATGACTAGAGACAATAAGATTAGAAATAAGTTGATCTTAATTTAATTTCAATTATTACCCCATTTAGAAATAATAAAGAAAGAAGTGTTTATTTCACATAATATTTTCAAGGACACACATTTTCACATATTGAAGGACAAATTGATCTAGCTGTCAAGCTAGAAATTTAGTTTTAGGTTTTGGAGAAAATAAGGGAATAGTGGAATAAAGGCTATGCAGATATTCTAGCAAGCCATAAATTTTTTTAATAAGAACTACCTAACCCCAATAGGCCCAAGACATCAGTGGAAAAAATAAGGGGGAAATATATTGGAGAGATGAAAATGAGGAAATAGAAATGAGAATAGAAGAAGTCAAAGACATTAGATGTTACAAAATCTAGATTTTATAGATTAAGATTATAATCTTAGGGGGGGTATTTTGGAATGCAAGACTATGCATGACAAAGTGTATTTTCCATTAATGTCAAAGAGAGAGATTGTTGATCTCTAAGCATATGTTGTCTATTAGTGTCCAAACACTTAGTCATTTACTAGGCAAGGATGAACATTCATCATAGCAACTAAGTCATCTAGTAAAGGTCAAGCATATATAAGGACTTGTTTATTTTGCATTACATGTCAAACAAGTTAATAATTTTTGGGCACCCCTATTGAGACCAAGAATATATGTAAGACAAGTTATTTTAGTAGATACTAAGAAAATTGAAAAGAAATTTTTGCTAATAAAATAGAGAAGCATATGTATATAAAAGTCAACTACCAATATGAATGTCAATGATGATGAGTGTCAACACATTCAGATGCTAAGAAGTTGTGTTTTGTCATATGAGTTTGTAATTATACAAATAGCTATGTAATTTTTTTTTGGCCAACTTCCATATGATATTTAATGTTTGTAGAGATAGTTAATATGGAGATTGTGTGTAATTATAGAAGGTAATAATCCCAAGAAATGTAGATCAACCAATTAGAAAATTAGATATAAATGATAAAAGATACTGAATTGTAAACTATTGATTGAGATCTAGAAATTTGATAGAACATCCATTTAAGAAGGATTATAACTCTAGAATCTATGAGAGAATGGAAGAGAGTGTGTGATGTGAAGACAAGAATGCACAAGTAGAGAAGTAGATAAGGAAAGAACAGAGAAAAAAGGATAAGTCTAGAATTAGATTGGTCAAGGGAAATTAAAGTAGTGAAGGGGTGAAAGGGGATATCGGATAAGACATTGTACAAAGGAGATCTAGAATTAGCTTGCATAGAAAACCAAGGGTTAGTTCTCATATCAATTTTGAATCAGGGAAAATCTCTTAACCGAATGATCCTAACAGGTCTATATAAATCTCCTAAAAAATTCTTCACTTAATTATAAGTGTGAAATCCTTTAATGGTGTAGGACCTAAAATTCTTGAAGCTTTTAATAGGGTATACCCCTAATAGGGTAAATCATATATTATAATAAAACATTCTAACCTTAATAGGATAACTTTATTGTTGCAACTATGAAGATTTGTGGGTTTCATCCCCACCCCAGTTTTACCTTTACATTGAAGTGTTTCTAGGTAACTAAATCATTTGTGTTATGAGTTGAATCTTTCATGTGATGTATTTAATTTACCATTCAACATTACAATTTCAATGTTAGATTTAAGATATGAGATTAATTAGGTGTAAATTCAGTAATTTGGTTTTATAAGTTAAAGTTTAAGATCTTGATTCACCCCACACCCTCTCAGTATCTTGTTTCCCAATAATCTTTCCAACAATCAGTATCAGAGCCTAGTGTAGGACCTAAAAATTGGTTAATATCTAGCATACTATGAGAAATCACCAAACTCAATAAACATACACTAAAGAACATCTAGTCTACCATGAAAGCCAACTAAAACAAAGAAAACAACATAAAGTAAAAAGTCCTTGTTTAGTTGTAGTTCCCATGTCCTTTTTTCTTCTTCATGTGATGTAGATCCTATTGCCTATATTGCACACAATTGAAAGAAAAAGCCTATGATGGGATGATGCTATTGAGAGTACTAGAAGAGTGATTTGAATCCCAAGGAATTCTAAAAGATTAAGGACCATGGACCAAGGGCTTAGGGACTAGAAATGGGAGTAAGAAGGCTCAATTTAAAGCCAATGTATAAGAGGAGAGGATTGAATGAGAGGATGGACACTTTTCAATACAAATGTGTGGCTTGGCACAATATTCCTTAGGATATCCATGATGCATATGATACAAGATGCTAAATGTGAGATTCTATGATGCATGAAAGTTAACATGCCTAAAAGTGGAAGAGAATCTATGACATATATATTACACCTCAAAGCCACTTGTAGGATTCTATGACACATGGAAGTCAACATGGATAAAAGTGGCGGAGGATCTATGATTTTTCATGTGACACCTCAAAGCCACTTATAGCCAAAAATCTATGACAATTGAGGTTTATTATAGATATGCATAAGGAATACAATATATGGATTATGACATATTTTAGCCAAGTGTAAGGATAGAATTTATGACATAAGATGTTCATGTGGCAAGATCATGTAGAATATTTGAATTAAAAATCCATATATATACACAAATGAAAATTAGTAAAATGGAAATTAGAGGTGGAAAATAGAACTTAGGAACTTGTGAATTCCCATAGTTTGTGAAGATGAATCAATTAATTAATGAATATCAATTAATTCAGAATGTTAGTTAGGAAGAATGATTAGTGATGCGAGATTAAAAATGATTTAAATAATATAGCATTAGATTATGGGTTATCTAATCCTATAGGGTAAATTAGTAAATGATTGGCCAATTTGATAAAATAAATGTGACAATATCCTTTAATGAAATGTGACGATTATGCATATCAACTAGGGTGATGATGGGTAGTCAAAACCATGATCAAATTGAATAACTAATTAGGATTGATAACATGACAAGGGCACATAACATGGATTAAGAATATGTAACATTTAATGTGATGGGACTCAAAATCACTTTTCTGATTTAAGTACCATTCGAATATTTTGAGCCCTTTAAAGTACATTTAATGCATGTGTCCCCGGCTATCCTTTTAAGGCCTAAGAGGTGTTTAATGTTTCTAACACCTTGAATTCAACATATCCACTTGTCCCATGAAGATAAATTTCCATTTCAAGTCATTCTATGAAGTTCCATTTTGGGCAATGTTCAAATCTACAATTTACCCTCAGTGTCAAACAATGACAGGAGGCCTAGTTTGAATGAAGTTCCATTTTGAGCAATGTTCAAATCTGCATTTTTGCCTAAGTGTCAAACAATGATAGGATGCCTAGTTTGCATATGAATATCTCACACCTAGTAATGTTTCATGACTCACTACTTTGGAAGTATTTAATATCCATATCAAAAAACCTATATTATAGATTTCAAGTCATTTCAATATGTTTTGAGTAGGTTTTGAATCTCTTAAAGTTGGTTGTTTATTATTGTCATGTTGATGTAAATTGTTCAGAATTTTGGGAGGCCCTAATTGACTTGTTATAACTTTGATCCAATTGGCCAAAATGAGAAAATTCCTTCTGCATTGCATTCTAGAGGTCAGATACTTGTTATTTCTCAATTTCAAGCTTATGATGATTAGGTTTGATTAGTTTTTTAATGTGATTCCAAATGCAATTGATGATGTTTTACTAGTGTCAAGAAGTGTAGATTGGTCGGTACCCCTATTTGTGATGTCATAACTTTGAATCCATGATAGGTGAGATCAAGTGGATTGTACTGTTGTATTCTACTTTGAAAATTCTTTAAGTGTTCCAATTTACAATTTTTGAAGAATCCATCTACACACTTTCCTAGGTCCATTGTATTTGCAAAAAATGATTTTCTGCCATTGTTCCCAGTTCTACAAATTTGAGTAGCCCACTTTGATCGCTTGCCAAATGTGCCTAGTTATACATCATGAGGCCAAATAATATATTTATACTCTCCTTGTGATAGTGAACAATGCCCCAATTTTTGTCCTCCCAAGTATTAGTTTGACCTATTTCCAAAGCCAAAATTGAATGTGATTTATGGTTTTGTGACATGTTTGCTTGCAGGCAATTCTAAGAAGGAAAATTTGGTAGTTGATATCTTTTGATTGAGAATTTTTCATGACAAAATATTTGGTAGGGTGCAAGAATGTGGAGCAAAGAACCAGTATGTAAGATCCCTACGTTTAGTCAGGTGTTTTTGTTAGTTTTTAAAACCAGTTAGATGACCTCTTTGTACAAAATTGACAAGTTGCAGAAAAATGTTGAAGATTAGTTTTAAATGATGCAATGATGATTGAATTTTGATCAAATCAATGTTAGATGGTCAGTGGATTAGTTTGAAGGATCAAGTGTTTGAAAATGATTTTTTTTTAGCCGGGCCCATTTTGGGGCCCGACTAATTTCATCATATTGACAAGGCATTGGTTATAAAAGAAAAGTTATAATGATTTGTAATCATTATAATTTCTTGGTATGTACATTATGGGAGATTCATAGATTGATTGAGGATGATTCAATCTCAATAAAAAAAGTAGAAGCATTTGAGTGTTTAAGTGCATCTAAAATTTGGGTCATGCTTGATATAGCTTGTGGAAGATTCTCAACTTATCTTGCAAAGCAATTTGAGTCAAATCTTTGCAGGAAATTCAAAGATATTGAAAATTGGATATCAAGGGTATTTCATGAACAAAAATGTGAAGGGAAATTCATTAGAAGTTTTGTTTCAGTAGACTAGTGTGCTTGAAAGTTTTAAAAGTAATTCATTGCCTCATATTATATATGAACAATCACTAACATCTACTAAGAATTTCAAAATTTACCCTTCACTTGACTATGCTTCTAATGAAGTTACAATGGTTTCTTCCTAGGATTTGCATTTGGATCTTAGTGTTAATTCTAAAGATCAATATTCACAATCCAAGGCTCGATATAAATGGAGAAGATGAACACTTAGATTTTTGAGTTAAGCATAAATAAAGAACAATCTTCAATTGAATCCTCATTTTTAGAGGAAAATTATTGCATAATCAGCTAGAGTATAAAAAAATGAAAATCCATTCCATATGAAAGTATGCCCAAAATTCTAGAGAAAAAGGAAAATCTCAAAACAGTCAGCAATGGTGATGATTCAACAATGTTACCACCATCAAGAGTGTCACCATCAACATATCTATTTGCATATTGTTTTTAGATTCCTAAAACCTATCACAATATATCTTTGATGCCTCTGGTATATCTTTCAAAATATGAAAGACTCATAGAATCATGTAAACCATCTAAGAGTACTTATAGTCTACCATTAAATTCTCTTTAGTTTCAATCAAAGTCCAACAATGAGGTAGAAACCACTTTATTCACTAGAACTGTGCTTGTTTTGTTTGTGAAAAATATCAAGGCATTAAGGTCTACAAATATAATCCTTTTGAAGAGGTCTTTAATAAATATTTTGGTGGTGGAGGGTCCTAGGCAAGTCTGCAATATATTTGTGCAAATAATGAAATTTTTCCTCTTATTTCTTAATTGTGGTTGGGCTCTAGACATTACTAAAACTACAATGAAAAGATATAGAAGCTGTGGGTTGAGGAGAAATGGGGCAACACATCTAGAAGAGGCATTGAGTGGAAAAATTGTGGGCACGTGTTGTAGCAGGAAGATTTTTGCACTCCCCTCTAGATTTACTAGATTCAAGACATTTGCAAAGTATCCCAATGTTAAATAGTTAATGTTTGCTACCAATGTTTTAGGATAATGTGAAATGGAGTAGAGCCACCTCATAGCAGTTGTCCATGTCATGGAAAAAGGGTATCTAGAGTTAAAAAAAAGTCAATTTTTGACTTAATGATCATTTGAATGTAATTAACCATTAAATGGGTGAAAGGATGTTTAAATGCTATTACGGTAGGCAATTTGAGAACTAGAGGTATCGATCAGAGGGTGAAAGGATGAGGCCACTAGTCGTGTCAAGGAGGAGAAAAGGAAAACATGGTTATGCATTTGTCTCACATTGGGTAGGTAGAGGAGCATTTTACTATTTAATGACCTTAACACTCAATATCTTAGATTCTTAAAGACATCAATGTTTTTAGTAAGCCAATGCTCACTAGAGGGGCCCACAACTAGTTGGAGGATGTAAGGATATTTTAAACAAACCTAACAATGTGGCATGAAGACATGGACATTTGGACCAATCACACAATGAAAAGTGGTAGTGTGTGGAGCCAAATGGACAAACTAGGAAGTGACACATGTTAGAGGACCTTCCAGCCTGGCATAGATTCTGAGGTGCCAATGTGGCACAGTGTGCCACATGTTGAAAGGGTGCATCCCCAAATACATAGTGAGCATCTACTGACTGTGCATGCAAGCAAGCACCTATTTGCCATGTCGTAGAGGGCCCTGGGTGAATAGTGACATGGCAGGGACTAGACAGAGGGTGATGTGGAGATGATGAGCTAGTCAGGAAGCCAATACGATATTGACATCTGGTAGTGCTTCAGGGACCAATCAGAGGGTGCCACATGGTGCCCGATGGAAGGTGATGTGGTAAACATTGACCAATGACATGCTGCCATGTGGCATAAAAAGTCAAAATTAGTTGACCTAAATTTCATAATAGGAGGGAAAATGAAATTCATAAAATAATAATTTTTATTCTTTTCCTTAAGTTCGCATGCAAACATTTTAAATTTAAGGGGACATATCCTAAAGTTTTGACTTTAGGAAATATAAATTTTTTGCATAATTTTTAAAAAGGCAAGTGCAAACCAGAGAGCCTTGACTAGAGTTTGTTTTTCAATTTGATCCCTTGGGTGTTTCTGGTAAGAAAGTATGGTACTATTTGATGCAGGAGCATCCAGAGGTATAAGGGAAATCCTGTGTCACCCAAAAAAATGTACTTAGACTTAGTTTTTGTTTCATGTGTTTTCATTTTTGGACACCCATTTGGGTCAAATAAAGGTTCCAACTCTCACAGTTCAACTATCAATGTGCTAGAAAATCCCAAAAAAATAGGAGCATGCAATTTGGCCATCATTTTGGTGACCTAGAAGGTATGAATTGGCCATATGAATGTAATTGTGATTTAGAGCATTCCAGAAAAAGAATTAGGTCAAAAGGCCCCATGGTTTGAAAGTTATTGCAATTTTTTGGGTTTTGGAGACCTCCTAAGAATGCTTCAAAGTCAGGTTAGGGGCATTAAATGACCTCAAAAAGGGCCAAAAAATGGGGGATGAGTGAAGCTTTTCTATAAGGCTATAGAGTGCTTCGAGAGCTTTCCAAAAATGTAAACGATTCGTCAATTAGAGCTGTGGTTCAAAAGTTATGCCTCTCGAAAGTTTGGTTGCCGTTTCTAGATTCTTCTAGATTTGCACCGACTTCTAACGCAGCTTCTGGAACCTTCTATTTGGTCAGTGGATGCCTACTAGCACTTTCTAGAATGTACTCCTAGTCCTTAACCCTACAGGGTCTATTTGAGGAGATTCTTGGCATTGTAAAAGGCAGTTTGGAGTGGAGTTTGAGAGGAGGTACTGAAAGGAGAAATTATCTCCAGACTTATGCTATTGTAAGCCCTTAGGGCATGTTTCAAAGTTTATTTTCCTATACTGTTTGTACTAGCTTATTTTCTCAGTTAATATAATTTTTCCCTTTCTGTTGTGTCCATTTTGGTTCTTGGGTTGTGTCCCCATCACTATTATATATTGCCAGAATTAGGAGAGAACGAACTTTCCATTTTTGGAGTTTTTTTCACACAGGAAGCCATCTACTTAGGTTATACAAGGTTTTGTCACAGATACTTTATTTGCAATCACATTCAAGTATTGAAGTTTAGATTTTTTTTCTAGTGAAATGGTGAACTAAATAAGCATAAGAAACAATATGAATGTAGTTAGGGGTGAATTTTTTTTACCTCTAGATTAGTTGAATCAAGGTATTATCAACATTTCAAATATCTTGGCAACACAAGGTTTTTGATCATTCATAAGAGATATTTCCAAGTTTGTTACAAAATAATGAAGAAAATCATATCAAATTTCATGGGTAGAAACATGAGAGATGTTTTACAATAGTACAGAATGAGGATTCAAGTGGACACATGTCATTTCTAGATCAAATCTAGGATTTGATTCCTCTCATATATCTTTCTCTTTCTCATTCATTGTAAGGGTTGGTCCCATTTTGTTTATGAGACCACATTGTTGGATCTAGAGCTGTGATTCCACCGCATTCTTCAGCATATTTCTCTTGTATGAACAATGGTAGTTAAGATAATATAGCTTGTTCTGATCTATTTAGTGATTTTATGAATTGTTTTACATGCATCTGAATGTATAGTTTTAAATAAATGAATGCAATGAGAAAGAATATCCTTAGTTTCATTCTAATTCTCATCTCCTATCTCTATAATCTACAATGTTTTGAGGTTTAGGGACAAAAGACTTAGATCCATTTGCATCCCCTTAAGGTTTTATGTTTGATATATTTTGATGTTGAAACAAAGTGCCAAGTAAATGCTTGATGTATTTGACAAGGTTGCTGGTTATTTAAGAAAGATCCTTTATGAGAATAAGGTCTTTATCAACACCTATGTCTTATTCACAAAGTGATAAGATAGATCTGATATCTTGATGTATAGAATATATCAATGGTATCATAGATGTATGTGTGTGATTTGTGGAATTTCCCAATAGATAAGGCACTGATCAGGTACAGGATCAACTTGGTCTTACTATTGCATAGTTGAGGTTTTACTAAAATCAACATCATCAATTAAATATATTTCTCTTTCATGTCGAAGGAATTGAAAAGAAATACCCTCACTTAGCTTATCAATTTCTTAGGCAATGTTATTAGCTATTTCATGTCTAGGATCTTTGCATAAATTTTAGAAGATTAAGGGTTTTATCTACTTTGTTAGATTCAAGTGTATATTTTAGTATCAGTACCATATAAGTGAATCCAATGTCCACCCACCTAGGTTTTGCAGAGCTTAAAGTAGAAGAAGGGTCTAGCCTTATAGTTGGCCTAGTGTGTAAAAGGATATGTTGTGCTATGTCCTTAATATTGGTGTATACAGGGTTATGAATAGTCAACTTGTGGCTATCTTAATCCTTAATTAAGTCATGTTATCATTATTATATGATTATTTAGGTAGGTAGGTCAGCCTAGGTGTTATGTAGGGTTGTGTCTATTCAACCTAAGCATAATTAGGTATATATAGTAGGTTGTGAGTCTTATTTCAACATCATATTGTGAAGTGTGTTCTCATTGTAGATATTTGGAGGTTGCCCCCTCCAAGTGGCCTATTACTCTCAATTATTATCAAGTATTTATATAATATTTCATAATATTTATTCTATTGTGCAAGTTATTTCATTACAAGTGGTATCAAAGCATGATCTTGGCACCATGGAAGATTTTTTCTCAACTTTGGGGCAATTTTGGGAAGAGCATAACTTTTAGATTTTAGCAAAATTTTCAAACATTTTAAAAGGGTTTCTAAAGACCATATTAAAGAATATATAGTCTAAAATTTAGAGGAATTGGAGAAAATTATTGTAGAATTACTAATTACTATTTCTACACAATTTATTGAGATCTTCATATCTCTCACATCCTGCCAAATCAGAGTATAACTTGTATTGGGTTTTTTAATACATAGTAGAGGAGCCTAAATTCAAAGCTTGGATAAATTGAAAAAACAAAATAAGCAAGATATTGCAAAATTAGGAAAATTATCTATTAAGGCAAAAAATTCACTAAAAAATTTTGGGATTTTTTTCGATTAAGGGTATCTTGGCCCTAGAAAGTTATAGTGAAAAATAAATAAATAAATTAGAGAATTTAAATTTCATTTGTGTGATTTATTTCAAAATCATTGGTTTCCATCATGATGGGGCCTTCAACAAGAGGCAAAAAGAATGCTACCACACTAGGGAAATCCTCTGATCAAGATTGGGACACAATAGAGGATAGTAATCCCAATGAGTAACTTTCTAAGTTCAAGGAAAAGGTTAAGAGGGATATGTGTGACTTACAAGGAGATATATTAGATATATGAAGCATATTAAGCACCTATATGAATGAAACAAGGAAGGACTTCTTAAGCAATCAAGGTGAAACCTTCAAGTCAACTAATAATGAAACAAATTTTATTAATCCTACAAGATCTAGAATTTTTTGCCAAAGGTGGATATGCAAAAATTTGATGTCAAGGATCCTCTAATATGGATAAATCAAATGGAGAATTTTTTTGAAATACATCAAATCCCATATGGAAAAAAGGTCATTATGGCTTCCTTATATATAGAACTAGATCAATTCATTTGGTACCATTGGCTTTGTACTCATAGGAGGAAAAAGGGACTCACTATATCATGGTCAATTTTTATAGAAGAACTCTAAGCACAATATAGCAATAGTGTGACAAAAAACTTCTTTAGCCAAATTACTAAGCTTCAACAAAAAAGATTAGTTAAGAATTATATTCAAAAATTTGAAAATCTATCCTTAAGAGTGGATACAATTATAGATTAGAACTTGGTAGAGGAGAACTAGAATGATTTATTCTTGGGTGGTCTCAATGATCACAATCAACATGAGGTATGCATGTTTTGTCCCAGCTTAGTAAATGAGTCTTTTATATTGGCACACATGGTAGGAGAGAAGTTCTTGATTCCTAGAAAGCAAGGGGCTAGTGTGACAAGAGAAAAAGGATATTCAACACCTTGTCTTCCTCAACCTACTAGGTTGAATCCACAACAAAATGAGGAGAAAAGAGAAAAAGGGTTGTGTTTCAATAATGATAGAAAATATAGTCAAGGACATAAATGTAGTAAAAAGAAATCTTTCTATATTTTAGGTCCAAGTGAGGAAGAAGAGGATGAACCCATATCAAAGGAGGATATGGAGTCAGGTGAGGAATCACATGATTCTCAACCAATCATTTCTTGTCATGCACTTTTAGGTTTTAGTGCACCACAAACTCTCAAGGTAGTGGGCTTCTTAAAGAAGTAGAAAGTAATAGTGTTGATCGACTCAAGTAATACTCCTAATTTTATCAACAAAAAGTTGGCAACTCTTCTAAATTGTTTTATATATCTAGCCCCAAAGTTTCAAGTTTTGATTGTAGATGGGGGCATAGTTGGTTGTTCAGGAAAGTTTCATAGCATCAAATTATCCATGGGAGATTATCAACTTGATACCCTAATGTATACAATATTCATGGGTGCAACAAATATCATTTTGGGAGTATAATGGCTTACTACATTTGGAACAATTGAGACAAACTTCCAAGAACTATTCATGTGATTTCAATCAAAAGGAAGGGTAGTGGAGCTAAGGGGATTGAAGGCTAAATCCACATAGATGGTAAGCTCTCATCAAATGCAAAATATTCTTAAGAAAGGTGTGAATGGATTTGTGGCCTAGCTATGTTCATTAGAAGTCTCTCAATCTAATGCTCTTACTCATCTAGATTTAAAAGTAATAATTGATCATCACTCAATGATTCTTGGAGATATGCCTAAAGGACTTCCTCCTAAGAGGGATCATGACCATGACATACAACTAGTTCTAGTGAGCCAACCACTAAACATCAAGCCTTATAGGTACCCAGACATACAAAAAAGTGAGATAGAAAAAATTGTTTAGGAAATTCTAGAGGTAGGAATGATCATGCATAGCCAAAATGCTTACTCCTCACCTATTGTGATGGTGCATAAGAAGGATGAAACTTGGCACATGTGTCTAGATTATAGAATGCTAAACCAGTACACCATTAAAGATAAGTTTCCTAGCCCAGTAATTGATGATCTTCTAGATGAATTAAATGGAGCTATGTATTTCACCAAGTTAGATCTTAGATCAAGTTATCACCAAATTTAGATTAAGGAGGAAGATATTTGTAAGACAACATTTCAAACTCATGAGGGTCATTATAAATTTTTGGTGATGACATTTGGTCTTACCAGTGTACCATCTACATTCCAAATTTTGATGAATTCCATTTTTAAGAAGTTCTCGAAAAAGTTTGTGTTAGTTTTTTTTTATGATATATTAATTTATAGCAAGACTTGGGAAGAAAATTTGAAGCATATAGAAAAAGCATTACAATTACTCAAAGATCATCAACTCTATGCTAAGCCATCCAAGTGTGCTTTTAGTCTTAAGGAGGTGGAGTATTTGGGACACATAGTTTCACATGAAGGAGTAAAGGTTGGCCCTAACAAAATTGAGACTATCATGGAATGACCTATTCCAAAAACTATTAATAAGATAAGGGGTTTCTTGGGATTGACAAGATACTATATAAGATTTGTGAAGAATTATGGTCGTATCGAAACACCCCTTACCACTCTATTAAAGAAGGATTCTTTTCATTGGAATGGATCTACTAATGTATCATTTGAGAAATTAAAGAAGGTTGTGTGTAGTATTTTTCATGCAAGAAGGTCAACCAATTTCTTTTGAGAGTCATCAATTAAAAGGTAAAATCAACTCAAACATATTTACAAGAAGGAAATGCTAGCAATCCTTCATGCAATTAAAAAATGGGGGCCTTATTTAATGGGTCAACACTTCAAGGTTAAGACATATCATGATAGCCTAAAATATTTTTTAGAATAAATACTATTATCATAAGAGTAGCAAAAATGGGTCACTAAGATGTTGGGATATGAGTTTGAAATTGTATACAAGAAAGGGAAGGAAAATATTGTGGCCAATGCACTTTCAAGGAGGGATGAAAATGATGAAGTCTTATTGTGTGCCTTTTCAATATTACAAGAAAATTGGGTGTTAGAAGCCAAAAAAGATTGGCAAAATGATGTTGCAACAAGTAATCTCATCCAACAAATAAAAAGTGACCCTACTAGTTCAAATAAGTTTTGTTTAAAGGGGGATATTCTTTGGTATAAAGAGTGCCTGTATCTCTGCAAGAATTTTACTCTTAAATACAAGATTCTCAAAGAACTAGATGAGTCCCCAATTAGTGGTCATTCAAGATTTTTGAAGACATATCATCAGGTCAAGCAAGATTTTTTTTGGGAAGGGATAAAAGGTGATGTTAAAAAATTTGTGGCTGAATGTTTGATTTGTCAAAGAAATAAGGGGGAAATAATTAAGACACGAGGTCTCTTGCATCCTTTATCTATTCCTAGCCAATGTTGGGAAGACATATCCATGGACTTCATCACAAGGCTTCCCAAATCTAAAGGTCATAATGTCATCATGGTAGTAGTTAATCTCCTTACTAAATATGCACATTTTATTGCATTATCACATCCTTTTACAATAGGTATAGTGGCAAAAGTTTTCTTTGGAGAATATCCAAAAGAGACATGGTACACCTAAGGTTATTGTTAGTGATCATGGTCCTATCTTTACTAGACACTTTTGGAAAGATTTATTCTCATGTTTAGGTACTCAACTGGCTCATAGTTCTTCATATCATCCTCAATTAGATGGGCAAACTGAGGTTGTTAATAAATGTTTGAAAGGATATCTACATTATTTCACTTTAGAAAAATAATCTCAATCGATAGATTATCTACCTCTTGCAAAATGGTGGTACAATACCTCTTTTCATAGCTCATCAAAAATATCTCCATTTTTGGCACTTTATGGATATCATCCTCCTTCCATCACATCATCATTAATGGTTTCACCAAGATTTCAGGTAGTGGAAGACCACTTGTTTCATCAACAACAAGTACATTCAAGACTCGAGGAGAATTTAGCAATGGAACAACATTGAATGAAACAACAAGTAGACCAACATCGTAGTGAAAGAAATTTTGAAGTTGGGGACTGAGTCTTCTTGAGATTGTAACCTCATAAAAAAATCTCAATGAAGCAACAAAAAAATAGTTATAAGTTGTGTCCAAGATATTATGGACCATACCAAATCATGCAAAAGATTGGTAGTATTACCTACAAGCTTGAGTTGCCACCAACAACAAAGATACATCTAGTTTTTCATGTTTCTTGTTTGAAGAAGGAAATTGGGTAGAATATTCCTACTCAAACAATACTACCAAAACTTGATGAAGAAGGAAGAATAATTTTGGAACTAGAGTGCATTCTTCAAACACACATGAAGAAGCTAAGGAACAAAACCTTGACTCAGTATCTCATCCAATGGAAGAACTTACTAGTTGAATAGGAAACATGGGAGGATGAGGAGTTCATTCAAAAGGATCTACACTTAGTTAGCATTGAGGAAAATGATTCTTTCAAGAGAAAGGGCATGCTATGCCCTTAATATTGGTGTATATAGGGTTATGAATAGTAAACTTTTGACTGTCTTAATCCTTAATTAAGTCATGTTATCATTATTATATTATTATTTAGGTAGGTAGGTCAGCCTAGGTGTTATGTAGGGTTGTGTCTATTCAACCTAAGCATAATTAGGTATATATAAGAGGTTATGAGTCTTATTACAACATCACATTGTAATGTGTGTTCTTATTGGAGTATTTGGAGGTTGCCCCTTGAAGTGGCCTATTACTCTCAGTTATTATCAAGTATTTATATAATATTTTATATTATTTCTTCTATTGTGCAAGTTATTTCATTACATGTTGAGAATGGGAAGTAGCTACCCCTAGATGTATTTTGTTCTCATTGGGGTAATTTTAAATTGGTATGTTTCAAAATACCAACATAATGGACATTTTAAATGCTATAGGATCAAAATTGATTCATAAGGTTGATCATAATAACATCGATGAACATTGTCAATGTTATTAAAAAGGTTTGATAATGCCATGATCTAACACTAAGGGACTTGACAATGTCAATAGTCAGATGATAGGAATGATAGATTTACCTAGAACTGAGAGACATGATAGTACTAAGGTCATATTTGATAGGTTTAATAAGATTTGATAGGTTTCTGAGGCACTAAGAGACATGCCAATGCTTAGGGTTTGACATATGATGATTGATTTAAGATATCTGACATATTATAAATTTATTATGGTTAATTGGAATGGTTTTGGGTTGATTTAGGGATGATTTTAGGTTGATTTGGGGTGATTCCAGGTTGATTTGGATGACTCTGAATTAATTCCAAAAAGTTTGGATAAAAATGGGAATAAGTTTTAGAGTGATCTACAATTGATTTTAAAAAGGATATGAAAGATGAAGAATATTTTTTATATATAATAAAATGACAATCAAGTTGGCCAAAAGATCAAAATTAGTAAAATGATAAAATGGGATGAGTTAGTGTTAAAAAGTAATTAAACAATAGATATGAACCATTTTTGAGCATCTACATTTTGCCCCTCTTTGATACAATGTGATTTAGAGCATTGTATCAAAGAACCCTAATGCAAAATCCATAAAAGCATGCCCCAGTAGTGGTGGTATATATGGGTGCCTACTAAAAAATTGACTGGGATAGGCATATGATAGGTCACTTTGTTGATAGTGAGAAGATAAAGCCATACCAACTAATGAGTCACAAATTAGATAGCAGATGTGAAAGTTATGGGCTCTGGAGTGAAAGCATTGTGATTAGTACAAAAAATTCCTCTTGCATGCCCATCTAGGTAGCAACAGGGCTATAAAATGGATTGAAGAGGGTTTTGGAGTCAATTTCACCCTCTCAATTGAAAGAAAAAGGCTCTGGAGCAAGGAAGATGAACTAATTACCTAAGGAGGGACACTGTGATGAATGAGTGCTTACTTACCACCAACAGGAAGATACAGGAACTTTGATGAGTACATTGAGGCTATATTTGTGTATTTTATGCTTTTTTATGCTTTTCATGCATTTAGGGGTTAGTTAGAGGTCAAATGGGGCCAATCTAGTGTCTTGAGGGTAGTTTAGGGCATCAAAATGCCCCAAATGTGCTCAAAATGTAGCCAATTATGTAATGGATGCACTTGGCATGACCAAGTGTTCCATGGGCGTAGTTAGGGCCCCCAACTACACCCTAGGATGCTTCGAGGCTCCTAAAAGAGTCCAAATGAACCCAAATTGACCTAAAACTTGGGGTACACAAGAAAAACCTTAGGATGATTTAAAAATAGAGGTTGAATCAGTAAAACATGGACAAAGTGGTCAAATATGGGACAAAATTATGTCAAACCTAGTTGAATACTGACAAAGAGTGATGCAAAGGGCTAGAAAGGATGTAGATGAACTCAAAATGATCCAAAATTTGGTGTGCATGCTCAAAACTCTAGGAATGGTTCAAAACATAGGTCAACCTAGGGAAGCATGCTTATAAATAGTCAAACTTAGTTAAACCTAGCTCAAATGTAAGAAGAAGTTGACAGATAGGTAGGCAGAGGGTTAGAATGATGCAAATGAGCTCCAAATGACCCAGAACTTGGTAGACATATTCAAAACCCTAGAAAGAGTTCAAAACATAGGTAGACATATTCAAAACCCTAGAAAGAGTTCAAAACATAGGTAAAATTAGTTAAACATGTTTAAAAAAAGTCAAACTTAGTCAAACTAGGTCAAACTTGGGTCAAACATAGGTTTAACTAGGTATAAAGCCATAGAAGGTTGACATAGGCCATATGGTAAATGAGCTCGAAATGACCCAAAACTTGGTAGAAATATTCAAAACCCTAGAAAGAGTTCAAAACATAGGTAAAATTAGTTAAACATGTTTATAAAAAGTCAAACTTAGTCAAACTAGGGTCAAACTTAGTCAAACTAGGGTTAAACTAGGTCAAACTTAGGTCAAACATAGGTTTTATTGGGTATAAAGCCATAGAAGGTTGACATAGGCCATATGTTTATGCAGGAGGATCTACCCTTGTTGTAGACAAGGGGACAAATGCCTTAGATCATTTTGATGTGACATCATATGACCTTGGGCAAGTCTTAGATCTTGACAGGATTGGGGTTGTATCGCATTACATTTATGCCTAAGGTGAAAGGGAATAGAGCATTGTTGACCATGCTAATGATGAGGTGGCATTCAGAGACCAGTTCTTCCCATCTTCCCATAGGGAAAGTGATTATGACCTTAGAGGATGTATGGTGCATCCTTTGGATTCTAATTCATAGTGAGTTTTTTGTGATGACCTAGCAACTAAGTGAGCAAAAGTATACTAGATGTTCAAGTGTGGAGATGCAGAGCTAGGGATTCACGATTATGAGATCAGATAGGACATATTATTGGTGTGACATGAATGTCTCATTGTAATGATTTGCTAGATTGTGGGTGGATTGTTGATACCTAATAGATGCGGATATGGGTTTCCTATTAGAATATTGGGTAGAGTGCTTGAGAGGATGGTCATGGATGGGACCATGTTTCCCTAGGAGTTGTGTATGCTAGGTATGCTATACTACTATTTTTACTAGGTAGCATATAGAGGTGGATTGAGATTCAGTACTGGAGGTACATTTCTATAAATCTAGGTCTATGAGCATATTGTTGTGTTCATACCACTTGTGGAGAGAGAGATAGTTGAGGATATTCCTTATTCATATAGCTATAGAGGCATACAACACAAGGACCACTAGGCATACCCAATTCTTCATACATCAGTTGGATACAATGATACAGTTCATATGGAGACCATATAGGTATTTCCTAGGGTGGGACAATAATGAGATCCACCTCCCATATTGTAGATAGGAGCACTATCTAATATTACACACTATGATTGGTCATTTGGTGATATAGATGTACCTTCTAGAGTGGGTATGCCGATAATTTGGAAGAGATAGGAGGTGTCAATAGGTCAGGCATTGTTTGCATAGTTTAGAGTTCTAGATCAGGGAGTGGGGAGCACTAGTCAGGACATAGGTGATCTACACATAGTTGGAGGAGCTACAACCTAGTTTTTGAGGAACAATTGTAGATGTGGTGGATGTAGGTATGACAACAACATATGATAGGTGGTTTGTGCATCATCGTCTGAGGCCATTGACAAATCTAGCAATGTCGATACCATGAGCAAGATCATAGGAAAATTAGGGTGAGAGGGGGATGGGGAGGAGGATGAGGAGGATGGTGAGGAGAGAGGAGATGAGGAGGAAAATGAGGAGGATGGAGAGGAGAATATTGATGCGAGGGATGATGATGGGGGGATGGTGATGACAAGGAGGAGGATGGGGATGAGGATGATGAGGGAGGTGATGAGGGAGATGATGATGAGGAGGGTGGGGATAGTGGGGGTGGAGATGATGCTAGAGATGGTGATGGGGAAGAGGATGATGGCAAGAGGGGAGATGCTGAGGATGGCGTAGGTGTGGATGTGGCCATGATGGATGTAGAGGAGGATTTAATGGATTACACTAGGGGCATGTTAGTACCAATACATACAGGGACTATCTAGATATAGCTGGTGGATTTGATTAGAAGATTAAGAGGTTAGCTAGATCAGGTTATATTAGAGAGGGATGTAGTGGTGGTAGCAAGGGACCAGGCTATGGAAGAGAGGGATAAAATGGTGTGTAGGGAAGTGCAAGAGTCACGAGAGTTTATTAGCAAGATCGGGGATCCTTTCTTCTAAGAGATGGCTATGATGATGACTAGGGTGCATGTAGAGATACAGTACTAGAGAGATCATTATGAGATGGTAGTGCCACCAAAGAAGAGGGTAGAGAGCTATTGTGCATTGAGATCTCATTCACAACAAAAATAAAGGATGCAAAGTAGTACAGGGGTGATGAGACTAATAAGGCCATTTTAGGTAGTGGAGGTATAATCCTTGAGGCCGGATAGAGGCTATGATGCTAGGAACAACACAGGGTGATACAAGTATGCTCATGTATAGAGGGCTTCTCTATTATATTTTTGTGTTATGCTCTTTCATGATTTAGGCCTATGGGAAAATTAGTATTGATGTAAACCATGGCCATGTACTCTAATACCTTTGTGAAATATGTATGAGATGTATTTATGTTATGATGACTTCATGAGATGGACTATGCATGTGTATAACATTATCTGTATGAATGTATTTATGCTTTTCTATGTCGACGTTTATATGATGACATTATGTATTGATTAATCACATATTATACTTAAGAAATGATGTCTTTATTTTTTGCCACATGTTTTTCTCATGAAGGAATGTTAATGAAATATAAAATAATATGGAATAAATGCAAATGAATGCCATGATTATGCATATATGTATTTCTTTGGGATTTTTCTAGACTTTTGACATATGCAAGAATGTAGGATGTCAATGTTTTTGGTGTAATAGACTACGAAACCATTGTGATGGATAAAATGGATGTCAAAAAATAGAGGAGATGAGATGAGGAACATTTACTATGAGGTGAGGACTTTTTCTTTCATAAAGCACACTATATGTCAATGGAGCTTTATTTTGATATAGTAGATGGAATACAATGCATCATGACATAAAGGACCAGAGCACAAATACAAACCTTTTGTGTAAATAAGCATGATGCAGATATAAAATGACATTGTCCTTCCTAAGGCATATATACATG
This sequence comes from Cupressus sempervirens, assembly GCA_028749045.1. Lineage (NCBI taxonomy): Eukaryota > Viridiplantae > Streptophyta > Pinopsida > Cupressales > Cupressaceae > Cupressus > Cupressus sempervirens. The sequence goes on from CM053789.1 coordinate 621,747,476, forward strand.
CCCTAGATTCTTAAAGGTACATTTTAATAGACAAAAAATAAAAGATGACCATGAACCATCCCAACCACTCTCTTAGATTAGTTTATATCATCAAGTGGCATAGGAACATGATCGAAGAAAAATAAAGAAAAAATAAATAACTCACTAAACAACATGAGCCAACAACTATTCCTATCTATTATTACTTGCTTTTTAGTATTTTAGGTCTTCAAATAGTGTTTGATAGGGTGATAATGTGATAAGCCTGATTGTTAGTTTGGTTGATATGTATAGTGACACATTAGATTGATTGTTGGTTCACATTGCTTAAATAGTGTGACTGTCATTGACATGCAGTGCTTTGAATTTTAGCCTATGAAAGTGCGAGTGTTTAAGCAAAGGGGGTGATTATCCACACTGACTATTATAAGGTTTATTGCAATTTTGTGCTGGGTTTTGTGATTTTTAAGGTTTTTGAGGATATTTGATGTTTTTGTGTTACTCATTTCTTCAAGATATTTTATAATTTTTAGGCTTTATTTTAGGACATTTTATGATGTTTAGGGATTTGATCAAGACATTTTATGATTTTTTATGAATTTTTTCAAGATATTTTATGATTTTTATGAGTTTGTTTAGGACATTATATAATTTTTATGAGTTTGTTCAGGATATTTTATGATTTTTATGGGTTTGTTCTAGACATTTTATGATTTTTAGCTCTTTTTTCATAATCATATTTAAATTTTTAGGATTTTTTTAGGATTGTATCTGAATTCTTAGGATTTTTTCAAGATCGTAAAGGATTTACAAGTGTTAGGTCCAATCTGATATGTGATAGGTCATAAGATGTTCTTAGGACATGCCCTCAGTTTAATTTCAAACCCATGCACTAGGATGTTTTTTAGTGGTGTTTATTCATAATTTTGCAAATTTTAGAAAAAAAATTGCTAGTAACTTGGCTAATAATTTAAGATTTAATGTAACCTAAATTGCCACATTAAATTTAGCTCTAAAATATTTAAAATCACTCAATAATTTATTTTATTAAAAAAATAAACTAAAGAACTTGTCGCAATATCTAATACATGATTAGATTTGATTCACCTAAATATTATATATTATCAAAGAAATTAAAATTAATTCACCAATAATTATCATAATTATTAGTTACTTTAGGGATATATTAACAATATTAGTTTTCACTATTAATTTAAAATATAATGTAGTTATTCTCATAATTTCCATGAGATAAAACATGTTTGATTTTGATTTGTAATATTTCATGATGATCAACAAACTTCCTATTATTATTGAGATTAACCAATATTTTCTACTCAAAAATTATGATTCCAAAATAATAGCCAATGTAAATAATATTTAAAATTTAAAAAATTGAGAGATTTGCCAATAAATTTTTTTATTTTTTATTTCAAAATAACGAAAGATTCACCAATAACTTATATCTTTTTCTAGAGGGGGGTTTCTTAAAGTTTACCCTGCCACACACTGTGTAGGTGATATGCCTATAAAAAAGACACAAACTATGTACAAAGGCCAAAGGTAGAGTATGTATAGATTGGTGATGCTTGTGTAAGATAATAATGGATATGAACCAGTTAATGGGCCATGATCAAGGACTAGGGATGTCTTGCAATATGAAGGATATGATCACAGAATGAAAAAAGTGGTAAAAAACTAGATGGAATCTCAATAGATGGGGGAGCAACAATTGATTACACATGGTGCGTATTTGTTAGGTTTTCACCATGGTACTTGCTCAAAGCCTCTATTTTCCAGGTTTTCACTTTTGGACAAAAATTTTCTCTTGACTCAAATTTTTGTTCCAAGATGCTTGTTTTCCAAGTTTTCATCAAGGCATCCATTTTTTCATGACTTTTTCACTTTTTTTTTCTTTTTTCAGTACTTTTTGAAATTTTTAAAATATTTTTTTCAATAAATTTTTCCACATTTTTGATATTTTTTCAAGACTTCTAAATAAAATCATGGATGTTAATGATAAATGCTAGATAATAACCTTTGGATCTATGAATGACTATAACTACACATGATTTGTTCCCAGTTTGTAGATAAAATCAAATGATTGGAATGGCCTCAAGATAAACCATCATGTACCATATGTAAGACACTATCGACCTCTTATCAAGGCATCTAAGGATAATTGGGTCAAAGGATTCTTTGTATGGGATGTCACCAATGATGACATATTCAAAGGCTTACTGGATAGAGGTTTGATTTTGGGTGTTGGATAAGTTGGGTAGCTAGATTTGGGGATAAACATCTAGATATAAGGAAGGATTGGCAGGATTGAGACCAATGACTTCCCACATGAAGGATGATCGCGGGAGCTCCAAAAAAAAATTGTGGCATGTTGACCACTGGAACGCTTATATTTATCAAATTAACTTGTTCATCTTGCATTCTTGGGGGTTGCTTAGATTTTTATTTTTCATGGTCTAATGGTGCCTTTGGGTTTTCACCAAGAGACTTATTCTTGTCATTTTTTCACATTTCCCTTTTTGCAATTGGAAGATGGAGTTGGCTCCCCAAAATATGCCAACATGTTCACTTTAGGAGAAATTTATTCTTTATGTTTATCAACCATAATGCAAGCATTTATTTGTCATGGTAGCTAGTTTCTATTTTGTTTAGAACAAAAAATAATCCTATAAATTATATTCATCCTCAATTAAAATGGAAAAAAAATGATATAATATCTTCTACTAAATAAAATAGAATGAAATTCAGAAAACTAACTTGATAAGCAAGCATGCATTTACATATCATGATTTTATTTGGGACAACTATTTTCTATTTTGAATAGGACTCATAATAAGACTTATTCTCATATGAAACAAAAACAATATTACTAATCACATTGATCATCTATCAAATAAATTAATATAAAGAATAACATAAATAATAAAAATGAGCTATATGTTGAATCTCTATCCAATTGAATAAATATTATAATATAAAAAATGTTATAAATGATCTAATATCTACCATTAAATACATAGATTTTAAGGTTTGTTACAAGAGTGTGATCATTGTCAAATCGATCAAAGATCGATGGTCCACACTGGTCCCAATCTAACAGTTCAGGATAATTGAGGGGATTTCATCATCAATTTTGAATGGGCTTTCGTTGAAGGTATATATATTGGTATTAGATTCAATGGTGTCATTAGGCTCATGCCCAAAATATGGAGGACTTGGATCCTTCAATATGTTGATCCAAGGTGTAGATTTGGTTTGAGGGACAAGTGGAGTTATACAAACATGCTTATTCCCCGTAGGTAGGATGTTAGGATTAGAAAAGATATGATCAAGTATCTAAGGACTAGAAAGATCATCAATTTTAGGTTGGGTATCCTCAAATTCCTTTTTTTCATTTAAGACATTCACAGTCTTAAACAAGGGTACCTTAGTACAAGGAGGACCTATTAATAATGGTTTGAATCCAAACCCCAAATTTGGAGGTCATCCTTTTGTAGTGATAGGTTCAATCATTCCTTGTTTTTGAGATCCAAGACCACTACATCCATCATAGTCTTATTTTCACATGTTAGTAAACCTAGGTGCATACTTGTTAGGAGCTATCAAAGTGGGTTCTTGTTCTTCTTTTGCTTTCTCAATACAAAAAGACGTATTCTCATAGACATTTTCTTCATATAGGTCACCTCCACTAATGAAATTGATAGAAGTGGCATTTTATGTACTCATCTCATAATGTTGTGGTTGCAATAGTTGTGATTTATCATAAGATTTGGGAGAATGTGGCAACTCCCTAATGTGGAATACTTGAGACATAAAGTATTCTCTACACTATTTGTCTTCATTCTTAAAATTTTCCTTGGCCTTACTAAGGAGTATATCAAGGTCCACATATTTAGAGAAATCAATAAGTTGTGCTTCATCATTTGTTGGGACTTGGTATGTAGTGGTATCTCTCAGATTAGCACAAAATTGGAAAGGATTTGGATCACTAGGGATGGTAATCTCCATATTGTTTTATGAAAATTTTAAGAACTAGTGGTATGTAGATGACATTTTTTCATAGAATGGAACCAAGGGAATTCTAGTATCATGTTGCAATTCATTTTGATATCTAGGACCTTGAGTAATGTATTCTTAGTAGTTAGACCAAATCTTATGGGTAATATGATACTACCCTTGGAGAAGCATTCCCATCACCATATGCATTTATTGTAATTATGCTAGAGGGATCCACATCTTCTTCAAAGTAACCCAAACCCTTGAAAAATTTAAGGGTATAAATGTTCAGTCCTACTCCTCCATCTATCAAGACAAGTTTGACCTTGACATTATGAATAAAGACTTTGAGCTGAAGGGGGGTCATTGTGGTTGGGTTTTTCCTTAGAAATATCTTAGCTGAAAAAGGTGACATGTTGTGATGTAGATAGGTTCCCAACCATGGCCTAGAATTGGGCAATGTCAATGTTATTTGGTACTATGGACTCTTTTAAAGCTTGGTCAAGGATCTTTTGATGTTGGGGGGATGCACACAACAAATCTAGGATGGATTTTTGTGTAGGGGTTTTTCCAAACTAGTCAAAAAGGATATAGTTTGAAGAACTAGGATCAATAGGTTTACTAGGGGCCAAAGGTCTAGTAGAGGTAGTAGGTCTAGCTAGGGCTCTAGGTAAGGTAATTCGAGTGAGGCAGGTGATGACAACACAATGAGGGTATTCATTTTTTAAGGTGAATGTGGATATAAGGAAGTCAAGCTCATTGAAATAGTTGGTGGTATGATCATATTTGGATGCTAGTAATGATAGATTAACTGTGATCACATGGTCATCAATAATGTCTTGTATTTTATGTTTTAGCTAGACACATGATGAGGCCTTATGTCGTCTGGTACTATTGTAATCATAGAAATTATTTTCATCCCACCAAGGGGATTTAGTTAATGGTTCATATTTGATCAAGGGTAACTACAAGAAATTATTACTAAGTTATTGTTGAAGCGCAGTGTCAAGGGGTATACCCAAGTGTGTGAATTTTCTTTCTTTGGTTCTACGACATCTTTAAGGTTTTTCCTATACGAAAGTATTAGTTTTCTATTGTTGAGGTGGTATTTGATTAGGAGTTTGTGAATTTGTATGGTTTGCACCTTTTAGAGTCAGTTGAGTTTGTGTTGTGCTAATTGTGCATGCATCCACAATGTCATCATTGGTTACATTCTTGTTTTTGGAGAAAAAATTTTCCTTGTCATTAGATGAGTTTTTGTTGGTGTTTCCCTTGTTTTTTTAAAGGATAGCCTTACGAATGATAGCACCTTCAATACTAGCCCCCTTATTCATCAACTTGGAAATCATTCTTGGACTTTTTGTCTTGACTTCATACATTAAGTTGGGGACTAGGTTTTCAATGCACAAATTAAATTATTTCTCTTAAGGAATATTTAGTGAGGATTGACTAATTGAATTTCTCTAGCATAATAATAATATGATGAATGGTTCTTTCATGTTCTATTTAGTTGAGCACAAATTAGAAAGTTTCACCTCATTTGTAATGTTGAAGGAAAAGTGAGAGATGAATTTGTTTGCTAATTCTAACCAAAAGTTTATGTTACTAGGAAGTTTGGAGTACCATTAAAGTGTGGGCCCACCTAGAGAATGAGGGAATAGTCTCATGAGATATGTGGGCTCATCACTGAGTTTAGTACAAGAGGTACATAATTCCCTAATGTGATCAAAGGGGTTTCCCTTTCCTCAATATTTTTCAAATCTAGGTGCCTCGAAATGTTTTGGGAATGGAGGCATATACAGACTTTTAGCAAAGGGATTAGGACATAAGTCCCTTTCTGTGTATATAGCCTATTTCTTCTAGACTCCCAATGCCTTAACTTGTTTGGATAGTTTTCTAAATTGTTGTCGTAACTCTTCATTAGGGTTTTGAATGATAGTCCTTTCTTCAAGTATTTTATTTCTATGAGTAGATCATTTGCTATGGTGAGAACTATGTCTACTTATTTTTGATATTTAGGTGTTTGAAGACTCAAGTGATGTGTCACTAGGTGGTGGAGATATGTTAGTACCTTGAAGACAAAAGGGTCCTTATTATGGTGCTTTTTGTGATATTTTTTGTGGTACCTATTTTGGTACTTGTTGTCGTATTGACCATGAGGATTGTACTATGGGTTGTTGTATCAATTGTTGTGGTTGTTGTTGTGCCATTTATTGTGGTTGTTGTTGAGATACCTCTATTTGTTGCATGTGAGACCACACATGCAACTATTGTTGTAGAAGTATCGATTGAGGTTATTGTGGAATATGTTGTTGTAATATGCATTGTTGATAGGTAATTTGTTTTTCTAGGCATCTTTGGTATTTCAAATATTTTTTAGTTGCTCTTTTGTTTAGAAAATGTGGCTTCTTATTTTTGTAATTGTTGATGGTATGTCATGTGTAGGTCAAGTGGGTTTACATTGGGTTGTGTATTAGGAACATTTGATCCTTGTAACACTTGAGGTTGTTGTTGTTGATGTTGATGTTGATGTTGATATGATGTATACATGTTAAGTGGATTTTGACTTGGTTATGCATTAGGGATATTAAATCCTTGTACCACTTGAGGTTGTTGTTGTCTTGGAAGCTAGTTATGTCCTTTAGAGGTGAACATCATGTTTACATCTTGATACTTTTGTGGGTTAGATGGTTCTCCTTGGGACATCATATTGAAAAGGAAATGGGATGTATTCCTTTGGGGAATGGGTGAAATGTTGATAAGACTCTTCCTTTGTATGTCAGTAAGAATTTTTGCAATTGATGTTTCACATGGTATACTCATAAGGGGCTCCATGAAATTTGATGTCATAATAGTTGGTAGAGTTAGGAGCAAGGGTGCACTTTGTTGGTTTTCCTCAAAAGGAGGTACGTGTGGCATCCCTAGAGTACAAGTCCTCTTAGGAAAATCTTATTGTTGTAGTATTTGATTGAGGTCAATTCTTAATTTCCTTTTGGGATATTTTGGAAGAGTCTTGTTGCAATTGATTGATGTAGGTTTGTCAAACAAGGGATTGATGTTAATGTATTCAAAAGTACTTTGGAGAATTTCAATGGTTGATTCTTAGTGAGAACTCATAGGTTTCATCATTGTGTTTGAAAATTCAAAAGGTTTTTTTCCCTTGTTTGATTCCAAATTAATCATGGGTTGTATGTTTACGAACATTGGGTTGTCTTGATATTTGGAATTAGGTCCTTCCAAATTTGGATTAAATTTGACAATTTCTTGGGCTACCAAAAGTTTAAAGTTCTTTTGAAAAGCCTTGTCTTGACAAGCCTTATCCATTTCTTCATTGGTGATACTATAATCCCTATCAAAATTATCACTTAGGTGTAAATTACCTTGTATGTTTGATGTGTTGAAGGTACTTGTGCTAGGTTTAGTGAATTTTAATGAGCAATTTTCTTCATCCTTAGGAGTTGTAGGTATAATTCCACATCTAGATGGTATAGGTATAAATATGTGTTCAAAATTAGGAATCAATCAAACCATTCCATGTGTAAGAGAAGTATTTAAAGGAAACCTCATAGTAGATGTGTTATTTAGAAGTTGGTTGCACCATTTCTTGATTGTTAGGATCTTGCAAATACATGCTTAATGGGTCCACAAGTAAAGGTTGTGATGCTTCAGTTTGGTCCTTGCCAATTTTTTTTTGGGATTTCTTTCTCTTCTTTTGTATTGGACAAGCTTTAGGTTGTTCTTTTGGTTGTGTTTGTACCTCAAAAAATAAGGTTTGATATAGTTATTATGGTCTCTGAGTTGATTGTGTCCTTGTAAGTGCATGCTTGATACCTAAGGATGTAGATGCAATGGAGGAAACTCGAAATGGAAACTCTACCTCCCAAGTGTACACCTAAAATACCAAATATTCTATAATGTACCAAGCATGCCCTTGGTGCACTTGGGGCTTTCAAGGTAAGCAGTTGGTAAGAAGAAGGTATGCAGTTAGTAAAAAGATGTGTTAGGGTGATGAATATGCAAAGTGTGAATGATCTAAGTTTTTTTAGGTGCTTTCTAAGGTTTTATGGATGCAATGAAAGCTATGAGAATGAAATTTATGGTTTTGGAACCTAAAATGAAATCCATAATTACCAAGTGCACTCTAAAACTACCAACTATGCCCCTGAAGTGTGTAGTTGGTTAAAAAGGGTAAAACTTGATAATCTGGAAGTAGGTATGCAAGATATGAGTATTTTTTGGATTTTTAAGGTTTAGGTATGTTATTAAATCTATGGAAGTTCCAAATCACTTAGGATTTTGATATGCAAGATGCAAATTTCCTAAGGAAATGATACACAAACAAAAATATGAATCATGTTTTGGGTTTTGACTAATGGGTATACAAATGACTCTATGGTATGTAAAATGAAGATTAGGGTTGGAATTTGGACTTGGGAATGATATTATAGGTTGATGTATAAAATTTTGATTATGAAAAGGAAGGTATACTAAGGTTGATAATGACATTTAGGATATGCAAAATGGAGATATGAGATCAAGAGGACAAGTTGATTGGTAGACAAGTTGATGTTGTTTGATAGTGGAAGAGATGCTAGGGTTTTGGACTATGGAAGATGAATGGGTTATGAAAATAGGGATAATCAAAATGAAATTTAGGGAGACTATGAATATGATAATGCTATGACAAGCGTGTATGCAAAATTTTGAACTTAGGATCAAATATTTGGAAAGTATTAGTTTAAGAGTTTGTCCTTGAGAGACAAAGAATAAAAAAAAATCAAGTTGATAAAAATGACAAGATCAAATCCCTCAAGACATAGATAGAGTTTGACCCAAGGAAATGATAAAAAAAGATCACAAAAGGACTAGTCAAGATCCATCATTTTTTAACAGGAGATACTCTAGGACTAATAATTTGTTCTAATTTTTGACTAAGTTTAAAGGTTTTGGGTTCAAAATGAGTTTTATGGGGATCAAAATTATGGTTATTCTAATTGGATATGCAATATGAAAAGATCCTAGGATGAAAAAAAAAGTTTGGGGTGCAAGATGATGTTTTGGATCATGTGTAGAATGGGGACCTCCACAAGCTTCCAGATGTAGTTTTAAGGTCCCAAAATGCAATCTAGAGGCCCAAAATGGTCTTGATGGTACCCAAGTATGCTATGAAAATACAAAGTGTGCCTATGGTCCACTTAGGGCCAGTTTGAGTGCTATTTTTAGTTTCATGGTGTAGTTGGGAGATTAGGTTTAATGTTTGTTAGACTCAGACTGGGTGATTGTCAGGTTGCTATACCAAAGAGCTAGATTGCTAGGGATGATATTAGAACTAGATTAAATATGAAAAATGAGGGTTATGACCTAAGGAATGAAGCCTAAAGTGCACAAAATGAAGGTTAGGAGATGCAAAATGTAGTTCAGGAAATGTTGGGAAAGGGGAACCTATCGAGGCACCTAGTGACACTCCTAAAGTTCCAAAATGCTATCTAGAAGTCTAAAATGGGTCTTTTGACAACCAAGTGTGCTCAGATAGAGCCAACTATACCCATGGTGTAGTTGGGGCTACATAGAGTGTAGTTGGTAGTTTGAAAGCATAGTTGGTAAAGTGATCTAAAACTAAGGCATTTTTGGGCTTAGTGATTTCCAAACTGTTGTTCCAAAGAGCCAAATCATAGAGGACAATGCTAAGATCAGAATAAAGGTTTTAAATGATGATTAGGACACATAGAATGAGGGTTAAAGTGCACAAGATGAAGGTTGGGTATGCAATAATGTAAGTGGGGAGATGCAAGATGCAGATTTAGGGTTGAAATGAAAAGACTAAGGGATGCAAAATGAACCCTAAGGAATGCAATATGAGAGATGAGCGATGAAAAATGAGGACTAACAAGATGCAAAGTGAGGTCTAGAGGTGCAAGCATGAAGCTAAAAGAATTATAAGTGTGATGATATGTTATGCAAAGATGGAATCTAATTCATGCCAAGCACTCTTAAGGTTACAAGTTGCCATGTTTTCCAAGTTTCAAGTGTTTGGACAAAGTTTGCAATTTTTTGAAAAGAGGTGTAGCATTTTGATAATGTTTGATAGTATTTAAAGTTCACATGTGTGTTGGTGTAAATTTGAAAATTTTTCTTTATCTTGATTAATCTTATTCACACACACAAGATACCATAAAAAAGAATAGTTGTTGTTAAAGTGAAAAGACACACCACAACCTAGGGTTTAAGACTATATCCATTGAATTCCCACTTGAACAAAGTTTAGTCATGCTTATCTAGAGCAAAAAGCCCAGGATCTTGGCACCATAAGCTCCCCATTATAGTGAACTTACTTCTTAGAGCTACCAATATCTAAATCCTAAGGTTTATCACTTCCCAAGGTACTATTGCCTCTACTAAGGACCACAAGTATGTGGGATGTCTTCATAGGCCTGGGTGACCCCTTGAGCCAGCGGATAGAAAGATTTTTGGCCTCTAAAACAAGGTATTTAGTGTAGTCATTCTATTTGGAAAGTGAATGATAAACTTCCTTAGAAGGTCTCCCAACCCTAAGAACTAGGGTTTGATGCACCACAAGGTTACTGGAGGAGAGATATCATGCAACAATATTATCAACATAACATTAACTGTATCAAGTTTGTTATAGTAGCTAGAATGTTGACCTGGCTTTGGCCTATTACCACTTTGAGTTTTTCCCTTAAGGCTCACCAAGTGGTGAGTCTTGGATCCAAGGCAAGCCTCTCTAAAGAAGTTACATGGATTTCTTTTGCACCCAAGATCCATGAATGGCAAGGGGAGAGGATACATCCATGTAACTACTAGTGTTCTAAATAATGCATGGACACTAGATAGAAAATAAAAGTTATTTTTAGTGCACTAAATGAAGTGTTATCTAATCTAAGAAATTGACACAATGTTTAGACAAGCACACGGGTCTTCAACAACATCCTACAAACAAAAATTAGTAGTTTTTAATCGATCCATATTTTCCCAATGATTTCCACGTGATGAAAATAGATCACCAATAACACAAGAACAACTAATCTAGGTCTGATAATGAAATTGAAACCCTAGATGTAGATTTTTATCAAAATAGGTGCTTTATGTACCTACTATGCTTTAACAGAGCAGACTATGCCCCAAAAGGCTAGAAAGGCTTAGGAAGCCACCAAGTGTACTCAAATAGTGTAGAGTATGGCCATGGTGCACTTGGGGCTTTGAAGGGCCTAGTTGGGAGGGTGGATGCAAATTATGGAGAAATGGGGTGAGCACAATACCCAAAAATTAAAATTTTGAAACTTACTCAACCAAGTGTGCTAGGATAGTATAGAGTGCACCTATGGTTCACTTAGGGCCAAGAAAGGTGCACTTGGTAGTTTTGGAGCATAGTTGGTCAAACATGAACAACATATAGGGGTTATGATAACACCTAGGCCCCTAAAACAACTTCCTAAAGGTCCCAAGTGAACCCTAATATAGTAGAGTGCATCCAAGGACACCAAGCTACCAAAATGCATAAATGAAAGCTTAAAATCATGTTACTAGGCCCCCTAATTGGACTAGGTGCAATAGGAGGGAAAAAATAAGCATTGTACCCCTCCAAATGAGCTCTTTCCTTGCACCTACAAGCATAAAAACAAAAAACCCAAGTTAGTTAAGCATGATCTTCATATCAGGTTTACTAATTGTAGGACCCAAAAATAGGTTAATATCTAGCTTAGTGTGAGAAATTTCAAAACTCAATAAAAATACACTAAAAACCATCTAGTCTACCATGAAAGCCAACTAAAACAAAGAACAAAACATAAAGTAAAAACTCCTTGTTTAGTTGTAGCTTGCATGTCCTTATTTCTTCTCCATATGATGTTGCTCCTATTGCCTATATTACACATAATTGAAAGAAAAATCCTATGATGGGATGATGTTATTGAGATTACTAGAAGAGTGATTTGAAGCCTAAGGAATTCTAAAAGATTAAGGACCAAGGACCAAGGGCTTAGGGACCGGAAATGGGAGAAAGAAGGATCAATTTATAGACAACATGCAAGAGGAGAGGATTGACTAAGAGGATGGACACTTGTCAATGTAAATGCACAACTTGGCATGATATTCCTTACAACATCCATGATGCATATGAAACAAGATGCCAAATGTGAGATTCCATGATGCGTGAAAGTCAACATGCCTAAAAGTGGAAGAGAATCTATGATGTGTATATGACACCTCAAAGCCACTTGTAGAATTCTATGACACATGGAATTCAACATGGCAAAAAGTGGAGGATCTATGACACATCATGTGACACCTCAAAGCCACTTATAGCCAAGAATCTCTAATAATGGGGGCTTATTATAGATATATGTAAGAATAAAATATATGGATTATGCCATATTTTAGCCAAATATAAGGATAGAATCCATGACATAAGATGTCCATGTGGAATGATTATGTGGAATATTTGAATTAAAAATCAATATATCTGCACAAATGAAAATTAGTAAAATGCAAATTAAAGGTGGAAAATAAAACTTATGAAATTGTGAATTCCCATATTTTTTGAAGATGAATCAATTAATGAATGAATATCAATTAATTGTGAATGTTAGTTAGGAGGAATAATGATTAGTGATGTGAGATGAAAAATGATTGAGACAACATAGGATTAGATTATGGGTTATCTAATCCTATAGGGTAAATTATTAAATGATTGGCCAATTTGATAAAATAAATGTGATAATATCCTTTTATGAAATGTGACAATTATGCAGATCGACTAGGATGATGATGGGTAGATCAAAGCCATTATCAAATTTAATGAATGATTAAGATTGATAACATGCCAAGGAAACATGACATGGATTAAGAATATGTAACATTTAATGTACATTGTAAATGCTACAAGATCAAAACTGATTGATAAGTTTGATCATAATAACATCGACAGACATTGTCAATGATATTAGAAAGGTTTGGTAGTGCCATAATCTGATAGTGAGGGACTCAACAATGTGAATGATTGGATGATAAGAATGATAGATTGACCTAGAAATAAGAGAAATGATAGTACTAAGGTCATATTTGATGGGTTTGATAATATTTGATAGGTTTCCAAGGCACTGTGATACATGACAATGCCTAGGGTTTGATAGATGATGATTGATTTAAGGATATATGACATGTTTTAGATTGATTATGGTTGATTTGGAATGATTTTTGGTTAATTTGGGGTGATTCCATATTGATTAGGGTTATTCTAGTTTGATTTGGATGATTCTGGGTTGATTTGGGGTGATTCCGAGTTGATTTGGATGATTCTGGGTTAATTCTGGAAAGTTTGGATAAAAATGGGAATAAGTTTTGGAGTGATTTGTAAATGATTTGAAAGGGGATATGAATGATGAATAATATTTTTGAGATAATATCAAATGACAATCAAGTTGGCCAAAAGATTAGAATTAGTAAAATAAGAAAATGAGATGAGTTAGTGTGAAAAGTGACTAAACTATAGACATGAACCATTTTTTAGCGTCTACACCTAGTTCTCTTGAAAGAATCCTGATAGCTTAAGAGGATCAGATGATGGAGATGGAGGAACACATGTTGAGAAAAATCATTGAGAACCAGATGATTTAAATCTAGATCATATTGCAATAACTTGAATGAGCAAGAGCATAGTTAAGTAAATAACTGACAAAATGGAAAGTGATAGAAATACAGTGAAATGACACTTTATACTAGGAAATAGACACAAAAGAACTACTTTACAATGGAAATACTTGTGATAATAGGATAGAAATAATGTAATTATTGGAGAAGAACAATACCCTAGGAAAAGAGGTAGAAGAACTTAATATAGAACATGAAACTCAATTAGTATTACTATGTGAAGTAATAGAGAAAAATAAGAAAGTTGAAGAAGAAAAAGTCATGGTTGAAGAAGACAAAATAAAAATGGCAACTAGACTTGAAGAGAGATCATTCAAGTAAAAAATCTTAGAAATAATCAGTTGGATATGATAAATATATTTTTAGTTGCTACTTAGGAAGAAAACATAAAGGACTTGGAGATCACAAACCTAAGGTCACAAAATGAGTAGTTGATAAGTGAGTTAAGGCATGAAAAGGAACTTATGGAAAGAATGAGAAAACCAAGTGAGGATATCAAATACTTTGAAGAACTAATGAGATCACTTAGATCGAAAAAAGACACCTCTGTATTGGGATACAACAACCATTTTTCATCTACCAAAGAAGGAGAATCATCAAAGAGTGGAGAGAAAAGAAATGATAAACATAAAGGAAAATCTACATGTTTTCATTGTGGGAAAATTGAACGCACGACAAATATTTGCAAAAGAAAGAATGGTATACAAAATCCTAAACCTAAGTCTATTGGGAATTTTTCTAAATGTGAGAAGATAGGACATCGAGCATATGGATGTAGATCAAATAAAAATGATTAATTCACTACATTTAAGGGACATTTCTATAACTATTAGAAAAATGGGCATAGAGCTCATAAGTTCATATTCAAGACAAAATCCAACTAGACACCTAAGAAAGAAACACATGCACAAACCTAAGGTCACAAAATGAGAAATTGATAAGTAAGTTAAGGCATGAAAATGAACTTATGGAAGGAATGAGAAAACCAAGTGAGGCTATCAAATAGTTTGAACAAATGATGAGATCACCTAGATCAACAAAATACATCCCTATATTGAGATACAATAATAACTTTTCATCTAATGAAGAAGTAGAATTATGAAAGAGTGGAGAGAAAAGAAATGGTAAACATAAAGGAAAATCTACATTTTTTTATTATGAGAAAATTGAACACACAATAAATATTTGCAAAAGCAAGAATGGTATGCAAAATCCTAAACCTAAGTCTATTGGGAATTTTTCTATATTCAAGAATATAGGACATCAAGCACATGAATTTATGTCAAAGAAAAATGATTCATTCACTATATTTAAGGGAAGTTTCTATAACTATTAGAAATATGGACATAGAGCTCATGAGTGTAGATTCAAGGTAAAATCCAACTAGACTCCTGAGAAAGAAACACATGCACCAAGAAAAGGAAATTCCTACAATTGGGATTACAATGCATGGTATAGTTGTCGTTATTGTGGAGAGTATGGACACATTCTAGAGAATTTCATCAAGATACATTTTAGAGGAAATTACAAGAAGTGGCTGAATGGAGAAATAATATGTTTTAGTTGTCTCAAAGTTGGACATCTTAGTAAAAATTGTAGAACCAGAGAACTAGCACCAAGATATGGAAATTAAAAAGTTGAGGGAAAGAAAACATGGATAGAGATAGTGAAAGCTAGAAGCAGTAGAGAAAACAAATGAGAGATCACTCAATCTAATGTATCAGATGATCACATCACATCTAACTAAATAAAGAAGGTATGTAAGAATTGTATATTCAATGATATATTTTACATCAGGTCCTAACATAGATGTGCTAAAATTTCATATCCACATAAGTTAAGATGCATTAAAGAAAAGATCCATAAAAGGAAAAGTAAAAAGGAATCATTTTCTAAATAAATTATTGAGCATTAGTGGTACATTCTATATTGACCGAGCTTTATAGTTTAGACCAAGTGATTAAAAGAGTTGATATATTGACTAAATGAATTAGTGTTGGCCTAAGTAAGGTAACCTTGATTGAGAAAGTATGGAGATTGAGCTAGTTGTTAGACACCAACAAAGTACAAGAGCATTTATTGCATACCTTAAATGAAGATCTGAAGGTATTTATCAAATTTGAGCATACATTTTTATTCACCAAGCAATTTTAGAGCTCACAAGTTATTTAAAGTTGATTAAGGCAATTTTAGTGATGAAGCAAGAAAATCATACTGGAGCATTTACAGATTTGTTAACATTTGTAAGTGATACTTTTTGGTGTTGAGTAAATTGTCTTTAGAATATATCATAGAAAATTTTATTTCTCAAAACCCTAGTTCATATGACATGATCAAGTGAAATGTTGAAGGATAGCAACACTCAAATTGTGAGGAATGACTAGTGTCCTCCACCAAACTTTAGGGGTAGTGTAATTACTGAGAAGATTGAAGATGATATTGGCACCATGTTGTTAATTCCAACTAGAGTTTTAACTATTCATGATGGAAGGTCCTTCTAATTATACAAAGTAGGAGAGATTGGAGATTGTGAAATAAGGGTAGCTTATGAGAAGCTATGCAAAAATGGAGTCTTGAAAGATGAGAACATAATAGTTGCTAAGAAAGGGCTTACCTATGCCCTAGGGTTCCTAAAGGTTTTTAAGATAGAATGGATAAAAGGTGTGCTCAATCATATCCACGAAATGAAGATATGGTTAGAGGGTGGACCAATCAAAATCAACAAGGCCATAATATAGTGAGTAACCGGTTACCCTACCTTGGATCAACCTAAAAGCTTAAGAAGCACTTCAAAGAATGAAATTGAAAAGCTAACCAAAGAAAAGTGGAATGGTAGAGGGATGTCAATTGATGGGATAGAAGATCCTATAATTGAATTCATAGTTCACATGATTCTATATAGGTTTTATCAATCCAACTGACTAAACAACATGCCATGCATTGTAGTAGATTTGGAATAAAAAATTATCAAAAAGGATCATACTTATGACCTTGCCAAGCTGCAGCTACAATAACTATTAGAGAACTAAGAAGCAATTAGGAAAGAAAAGAATACATCATGTTAGTTTGGATCTTTTCTAGTGTGTATATGTTTCTATGTACATAACTTATTTCCTATGATTGGAATAGTAGCATGGGATAGGAACCAACCTTCTACTGAGTAGTTAAACGATTTAATGAATAGGTTGGGAAATTTTTTTGAAGCCATAATGTATAACTATTTTGAGAAGTTCAAAATTAAAATGAGAAACACAATGAGAATAGCTAAATTAGTCATTGAAAGTATTATGATGAGATATTTTTTTAGCAGACATAGATTTTGTACATGCTTGGGAAATAATAGTAAGGATTTCATGGTTAAGGCTTATGCCTTATGAAGCTAATTTTGATAAGGTTTCAATAGTAGTGACTACACTTTTAATTGAAGAAAAAGATGTTAATGTTGAACAATCTGGCACATATAAAACAATAATAGAAGAATTAAATGGAGAATCTAGCATGCCTAAAGCTGAGAAGAAAAGAAAGAGAAATAGTCTTGAAGAAGGGGAAGGATCAGAATAACCTGCCAAGGCCAATGAAGGATAAGGAAAAGAATTGGTTTTTGCTAAGCCCAAGCCAACAAAGCAGAGAAAAGTAGCAATTGTTGATCCTAAGATAAAAGCTGATCTTAGAAGAGATATGTAGAAGGTTTGCACACCTCAAAAGCCAAAAGTTAAGATCATAACAAGATCTAAGAAAACTCAACCCCCAAAAGTGAAAAGTAAAGGAAGTTCATCAAAGAAGGGACTGACCAGCTCACCACAGAAGAATATACAAGAAAAACTGATGATAAAACTAACTATTGCATAGGAGCAAGAAGATGATGAAGAGACCAAGTTTGATGAACCAAAAAAAATGCAAATTATAAAGAGACTCCCTCCGACGACTATGGATCAAGTATGTGAAAAGATTAGAGAATCAGGAAATTTTGTAGGATTCAAAGACATTATTTATTATTATTTTAATAATGATGATCAAGTTAAACTTAGGGAAGGTATGATTGATATGATGATTAAATTTAGATGAACACCCTTGGAATTGGGAGATGGATTCCTAGTAGGCTTGTACAAATGGATAGATGCCAAATGGATATAGGCACTATCCACAAAAAAACAAATAAGAGAGACTACATTGGCACAAGCTATACTAGATTTAGGGAAGCATATATGTGTATATCCCTTAAACATTTTGAGAAGGAATTTATGCCAAGAGATAGGGCACACAGTGATTTGAAGAATAAATATAATAGATACCAAGATCAAGTGAGAAGGGCAAACAATTTCAACTATCACTACCCAATGATATAACCCCTAGATATCAGGTTTTGACTCAATCAAAGTAATTGGGTGATGAGCTAGTCAGTCTAGATGAGGTCATTACATTACCCATGTATGACTTGAACAACTTGACACTAGAGAATATGTAAGGACTACAAACCTTATTGAGGCACAAGGAAAAAGAAGAATAACTAAGGAGAGAGCATAAAAAGAAACATGTATTACACATTGCTAGAGATATTTTTGTGAATTCATTCAGCATAACTAACTTAGATAGTCAAAATCCAATTTTGGATCAACTATCATATATAGTTGATAAAGTTTAGGAAGAGGATATATAGACTAACTACAAATTGATGAAATGGTCTAAAAGAAGATTTGAAAATAAAGTTTTGGAAAAATTCTATCATGAAATTGTAAATAGATAGGAAGAGCTTTCCAAATTAGTTGCATAGTTAGAAATAATTTTGAAGATCATTCATTCATTATACATGAAGTTTTGTGATAAGGTTTTTACATTGAAGAATCAACTTTCCATTAATTTATCAAATTCTGATATGAGGGCAAGTGCTATTTCATTGGGCAAGAATGTAAGTTCAGGTTCACTCTCATATAATAAGTTGACAACTAGTGAGAAAAGGTTGGTCAAGCTCATGGCTAGAAATAACGAGATCATAAATAAGTTGATCTTAATTGAATTTCATTTTCTACCCCATTTGGAAATAATATAGAAAGAAGTGTCTATTGCACAAAATATTTTGAAAAAGGAAACACATTTTGCAAATATTGAAGGACTAATTGATCTAGCTATTGAGCTATAAATTTAATTTCAAGTTTTGGAGAAAATAAGGGAATATTGAATAAAGGCTATGTAGATATTCTGGCAAGCCATACAATTTTTTTGATAAGGATCACCTAACCCTAATAGCCCCAAGCCATCAATGACAAAAATAAGGGAAAAAATAACAAGAAAAAGGGGGAAATATATTAGAGAGATGAAAATAAGGAGGAAATAGAAATGGGAATAGAAATAAATAAAAGCATAAGTCAAAGACATCAGATGTTACAACATCTAGATTTTATAGATTAAGAGTATAATCTCAGGGGGAGTATTTTTGAATGTAAGACTATGCATGATAAAGTGTTTTTGCCACTAATGTCAAAGGGGGAGATTGTTTTTATCTAAGCTTATTTTGTCTATTAGTGTCCAAACACTTGGTCATTTACTAGGAAAGGATGAATAGTCACTGTAACTGAGTCATCTAGTAAAGGCTAAGCATGTATAAGGGCTATTTTATTTTGCATTACATGACAAACAAGTTAATGATTTTTGAGCACACCATTTGAGACTGAGTGTATATGTAAGGCAATTTATTTTAGTAGAGATAGAGAGAATTAAAAAGATAGTTTTTCCAAGAAAACAAAGAAGCATATGTACATATAAGTTGAGTGCCAGTATGAATGTCAACGATGACCAAGTGTCAGCACATTCAAATACCAAGTAGTTTAGTTTTGTCATATGAGTTTGTAATTGCATAAACAACAATGCAAAAAAAAAATTCTAACTTCTATATGATATTTAATGTTTGTAGAGAATGTTAAGATGGAGATTACACATCATTAAATAAGGTAATGATCTCTAGGAATGTAGATCAACCAATTAGAAGATTTAGATATAAACGACAAAAAATGATGAATTGTAAACCATTGATTGAGATCTAGAACTTTCATAGAACATCTATTTAAGGAGGATTCTAACTATAGAATCTGTGAGAGAATACAAGAGAGTGTGTGATGTGAAGACAAGAATGTGCAAGTGAAGAAGAAAACAAGAAAATAAAAGAGCAACAATGCTAAGTCTAGAATCAAATTCGACAAGGGAAATCAAAGTAGTAAAGGAGTGAAATGAGATATCAAATTGAGAAATCAGATAAGACATTGTATAAAAGAGACCCAAAATCAACTTGTAGAGAAAACCAAGGGTCATGTACTGAATTAATTTTGAATAAGGGAAAATCACTTAACCAAGTGATCCTAACAAGTCTATATAAATCTCCTAACAGAGTCCTTACTTAATTATAAGTGTGAAATCCTTTAAGAGCGTAGGACCTAACAGTCTTGAATCTTTTAAGAGGGTAGACCCCTCACAGGTTAGATAATTTATTATGATCAAATATTCTAACCCTAATTGGGTTAACTTTATTCATGTAACAATAAAGATTTGTGGGTTTCATCCCCACTCCAATTTTACCTTCACATTGAAGTATTTATGGGTAACCAAATCATTTGTATTATGAGTTGAATATTTCATTTGATGTATTTCATTTACTATTCAACATTACATTTTTACTGTTATATCTAAGATATGAGATGAATTAGGTGTGAATTCAATAATTTGGTTTTATAAGTTTAAGTTTAAGATCCTGATTCACCTCACCCTTCCTCCCCCCCACCCCCCTTTCAGTATCTTATTTCGAGTAATCCTTACAACACATTATACATCACATTTGAGAAAGCATAACAATACTTATAAGGAAAATGCAAGAATACAAGAAAAAAAAAGTATGGATGAATGATTCAAAATAATGATGACACAAATGCATAATATTAATAGTTTCTATAAGTGACAAACCATTCATATCAGAACATCTGCATGCACTAGAGCCAATTAGGATTAAACTTTCCTTTTTATCTAGGTGGACATTTAAATTTCTTTTATTTTCCTAGATAACTAAATCACAAATTGAAACAAAGTGTTCAATCACTTTACCAATGCATCTTTTGTTGATAGATCTATGATAGGCCATGATTACCTTTAAAAAATTATTACATTTCTCATCTAACATCTCAAGATCTTGTAATTGTTCCTCTCTAAAAGTATCCTTATTAAGTATACCCTTGAATGAAACTCTGAAAGAATGAATTTCAATCTCTAAAGGCACAACCATATCTATTACATAAGATAGATTATAAGGTGATGTCCTAGTTTCCATATGGATACTTGTTCTATAAGACCATAAAGCATAGGATAATTGCATATGTCAATCCTCCACATCCTTATTGACGATATTTTAAAGAATTTTCTTAACAACCTTATTATTGTTGATTGATGGAAGTATTAATAGAAAAACAAGATACTAGGCGGGTTGGGGGTGAATCAGAATCTTAAACACTTTTTCATTTCAACTATTTAGTCACACATTCACCAGTTTTCTTATGCATGCAAAACTTGTAAAAGTAAATGTGTTCTAACATGTAGATACATGCATGAAAATAAACACATAACACAATAATTGGTTACCCAAAAACCCTCTAAGGTGAAGATAAAATAGGGGTGGGGATGATGCCCACAAATATTCATTACTGCAGTAATAAAGTTAACATGTTAGGGTTATCATGTTTGACCATAATATATGATCTACCCTATGAGTGGTCTACCCTATTAAATGTTTTTGAGACTATTATATCTTACCTTGATTTAACACTTACAATAAAGTAAGGACTCTATTAGAATATTTACATAGATCTGTTAAGACCACTCTATTAAGAGATTAACCCTAATTCAAGTTGATTAGAATTGATTCAATACTTGAATCTCAATTTTTTTCATAAGCTGATTTTGAGTCTTCTCTTTGTGAATTGATCCTATCTCTAATCTAATAAAGCTTTTCTTCTCCTTGACTGCACTAATTAGATCACTTGTTCTTTTATGAACTAACATAACACTTCTACTTGACTTCTAATCTAATCTTAATCCTTCACTTCATCATTCTCATATTAGTCCTCTCTTCATATTTTCTATCACATTATAGCTCATCTATATATTTTTCTCATATATCTAATCTAGGTTAAAACCTTCTCTATTTAAAGAGTTCCATAAAGAGTTTTCTAGATGCTTCCTTATTTTGCCTCTTCATCTGAGTCATTGATCACAAAACATAGGGATCTATGATCCACATCATAAAACATGTAATCTCTTATGTAACAACCTCTAAAAATATTAAATATTCCTTCCATGTTGGCTTGAAAATGGTTAACCTCAAAGTTTGTATCATTTCTAACTTGTATGTAAACTATGCATTATTTAGCACTTACTATCTCTAATGCTTAGCATGATGCCTATATTGTACTCAACACCTATATGATTGAACTGCTCATTATTGAACTTGTCTTGTATAGAAAATACTCAGCAATCACATACTTCCTCAACTCCTATAGAGCTTGGTACGTACATATTTATGTACATGACTTAGCCTATATAGAGTATCTCAATTGTAGTGATGACCATATAACTCTACCTACTAAATGACTAAGTGTTTGAAACTAATAGAAAATAATAGTTAGAGATACTAACAATATCCCCCTTTGGCATTAGTGGAAAAAACACTTTGTCATGATTACATCATTAGAATACAAATATGAGTACTCCCCCTAAGTCTTATGACTCAAAACTATGACTTATGCCAAATGAAAAATGAATAAATAATATATAAACGAATACTTATACACATGACTCAAAGGTAGTAAAATATCATAGTGTCATACCTTGTTTTCCCATTGAACTCTAAACTTCATTGCCGATTCATTTGTCAATTCCTCTTTTATTAACTTCTCTACATGAGAATCATTCCCCCTTATTTTTGACACTTATGTCATGAATACTAGGGTTGAATGGGTGAAAGAAAATTATATTTATCAATGAATGTTTGGTGAAATTGGGTGATGGAAAGTGCATGATCCCAAGTGGTTCTTGTTGCCTCCAAGATGTGATTCCACAACTGTAATCACCCTGCTAAATCAATTAAGCTATCAACCATTGAAAGATTGTGATCTTCTTTGATAAGATCTTGTTTTGATTGCATTTCCCTTTGCATGACCTCCAAATAAGGTATCAACATTGCTTGAATAGAGGTAAGTTTTGATCTCATGTTGTTGTTAGCTTCTTGAATCTCAGCTAATTTTCCTTGAGCATTCAATAACTTATTGTAGTGTTCAATACTAGATTCCACTGCTTGTGAAATAATGTTGTTGGATCTCTACATCTTATCTTGAATCTATCAAATTTGTGCCTAAATTTCACTCATAAATCTGGGCACATCTGACAAAATATTGTTCCCTTTTTATAAATGTGGTCATATTTTATACATGTTCTTGTAACTAAACTTTTTTCTCGATAATCATTATGAAAACTTTATGTACAACCTTATGCTCAAATTTTCTTGTTGACCAATCCATTAACTTCTCATTAGATTAAATATCACCAACATTTATTTATTCAACAATATTTACAAGTTGGGAAATAATTGGGGCCTCACCATAAATTTTTGAATATCAACATCTTCAACAAAAATGTTTTTAACATCATATACCACCTTCTTCTATTTATGTTCTCTTCTTAGCTCTTCTTGTTTCTTCTTCTTCGCCAAAATTTCTTGTAACAAAATTATCTGCTCCAATGTAAGATTTTCTATATCTAATCGTGGCATTTCAATTACTTCATCTAGACTAACTTCAATATTTGGTGAGGTGTCTTTTATTGATTTACCTTTGTTGGGTAAAGGAGTATTTTTGCTTAGCACTACTTTGGGAGTTGGTGAGGGTGTTTCACCACTCGATCATGTTGGTGCATTGGTACTCAAGACAAAAATAATTGCGCTAATCTTGGCTTTACTCACTTCTTTATTTTCCTTAATGTGAGGTGCTGTCATAGTTTGACTTTCTATGCTTGTGTCCTTTATCTCTATCTCTAACTCTTTAACTATCTCCATGAGCCTTGATTTCTTGGCCTATAGAGTATTAGGGGTATCATTATGTACTAGTGACATGTTACCTTGAAAACTCATCACACCCAAAATTTCTCCACTACTATGATCATCTTCAATGTTCACCATCTCAATTCCTTTCTTTGTATCTGTTGCCTTGGTGGATAACCCAAAAAAGATTTTCCAAAGAAATTCATCTTGATGTGCTACAACTTCAATTTTATTTTATAATATCATAAAAATTCTATACTTAGGAACAAATCTATTCTTTTATTTCTCCAAAAAAAGCCTTCTAATCTTGAGATAGATTAGGAATAACTTTGAGTAAAGTGTCAATTTTTATCTTTTTCTCTTATACTTCTTCCTGCTACCACCTTTTCTCTTGTCTATCTTACAAATTTTTGGGTATCTTCTTCTCAACTTCATTTGGAGATAACTTATGATTTGTAATAATATCTATCATAGCCTCCTCAACTTTGGCTCTATCAGTATTATCCAATATGTCATAGTTCACAAATCTAAAACTGGATAATCTTAAAGATCTTCTAAGATCTACACATACCTCATCAATAGATTTTTTTCACCCTATGGGTGGTCCTTTGTGTTGGAGTTTAAAACTATTTAACAACAAAATGCTCAATATCAAAGTGGTAATACTCACACAACCAAAGGATCATCTACTTCTTGTTAACAATTACATGTGCAAAACACTTGGACCCAACATCAACAAAACCAAAGATTGTTTTCTACTCTTTAGGCTCTGCAAAATCAAGGTGGGTATACTTAGGGATGATTCAAATACTAACTGATGTATGAGAATTATATTAGTTTCATTCTAATTCTCATCTTTTATCTTCTAACACATACATAGTTCATCCAATTCTTTAATATTTTTAGGTTTATATACATCCCTCATGAGCAGATCTGGTCATAATTCTCCTAGGGTTCATAAATGTTTCTAGAAGTAGTGACTACCCAAGACTTAGAAACTAAGTATAAATGAGTGGTGATCAGTATTTATAATTTTTAATAAAATAGGATAAAAATGAATTTTATTTTATAATTGATTTGACATGGAGAACTCATTTCTGACTTATGTGACTAGTGCCTTATCCATTTGGCAATAGATTGACTATTGGCACAAGATCTAATTCAAGTAACTTGTAAATGAATCCATCAATTGTAATCACCCATTCCCATTCTTATGAATTATCCATCTCATAAACTCACAAACTCTACTAATCTACTGAAGCATTTGCTTAATCCTTTGAATTAAAAGCAACAACAGAACTAGTATACAACCCATCCAAATTGCATTCAATCAATTAAAACTTTATTCAAATGACCTCAAAGTAAACAAACTCATAAAATGGAGATAAAAATTGGTGACACAAATTTGGTGCAAATACCCTTTTAAATGACTAATACAATGACCAATAGAAATTCAATGAGAAGCCCAGAATATCTTGTTGATTCTATCATTTCTGTATATTATTAGACAGTACAAGTTTAATAGTAAACTCAACACATCTACATGCAACTGGACTGACTATACCTTTTTTGAACAAAAACAAAAATTATACAACTTTCAAACCCCTCTCTAGCCCTAGAATCTCACTTATATAGTGTGAGATGCAACAAGCTTTAGGCGTAGAGAAATTTATAGGTGTCCTTTTACAAAAGATATTTACATTTTACTTAACAAAAAAAGACAAAGATTTATGTAATAGAAGGTAATACATCATGATATTCTCTTGGTATGCCCCTCTTCTATTACATCTTCAAATGCTACAAATCTCATGATTTACCTTTATTTACTTTGATTCCTCCACATATGTAGCTACTATGCTAGCCAATGATGAGTCTTTTTGTAATACTTACAAATAAATTTTGACCTATGGGTTCTCACTATCTTCACCTTGAATTGATAGAACTACTATCACCCTTAATTGGTCTTCTACCATGTCCACATCCTAGGCCTCTGAGCTTGTAGCTAGAACCAATTGGTGATCTTTATCTTCCTCATCCTTTGAATTTGGAGTTGTTGTGTCAATAATCTACACCTTGTCCTCCTACACCTCATCATTATCTATTTCAACCTCTTCAAATTTTTCACCACAAGCAATATGTGTCATCCATGTGTCAAAAAGTGTATCATCTAGCCAGTTGAATTACAAAATATCACTTTGTTTTCCTAGTACATACTTAGCCTCCTTATCAATACTAATAAATTCCTATTTCAAAGAATCAAAAGATAACTAGACTTTCACCAATTCCTCTATCATGGTGGCCCACCAAGCATGCCTTCTTTCATTGATAACCTTATTCATTCTCAAATAGAACAGGTCATCTAATTCCTTGGCCCACTCATCCTTACTCTTTAATTTATTCTTTCTATCTAAAGCATGAGGAAACAAATCAAATTTCTAATTCTTGTACTTGCTTAGATAAGAAACAACCTTTAGTTGCAATGCAATCCTTCTGTTATCAAAATCTAACAAATCATTAGCAATATCATATGTCTTTTTAATATGGTCATGGGAAGACAAATAACATAAAAAGGTAACTTCTTTCTTTCTCTTTCCCCACTTATTAACAATAGGCTCCAGAGCCTCATCATGGGCTTTCAATTCTTCCCATATACTTATTAACTTTGCCAACTAATCATAAAACAATGGCCATTCAATTTTATCTACGAGATACATTAGAGCCTTTCTCTGTTTATCCTCATATTGAACATTTAGCTCTACATGTAGTGCCCACAACTTGCTCTTTTCCTCTTCAAAATCCTAAGCAATGTAGTACTGTGACCTTTGTGGTATATCTGGTAGTTCTATAAGTGGAGTGGATTTAAAAGGCTCCATTGGAGGGTGGGGATATGTTATTCTTGGCCTGGTAGACCTTTCCATTACCTTATTTTCTTACTCAATTCTCTTTTGGACCTCTTTATTGTATACTTCCAAAATTGTTTCATATTTACTTTGTAATTCAAACATGGCCTTCTCTTCCTTTTCAAAACTAGCCAAAAAAAATGAGACGTTCCTACATTCATGTGTGCTACTTGCACATGAGAAGTATCAGCTACTCTTCTTACAACAATATTTCCCATCAATTCAGATTCATCTGGCTATGATGAGGTAGCTCTTGATCCTCTCCTTAATGACCAAATTACTAATGTAGCTTGGTCTTCACTGAATGCAGTGCCCTAGAATTCCTTCTTATTCTAGTCTTGCAAATCTAGCTTATTAGAAACATAATTAAAAACCAAAGCTTCACTATGTCCCAATTTGGTAGCAACAAAATGGTTGATGCTTTTACCATTTTTCTTCCCTCCTCAGGGCTTATATTCTAAAATTATTTCATCATTTCCTCCTTTACTTGATTTTGCAAGGTAGTTTCATCCATTTCTGGATGCTGTGTTCTCAACTTATTACAGTTGTCTTCAAATTTTCTCATATTGGCCCTCCATGCAAATTGGTGGAAAGCTCTAGATTTAACAAAACTATCATCTAATAAAGACTAATGACTAGCTTGCTCTATTATAGGGTCCAATTCCTTGCCTCTATAATCTACCATTGTTAATTCAAGGCTTGGCATAGGAGGCTCTTGAGGGTTTCCCTCATCCAATTCTGCCAAAGTAATAAATACACCTCCTTGTGACCCTATTTGCTCAATATGGTCTCTAGTGAGCTGCTCCTCTCCAATCCACAAAAGGGATTGAGTAGGTGAATACTCCTCAGCATGATGACCCTATTCCTTTATTACTCTCTACCTCTTGGGAGAAGGCTCATCAAGTCTCTCTTCTAGGATAGCACTAGTGGATCTCATTATTTGTTTGCCCTTATCCACAATGGCCCTCTTACTTTGAATTATAGTATAGCCTGGCCTCTTTTGAATAGTCAGATGAACAACTCCTACATTAGGAGTGAAAGCCAACCTCCTCATGACCTCTCTGGTCTTATCTAGATATGAATCAATAAAAAATTGTTTCTTCTCATTCATGGCTTCCATTAGCTCAGGGAAAGTATTCATGAGCTTATTTATTTTATCTACCTCTATAGTAGCATTATCTAGAAGACTATAATCCTTATCAAAATAATGAATGAATTCCAAAACCCTGGAGTAAACTCTCCATTTTTCCTTTTTGGTTGCCTATTCCTACAATGAGAACTCATTTCTTATGATGTCCTCTGGGTAATATGAATCATGTTTTACCTTTCCCAATTTAATTCTATGCTTGAAGGTCAAATTATAAAATCCTTTAGTATCACAAAAATGAAGATGGGAAATAGCCATTTTGTATTGATCCAAAATTTTATATAGAAAGAGCCAACCCCCTTTAGTAATTACAAATTGATGGGCCATAGTACAAGTACAAAAAATTGACCCCAGCTACCTTTTCAATAGATAAGTTTGTTCCAATCCTCCTAACTAGCACAAAACTTCAGCCATTCCTACCTTTAAAGGTACTTGGTAAGGCAACACATGAGGGCTTCCTTTAAAACCATAAATTCTAATAACAATAGAAATAGAGTATGGGATGATATCTCCCCAATTGTGTGAAGCCTTCAAACCAATAGGGTTATCCATAGGCCTAATAAGACTCATCAATGCCTTAGGACTCTAGGATTGTCATTCAATATGAGGCACCTCAACTTGGAAGTGAAATACCTATCAAATTTGACAAAACTAGCATTCTCTACATCCCAGGCCATATATGCACTCCATAACTGCACTGGCAGTGCTTCTCCATCCCACTCTTTGTTCAATTCCATTTCTTTACCAAAATATGTTATTCCCTTAAACAAAAACATATTCATCAACAAAGAATAATGGCCAAAAGTCTTCTCCACCTTCCCTTTTGCAATTCCTACCAGACCAATATGAATTTCTTCTGCTAAATAGGAGGCAAAGTCAAAAATAAAATCCACACCAAAAGAAGCAATCTGAACCATCATGTACATAAGATTGATGGGCATGACATTCTGTTCATCCTCACCAAAAACTCAACATAGAGTCCTGTATATTTCTACAGCCCTAGAAGTGAAAAATTCTTTCTTGAAAGGTTCCTTGGAAACTATTGTAATTACTGGCAAGTTTCCAATTATGCCAATATGGGCCCTTGCTGCACCTCCCCTAATAACATCCTTCTTTGATATGTACTCCTTTTCTAATTCATGTAAATTAATAGGCACATGATAATCTATCAAAGGCTCTAGA
The DNA here is from genome assembly GCA_028749045.1 of Cupressus sempervirens. Taxonomy (NCBI): domain Eukaryota; kingdom Viridiplantae; phylum Streptophyta; class Pinopsida; order Cupressales; family Cupressaceae; genus Cupressus; species Cupressus sempervirens. Next base: position 621,776,436 of record CM053789.1, read on the forward strand.
TGAAATACCTCTATAATCTCCTCAGGACTGATTATAACCAGAGGCACACCATTAGTTCTTCTTACTACTCTAACAACTTGGTCATAATTCTTTGCAATGGCTTCAAGTAAATCATAGTCCATGAAGACACTTGGAACTACTAATTTCTCTAAATCAAAGTTCTAAACATTGGCATGCAGGAAAACAAATTCCTCTCTAAAAACCATTTCTTAAATAAATAAAGACCAATTTAAGAAGTATTGGAATTCCTAACGTAGTTCCCCTTATCATATATACCATCTGCAATTTTTAGTCTAGGGTTTAAGGAAGTTAATTTCTTAACTTGCACAGTCTCAGTGGTGGATTCTGGGAGTAATTCTAGCAAGTCATCATGAATGTTTCTAGCTAAATAGTCCTTTTTCCCTAAGAAAACCTTCTTTGGAGGCATTTTGACTATAATTCGTAGAAATTAAAAAGTTGTAGAGATTATTTTATATAGGAACTTACTTGATCTCTACTTGTTTGCTCTGTAATTCTGTAATTATCTCACAAACATTGGGGAAATTGTTTCACCTTTTACTCAAGCTCGACACAATGTTCAATGATTTCTTTTACTCAAAAAGCTTGAAGTCTAGTTTGCATAAGACCCAAATGGTGAGATCCTCTACAATATACTCTATTTTTTCTCACACACAAAGCCTTCAAACCTCATAAATGAACTGTAAGGGAAATAGAGTGGCACCACCTTCCCTTTCCAAATCTGCATCGTTGATCTTAGAAAAATCCTATGATCTAGGAGTGAAAATAGGAATGACTCATCTTCTTCTTGACACACTATCAGTCAAACCAATGCAAAGTCTCCACCTGTATCTTTCTTCCACTGTTGGCATTGGAATTGGACCCACTTTTCTTTGAGGACATGTGTCACCATGTCACTATCTCGCTATGCATAAAGAGTGAGCACATCCCCTATGCAAGATAGCAATAACTATTGATCTTACCTTGATCGAGCGAAGGAAGATTAATTTATTTTCTTAATACAAAATGGTGGGTCCACTATCCATTTTCTTTTCTTGCTATGTCGTTACCCTTAAACTTTGAGCACTTCTTTATAGCGACTATGCGATAGCCATAGATCTTACTTGATCTAATGGTGAGGAACTTGTACTTCAACCATATAAACTGTGTTGGGTCCCTCAGTCACCAAGTTGCATTGAGTAAATAGGGTGCAATTTGTTATAATGACTTGGCAATGATTGTTGATTTACCTTTGATCTAACAATCCTCGTTGTTCATCTGCCATCTAACTTGCAAGTGGGTCCACATTCTTGATGACATTGAACTATCCTAACACACTAGCATATATATATATATATATATTTTAATCCACATTGTGACATCATGTCTTCTGGTCCTTGTCATGTTTCCTATTTTTAGGTGAGTTGCGACATCACTATCAACAAAGCACAAAGCTTTTTCGGTTGTGACATAGCGACCTCCAATAGATTTAGAGTTTTCGATTCATATGTTCTTGGTAGGATGCCACCGTGTCCTAGGAAGATGAATCACTTCTAATGCAACATTCATTTGGGGCCCACCTTCTGGAATTGTTGTTACATTATGATATTTTAATGAGTCGTTGCATCACTACCAGTGAAAACCATTAACTTTCTAGTCGCAACAGAGTGACTTTTGGTGTTCCATTAAAATTCAGTGCCCGGGAAAACCTCAAGCATGGTAACAATAATCAAAATGACTAACATAGAAATAAAAGCACACTTTCCAGAATATCTTTCTTGGGATCTTCATAATCACCACCCATTTCAAAAGAGCATTGTCCTTTGTATTATCTGGCCAATCACTATGTCACTACCGACAAGGCATAATGATTTCCTAGTCACAACATAGCAACCTCTAGTGAGAACTATATTCTGGTGATAGAGAAAAGATGACATGTTAATCATAATCATACCAATTAGTACTACTATCAGAACAGTGAATGTGCACATTTATGATATTACGTGGGAATTATGTGGTCACCATCAATTTTAAAAGTTGCCTCTTTCTTCATTTTTTGGTCAATCACTCCATCACTACCAACAGGGCACATAGATTTTCTAGTCGTGACATAGCAACTTCCTGGAAAATCTGAATTCAGGTGACACCATTTGCAAATTTCTCTATGTGTGTCTTCTCTAACACCGATGACTCTTTCATGAATTAAATGAGTGAATCCCTTCCAAGATAATACACCTTTCTAGCATTGGCTTTCACTTTACCATATCGTAACTCAACTTTTTGGCAATCAGTATGTTGCAATGGTAAACAACCTTACACTTCATTATAATGACAATGTGATAGTCGTGGATGTAACCAAGATTAGATGGTGAGAAAGTCTTTGAAAAAGGTACTTAGCACGACTTCAAAATTAAGCAAGAAAGGAATATTTTCTATTTTAAAAGATTTCACCCAGGATAAATTCAAAAGGAACAAAACCTAGGGTTCAACAAAGATTTTTCAAAGGGTATCAAAACTGCAAGACCAAAAACCAAAAACCCTAGGCTCTAACAATGGACTCGAACCTAATTTTTTAAACCTCGATTAGAAAAAATTATCATGCCAAAAATCAGACCATAGTGCCTCTGTCTAGGGATGATAGACTACCTGAGTCTATGCAAGAATTCATAATCTAAGGTAGAGTAGACCACATACTTGATACAACTATGACAACTTCTTTAGAGAGCATAGAAACAAAACAATAGGAATAGGGAAACAGACTGTACAGAGATATTTACAATCACTTACAAAATATACAAAATGTACATGAACACAAGGAACCTTAAAACTATTGTTCATGGAAAATAGATACTTATTAGGAAAAGTACCTCTTCAAGAATTTCCCATTAACTAGCAATTCAAGAATATCTCTAGTTAAATCCCTTAGAAAATATGATTCTTCTCCATTTGTATCACAAATTTTATATGGGCCAAGTCAGATTGGGTCAAATTTACCATGCTTTCCTTTATCTTCCATTCTAGCATTCCACATCAATACCATATCACCTATTTTAAATTTCCTCCCAATGGCCCTCTTGTCATATAATTGCTTTATCTATGATTGTAACTTGGCATTCTGAATGGAAGACTCTCTCCTTGTTTCTTCTAATTGCAAGATATCATCCATTCTGAGTTGCATCTCATTAATGATATCATCTTCATAAAGTTGAACAAATTTATACATCTCCTTTAGGTTATTCTGTGGAATTCTAGCTTGTATGCCATAAACTAAATCAAATGGGGCACATCCAATGGCCTTTTTCACAGTAACCCTATTAGCCCATAGAGCTAATGGAAATTTTGAATCCCATTGCTTCTTGTTTTCTCCTAAGATTCTATTGATGATCTTTAGTATACTTTTTTTGCTTGATTTTTTCTGACCATTCCCTTGAGGATGATAAGGTGAGGATGTGTATTCTTTGATGCCATATTTTTTACAAAAATTCTTATATACTTCAAATCTAAAACACATAGCATGATCAGTCACAATTTTCTATGGGCATCCAAACCTGGTCATAATATTATTTAGAATGAAATTAATAACTACTTTACTTGTTACACTCTTAGTAGGGATTGTTTCAACCCACTTAGTGAAATAATCAGTAGCTACCAAGATCAAAGAATGTCTACCACTAGATTTGTTTGAAATCTCACCTATGAAATCAATTCCCCATTGTTGAAATGGTGCCTACACTTCAATAGGTCTTAATGGTAAATTCTGAAAAAAAAATAGCTTTCAACTAAACCTTTGACAAGTATCACATATTTTCAAAAACTCATGAGCATCTCTGAAAAGTGTTGGCCACCAAAAACCAATCCTCAAAACTTTATGAGCAGTAGTTTTGGCCATATAATGACCCCCACATACACCTTCATGCATAACTCTTAGAATCCTTTTAGACTCAATTTCATCTACACACTTCAAAAGGACCCCCTCCATATTTCTCTACCACAATTGCCCTTGCACTATGACATACCTTATGGCCTGCAACTTCAGAGACCTTTTATGGTTATTAGTTAATCCTGATGGAGATTTAATGTTTTGCAAGTAATAGATCACATCTCTATACCAATTAGAGGTATCCATATCACAAAGATTATCCTTACAACTATCATCAAGTTGATTGATTTGGTTTTCCTCCAAATTGGTTTTTGTCATCAATTTGGCCAAACCTTGACCCCTAACTAGTTTAGTGATTTGAATATCAATGTTAAATTCTTCTATTCTATTAATCCACCTACATCTTCTACCAAACACCTCTTGTTCTAAAAAATATCTTTTACGATAGTAGTAGGAACAAATGCAGTAATAGTAGTTGCCATTAAGTAACACCTAAAAGCCTTCACCCCTTTCACGAATGCATATGCCTATTTTTCATTTATGTCATATTTAAGTTCTACTACCTATAATGATTTGCTAATGAATGCAATGGGGTGGTCATAGCCTTGTTTATTTTTTTGTAATAGTACTATAGCAACAATATAAAATGAAGCAAACAAAAAAGATATGCAATGGCTTGTCATAATTTGGCACTCTAAAAATATGAGCATCCTTAATAGCTTGTTTAATCTTTTGGAATGCAATACTAGGCTCACCATCTAGGCTCACCATCCCATTTTATCTTAGACCCTTTCTTCAACATTCTTGATATAGGCCTACTAATCTCTGCAAAGTTAGTTAGAAATCTTCTGAGAAATTTGATTTTCTCAAAAAATGACAAAATTCCCTTAACACACTTAGGCTTCTGAATCTTGTCTATTGCTTCAACCCTTTCAGGGTCAATCCTCACTCCATTCTTACCCATCAAATGCCCTAAAAACTTTCCTTCAATGACACCAAAATGATACTTTCTAGGATTTAAAGAGACACCATACTTGAGGGCTCTAATAAATACCTTCTCTAGATGCATGCAATGATCACTCTCATCTTCAGAATAAGTAGTTAAGTCATCTTGATATACAGCCAAAAATTTATCAATAATATCAGAAAAAGCTACATCCATTGCACATTGAAAAGTAGTCCTAGCATTAGTAAGTCCAAAAGGCATCCTGACATACACATAAGTACCCCATGGAGTGATGAAAATAGTCTTAAATTGTTCTAATTCCTTGACAACCACTTGATTGTAACCTAAAAATCCATCCATCATAGACATAAGTTTTGAGCCAATGACCTTTTGCAATGTAGCCTCCATGTTTGGTAAACCATAAGTATAATTTAATGAAGATATATTAAGATTCTTGAAATCAACACACAACCTTATATCTCCATTTTACTTCCTTACTGGCACTAAATTGGACACCCAAGAGGAATGTTTGATAGGCTTTATGATCCCTGCATCTCTTAATTTGGTCAAGTCTTCTTGAATTTTGGGAACCACGGTAGGATTTATTGGCCTTTGTTTTTGTCTAAAAGGCTTAGCATCTGGGTTCAAAGGGATTTCATGTTGAAAAAGATCCTCTCTATAAGCCTTTAAGTCATCATATGACCATGCAAACACATGCCTATATTTCCTTAGTAGATCTATTAAGTTTCACCTAATTTTGGGAGACAGTCTCTTACCAATATATACCTTCTTAGGTGTTTCCTTAGTTCCTAAGTTTACCTCCTCCAAATCCTTAGCATCATGTTTACTGACATCAACTTGTGACCTATCTTGGTTGTCAAAAATAATTTCTAAAACCACTAAACCCTTTGGGATTTTGTTAGTCTTCAATTGCACAATTTCCTACCCAAAAACAATATCCTTTCCATTTATATTTTCCACATAAGCTACACAATCAATTTCTTGTCCTAAAAACATATTTTCACAATTTAAAAATCTTAGAATGTCCTTGTCATCTTCAAATACTTGCCAATTTTGGACATTATCAGGAATAGCGGGCCTAGTTTGAGTCTCAGTTTTAGATATGCCAAAAAATGTAATATCATTAGGTTTTATTGCTATATTTTCTAGCTAATCTGCCATCTTATTGTTAGTCCTATATTTCCAAACTATCCCAAATGCATCAAAACATTTAATCATGTCACATACAACATTTCTATATTGCTTTAATATTTTATTCTTTGACACATACACATTCCTTACTTGGGATACAACTAACTCAAAATCTCCTATAACATGTAAATTTTAGCAATTCGCACGGGTAAAGCATTGTAATTCTATAAAAAGTGAATAAACAAAAAAAAGAGAAGCTAAAACTAAGTTGGCTACTATTCCCAAATCTTATAGAATAGATTAAGATATATTTAGTCTAGAAATACAAAAATCTTCTTAATCAATGAAATAATCATTTCATTATTTTATTTCGTAACCTAACTGATGATAGTGAAATAATTGAGGAATCGGTCATTGAACCAAAATCATTTTTTTTTTGAAATTCATCTTTAATATAGAAAGGGTAATATGAATATTGTACAATTTCCTATTAACACGCTGAATTTTTTCTATGAGATATCCGGTGTGGAAGTAGGTCAGCATTTTTATTGGCAAATAGGGGGGTTCCAAGTTCATGCACAGGTACTTATAACTTCCTGGATTGTAATTGCTGTATTATTAAGTTCAGCTACTCTAGCTGTTCAAGACCCACAAGGGTCTTATAATTCTTGATCTGTTGTATCATAGGACCTTCTTGGTCTGTATCATGGTCTTTTAGTAGCTTTTGCTCTTTTAATTTAAGTTATTCAACTTTACCAATAATTTCAAGCTTCCAAGCACTGGCTACTATCTCATTCTTCTTTTTGAAGGCAACAATTCACCTAAGTAACTCTTGTTTTTCTTCATAAGCTTTCATGATCTTTTCTTCCCTTTCCTTCTAAAATTTTCTATCAATAGCCTCTTACTTAGCAAGTTGCCTTCTCAATATTTCATTCTCATCAAGGTCAGGAATGGAAAACTCAAAACTAGAGGTCTTCTCATCATTGAAACTCTTAGGTTCTAAATGTTTAGGTCTTACCCTTTCAGGAGAATACTTTGACATGAAAGGGTTTGTACCATGCTGGAAAAGATTATTACTATTCCTATCCTCCAGACTAAGTGCATGTGGTTGCATAACATTCTCTTGACATATCATTTTAGGAGTATTATAGAAATCATCATTAGATAAACTGAGATGAGATCTAGGACCCTTGCAGAAGGGTTCCTTTTCAATAGCAAAAAGGTAAGTATTATTTTCCCTTGCCATTTGCTCCTGAGAAAATTTTCCCTTCTACATCTGAGCTCCTTTCACAACCTAGTTTTTCTTTCCTTTAGGAGGAATATTAGTCTATAACTTAATAGCTAGGTTTTTATTCACATTTTCCCACATATTTTTCACACTTCCCATGATCTAAACTTCCTTAAATTTGACACTGGTTAAAACCTTTCTGAGTCACCACCCTCCTAGGGGAAAGTAATGAAGTAATCTTGTTGACCTAGTAAAATATCACAGGATTATCAAGAAGGAAGCTAAGAAATAGAATGCAACCAATCAGAATTTGTTTTAGGATTGCAACTCTTTCTTGACAGATAAGACACTTTTGCAAGGACCATACATGTCAGTGCACACTTGTGGTGTGAGGGTTTGTTCTCTTTCTTTTTAAATTCTCAAGGTTTGTCACTAGAAAAGCCCACTAAAACCATGGGTAACTCCCAAAGGATCTAACAATTTTAATACTGACATGGCCAAGGAAAACATAGCAATTCAACACCTAAGCATATGTTTTACACTTGTCCCCAATAGAGTGGCCATTTTGTTGGAGTTTAAAACTACTACACAAAAAAATTCTTAATATCAAAGTGGTAATACTCACACAACCAAAGGATCAACTACTTCCTATTAACAATTAATGTGCAAACCACTTGGACCCAACATCAACAAAACCAAAGATGGTTTTCTACTATTTAGGCTTTACAAAACCAAGGTGGGTATACCTAGGGATGATTCAGGTACTAACTGATGTATAAGAATTATATTAGTTTCAATCTAATTCTCATTTTTTATCTTCTAACACATATACAGTTCATTCAATTCTTTAATATTTCAAGTTTATATACATCCCTCATGAGCAGATATGGTCATAATTCTCCTAGGGTTCATAAATGTTTCTAGAAATAGCAGTTACCCAAGACTTAGAAACTAAGTATAAATGAGTGGTGACCAGCATTTTTAATTTTGAATAAAATAAGATAAAAATGAATTTGATTTAATAATTGATTTGACATGGAGTGACAGAATTTACCCTTACTCACTTCTGAATTATGTGTCTAGTGCCTGATCCATTGGGCAATAGATTGACTATTGGCACAAGATCTAATTCAAGTAACTTGTAAATGAATCCATCAATTGTAATCACCCATTCCCATTCTTATGAATTATCCATCTCATAAACTCACAAACTCTATTGATCTACTGAAGCATTTAATTAATCCTTTGAATTAAAAGCAACAACAAAACTTGTATACAACCCATCCAGATTACATTCAATCAATTAAAACTTTATTCAAATGACCTCAAAGTAAAAAAAACTCATAAATGGAGACAAATATTGGTGACACAAATCTGGTGCAAATTTCGCTTTGTGTTATCCTTTTAAATGACTAATACAATGACCAATAGAAATTCAATGAGAAGCCTAGAATATCTTGCTAATTTTGTCATTTCTATATATTATTAGATAATACAAGTTTGACAGTAAACTCAACACATCTGCATGCAACTAGACTGACTGTACCTTTTTTGAACAAAAACAAAAGTTATACAACTGTTGGAACCCTCTCTAGCCCTGGAATCTCACTTATATAGTGTGAGATGCAACAAGCTTCAGGCATAGAGAAATTTATTGTTGTCTTTTCACAAAAGATATTTACATTTTACTTAATAGGAAAAGACAAACATTTATGTAATAGAAGGTAATACATCATGATATTCTCTTGGTATGCCCCTCTTCTGTTACATCTTCAAATGCTACAAATCCCATGATTTTCCTTTTTTTTTTTTTATTCCTTGGCATATGTAGCTACTATACTGGCCAATGATGATTCTTTTTGTAATACTTGCAAATCAATATTCACCTGTGGGTTCTCACTATCTTCACCTTGAACTAATAGAACTACTTTTACCCTTAATTGGTCTTTTGTCATGTCCACATCCTGGGCCTCTGAGGCTATAGTTGGAACCAATTGGCGACCTTTATCTTCCTCATCTTTTAGATCTAGTGCTATTGTGTCAATAATATACACCTTGTCCTCCTACACCTCATCATTATCTATTTTAACCTCTTCAAATTGTTCACTAGAAGCAGTATCTGTCATCATTTTCTAATTCATGTAAATTAATAGGCACATAATAATCTATCAAAGGCTCTAGATGAAATACCTCTCTAATCTCCTCAGGACTGATTGTAACTAGAGGCAAACCATCAGTTCTTCTTACTACTCTAACAGCTTGGTCATAATTCTTTGCAATGGCTTCAAGAAAATCATAGTCCATGAAGACACTTGGAACTACTAATTTCCCTAAATCAAAGTTTCAAACATTGGTATGCAAGGCAAACAAATTCCTCTCTGAAAACCATTTCTTACATAAATAAAGACCAGTTTGAGAAGTATTGGCATCCCTAACCCAATTCCTTTTATCATATAGGCCATCTACAATTTTTAGCCTAGGGTTTAAGGAAGTTAATTTCTTAACTTGCACAGTCTTAGTGGTGGATTCTTGGAGTAATTCTTGCAAGTCATCATGAATTTTTCTTGCTAAATAGTCCTTTTGCCTTGAGAAAACCTTCTTTGGTGGCATTTTGACTATAATTCATAGAAATTAAAAATTTGTAGAGATTATTGCATATAGGAACTTACTTGATCTCTGCTTGTTTTCTCTGCAACTGCAATTATCTCACAAACACTGGGGAAACTATTTCACCTTTTACTCAAACTTAGCACAATGTTCAATGATTTCTTTTACTCAAAAAGCTTGAATTCTTGTTCACATAAGATGAAAATGGTGAGATCTTCTACAATATACTCTATTTTTTCTCACATTCGAAGCCTTCAAACCTCATAAATGAACTATAAGGGAAATAGAGTGGCACCAACTTCCCTTTTCAAATTTGCACTGTTGATCTTAGAAAAATCCCATGATCTAGGAGTGAAAATAGGAATGACTCATCTTCTTCTTGACATGCTGGTGGTCAAACCAATGCAAAGTCTCCACATGTATCTTTTTTTCACTATCGGTGTTTGAAATTGGACCCACTTTTCTTCAAGGACACATGTTGTTATCTCGCTATGCATAAATAGTGAGCACATCGCCTATGTGAGATAGTGAAAACCGTTGATCTTACCTTGATCAAGTGAAGGAAGATTAATTTATTTTCTTAATAGAAAATGGTGGGTCCACTATCCATTTTCTTTTCTTGCTATGTCGCTACCCTTAAACTTCAAGCACTTCTCCATAGTGACTATGCGATAGTCATAGATCTTACTTGATCTAATGGCAAGGAACTTGCACTTCAACCATATAAATTGTGGTGGGTCCCTCAATCACCAAGTCATGTTGAGTAAATAGATTTCAATTCATTATAACAACTTGGCAATGATTGTTGATCTGCCTTTGATCCAATGATCCTCATTGTTCATCTGCCATCTGACTTGGAAGTGGGTCCACATTCTTGATGACGTTGAACTATCTTGACATGCTAGCATATATATATTACTTTTTAAATCTACATTGTGACATCATGTCTTCTAGGTCTTGTTGTGTTTCTTATTTTCAAGCGAGTTGCTACATCACTATCGATGAAGTGTGAAGCTTTTTTGGTTGTGACATAGTGACCTCTAGTAGATTCAAAGTTTCCAGTGCATATGTTCTTAGTAGGATGCCACCGTTTCTTGGGAAGATGAATCACTTCTTACACAACATTCATTTGGGGCCACCTTTTAAAATTGTTGTTACATTATGATATTTTGATGAGTCACTACATTACTACTAGTGAAATCCATTAAATTTCCAGTCACGACATAGCGACTTTCGATGATCCATTAAAATCTAGTGCCAGGGAAAACATCAAACATGGTAACAATAATCAAAATGATTGACATAGAAATAAAAGCACACTTTCTAGAATATCTTTCTTGGGATCTTCATAATCACTGCCCATTTCAAAAGAGTGCCATCCTTTGTATTATTCATCCAATTTCTATGTCACTACTAGTGAGGCACAATGATTTCTCAGTTGTGACATAGCGAACTCTGGTGAGAACTATATTCCAGTGATGGAGAAAAGATGACATGCCAATCATAATCATACCAATTAGTACCACTTTCAGAATAGTGAATGTGCATGTTTATGATATTACGTGGGAATTCTGTAGTTGCCATCAATTTTAAAAGTTGTCACTTTCTTCATTTTACAATCAGTCACTCCACCACTACTAGTAGGATGCATAGATTTTCTATTCACAACATAGCAACTCACCAAAAAATCTGAATTCTAGTGACACCATTTGCAACTTTCTCTATGTGTGTCTTCTCTAACACTGACAACTCTATCCTATATTAAATGAGTGAATCCCTTCCAAGATAATACACCTTTCTAGTGTCAGCTTTCACTTTACGATACCACAACTCAACTTTCTAGAAATTGCTATGTCATGATGGTAGACAACCTTGCACTTTGTTATAATGACAACATGACATTTGTGGATCTAGCCAAGACTAGATGGTGAGAAAGTCTTTGAAAAAGGTACTCAACATGACTTCAAAATTAAGTGGGAAAGGAATATTCTCTCTTTTAAAAGATTTTGCACCAAGATAAATTCAAAAGGAACAAAACCTAGGGTTCAACAAAGATTTTTCAAAGGGCATTAAAATTACAAGACCAAAAACTAAAAACCCTAGGCTCTAACAATGGACTCAAACCTGATTTTTTAAATCTAGATTAGGAAAAATTATCATGCAAAAAATTAGACCAACACTTTTACCAATCTCATTCTCTTTGGTTTAGATTCACTTAGCTCAGTAGTCTCTACTACCCTTTGTTTTTCAATCTACTTGGCACTAGTAGTTGCCTTGGTCCTTGGTTTAGTAGGTGGAGGAGGAGAAAGGGGTGTCATCATTGGCTTATTTTCAACTCTTTGTGCCTTCTTGCAAGGTGGAGTGGCAAAAAATGGGGCTTTACCCTTGTCTCCTTCTTCTTTCTCTTCCTCATCACCACTACCCTTTTCTTCATCTTCTCTAAGACCTTGCATAATTTGCAATGGTTCCTTGCCTTTGCCCAAGGTTCCTAGTTTTTCTTCTAGGTCTTCAATCATTCTCTTTTTTTTCTTCTCATTAGAAGATATCTTAATAGTAATAGTTATTCTAGCCTTAGATTCCTCATATTTTCTAAAGGATTCAACCTCTTTTTCTATTTCTTCTTTCAATAATGCAACAATTTTTGCATTCACTAAGTCACTATCAATTTCATAATCATAACCTTGTAACTAAGCCTTCCTCAACTCTATTTCTTGTATAAATGTATTATCTATATCTACAAGAACACATATATCATTCTAATACCTAGTTACCAATTCTTCAATTATTGTCATCCTCATCTTCATTCTTTTCTTGAATTCCTCAAAATAAGTATCATGACATTCTCAAAATTTGCTCCTAATTGAGTAATGTATTCACTTATTTGTCTTGTCACTATTTTGTTTTGCTCCCAAATAATATCTCCAATACTAGGAAATATTTTTTGTATATAAGAGAAAATACATATAATGAGGGATCCAAACTTACACATTAAATTGTTTATTTTCCTAATGGAGGGCATATTTTCTACCAATTATGGCCTTTGAAGCTCAAAAAGATCATATTCATGATCTTTCATCACTATATTCCATGCTTGATCCACTACTGTACATGAGACACTATATAGTCTTCTTGACTGGTAAAATTTGTAAGCTATAATCATTACTACAAGTTTCATTATCCAATCAAAAATGTTTTTAATGGACAAACCTCATCCATTCCACTTGGCACCTATATTTTCCTCAATTTCCTCTTGACTTAGGTATTGCATGGTTTTATTCTTGTCTAGGGTTGGATAGCCTATAAACCTTGTGAATTATTTTTTCCATGATCTTTGAGTCTATTCTATAACCAAAACTTCACATCATGGATCTTGCTTAGAATAATTTTGGTCCATTCAATCTCAAAATTCCCTAGGAACTCTAGGCCACGAGTTAACCCTTTACTTTCAACAGCTTTTAATTCATCCTTCAAGATTCCTTCATTACATAACTTATCATATACTTCTCTCATTTCATTATCTCCTACTTCTCTAATCTTAAACATGTAACAATTCCTCACATCATGAATCATACTAACTTGTTAGAAACAATAGGGTTTGAATCAATTATCTAACAATTAAAACACTTATCTTCTTTAAAAAAAATTTAAAAAACTTAACCATTCAAAATAAATAAATAGCAACCATATAAAGATGCACATAGACAATTACACTAGATATGTTGATTAGGGAAACCCTTGATCAAAGGGAAAACCCTAGGTGGAATGATGCCCACAAGATGATGTACTAATATAAATATTCCTTGTTAGAGGATGGACCATGTTATGAGTCTATTACAACATTTAGTATAATGAGTCCCTATTAGAAGACTTTGAATCCCTGCTAGGAGATTCCAACCCTATTAGGAGTTATGCCAACCCTGGTAGGAGTTGTGGTACAATGTATGCAAGAAGAGCCCATTGCTCAAACATGCAATTTCAACTACAAGAAGAGCTCACTACTCAAACAAGTAATTTATTTTTATCTTCTTCTTTCCTCTATCCTATCAACTATACCAAGCAATATCAGACCTTGTAGACTAGGTCATGAATCTTGGATCCAAATACCAAACCTTGGATCACTCAGCAAAACCTCAACAATAAAGTTTCCTTCACTTCTACACTGCTCTACTCAACTTTGGATTTTGTACTCTCTGCTACTTATCAAATATTCCCAATTTTCATTTCATACTTCTCATGATAAAGGAAAATTTATTTCCTTTATATTGAGTCCATAAAACAATTCCTTGAGTCAGTTGTTAGTCCTTCTTAGTTAATTATTATAGGACCTCATTAAGAACACATTACACTTTAGGGATAACACAAATCTTTCACGTTGCAACTTGAAAAACTTTTCGTAGACACAATATTATGATGAGTGAGCTTAGCCATGTCATCCTAAATATGTCTTCTCCATGTCCTCAACCTCAATCCTCAAGATATCAACTCTGCTAAGAGATATAACAAGTTTACCAGAACATTCCTCTATAAACTCTATCTTAGAACAAACATCACCAAAACTTACATAACTTCTTCTAGACTTATCCTTTCTGCTTCTGACATTAACTGCATATGTCAGATACTTAGAAGTATATCCATAATCTTGGGTGGTTATCATGCTACACTAGCCATCTGTACCAACTTGATATTTCATTGTTCTTCTATCAAATACCATAGAAAATATCAAACATGCTATGTTGACATCAATGACAAACTTAGTCATGAATGTAACATATCATCATCAAGCCAATCTTCTAACAATCTCCCCCTTTTGCATCAGTGGAAACATAGATGAAAAACATCTAGTTCCAAGAATACCAAAAAAATATTATTCATCTTCAAATCCTCTTCATCAATACCTCAATGTGCTTAATACCAAATTATTATCCTACATACTATGCTTATGCCAAACATCTTTCTACTTAGCATAATGCTTTCCTACAATACTTCCCATTTTGCATAATGTTTTTCATGTCAAAATTCTCCCCCATTAACATCAATGTCAAAGGTTTCTGCATCAAACTCTACAACAACTAATACTTATTCAACTTGAGTGTCAAAAGACATTGTTCACAACAATATCAACAAGAGTCTTAGATGACTATGTCCATCATAGATACTCCCCCATACAAGAAGCATCAACATTTAGTCTAGACAAACAATGGTGCTTTGTTACCCTAGACTGATGCATTCTTGCATTTTCTACTCTGATGTAAGAAGGGTCATAACCCCCATCATACCTCACAAATACTCAAAAGTCTCTTCGGGAAGAGGCTTAGTGAATATGTCTACAATTTGCTCTTTTGTGCTCACATTCTCCAATTTGATTTCTTTTTCTGCAACTTTTTCTCTCAACATATGATACTTAATAGAAATGTGCTTAGTATTTGAATGCAACACTAGATTCTTAGACATATTTACTATGCCTTTGTCATCACAATATATAATAATAGGTTCATTGATTTCTATCCTTATATCCTTCATCATCTACTTCATCCAAATAACTTGATTGCAATTATTTTCTACTACAACATACTTTTCTTTTGCTATACTTTGAGATGTACAATCCTACTTTTTTCTTAACCAAGAAATTGATCTTCTTCCAAGATAGAAAGCTCCTCCACTGGTGCTCTTTTTTTCATCCATACTACTTGCCCAATCTACATCATTATAAGCACTTAAAGAAAAATCATTAAATCTATGATATCATAATCCAAATTCTAAAGTTCCTTTTAGATATCTAAATATCCTTTTCATTGCTACATAATGTGCTTCTTTGGGATCAACCTCAAATCTTGCAATAATTCCAATTGCATTTTCTATATCTAACCTTGTGTGAGTTAGATATTGCAAACCTCTAATCATAGATCTGTACTTCTTCTACTCAACAATAAGTGTCTCATTCTTTGTAGATAACTTATGTTCAGTTGCCATAGGTGTTCTAATGGGTTTACATGTTTCTAAACCAAAATTTTTCAATAAATCCTTCAAGTACTTAGTCTAAGAAGTATAGATTCCTTCTTTATTCTTTACAATCTGCAATCCTAGGAAATATTTCATCTCTCCTATCATATACTCATTTCAAATTCTTTCTTCATCTCTTCTACAAACTTCTTACTTTCTTCATCAATTCCTCCAAATATAATGCCATCAACAAATATTACCAAAATCATCAAACCATCATTAGTTTCTTTTCAATATAGATTATTATCTACCATACCTTTGCTATATCCAAGCTTTTTCAAATGTTTATCCAACGTTGCATACTAGGTTTTGGGTGCTTGCTTCAATCCATACAATGCTTTTCTTAGTCTGCATACTATGTCCTTGTCATCTATCAAAGGACATCCTTTAGGCTGCTCAATGTATACCTCTTCTTCAAGTTCTCCATTCAAAAATGTTGACTTGACATCCATCTAATATACTTTTAATTTCTTTTGTGTTGCATAGGCTAAGAATAGTCTTACTATTTCTATTCTAGCCACTGGAGCATAAGTCTCCTCATAATCTATTCCTTCTTGCTATGATTAACCTTTACATACCAGTCTTGCTTTGTTTCTTACAACTTCTTCTTGGTCATTCATCTTGTTCTTGAATACCCATTTAGTTCCAATCAAATTCTTATCTATTGGACTGGGGACCAATTCCTATGTCTCATTCTTTACTATCTAATCCAGTTCCTCTTTCATAGCTTACTTCCAATAGTCATCTTTGCATGCTTCATTTGCATTCTTTGACTCAACTTGAGATAACAAGCATAGTTCTTCATTCACTCTACTCCTTGTCATCACACTTTGTCTTTTCTTCTAATGATTTGTTTAGATAGGTGATTCTTTATCATGTTCTTTCCTAAAGTAGGAGTTGTTATCTCAACTCTTGGCTCTACTAAAGGTTTTGAGCTTTGTTCCTGTCTTGGCTCTCCTTCATTCTATGAATCATTTTTAGTCTCAATGAATACCTCATCACTCCTTGGCTTAGTAACAACATCATCATTTGAATTGTAATCAACTATTCTCTCTTGTATTTTGAACTTCTCATCAATTCACACATTTACACTTTTCATAATAGTCTTAGTTCTTTGATTTAACATCTATAAGCCTTGTTTTTCAATGAATAATCAAGAAATATACCTTCATTACTTCTAGCATCAAACTTACCAATGTCATCATCTCTCTTTATGTAACACTTACTTCCAAATATTCTAAAATATTTAACTATAGGTGAGTGACCAAACCATAATTCATAAGGTGTCTTGTTTGTGTCCTCCCTGACTTTCACTTTGTTTATAGTGTAAACTATTGTATTCACAACTTCTCTCCAAAATTTCTTGGATACATCATTCTCTACTAACATAGCTCTTGCAACTTCTATAACAGACTTGTTCATTCTAACTGCAATGCCATTTTGTTCAAGAGTCTTCAACTTAACTCTTTCTTTTGCTTTAGGATCAAATATTTGTTCTTCAATCTAATTCCCATTCTACAAATCATTATTAATGATAACTTCCACATTTGCATGGTTAGCCTCTAGATTAACAATAGTTACCAAAGCTACTACTTTCTTTTTCTTAACCAATTCAGGCTCATTATCATAGTCATTCAAGAATATTTCCATACTTTCTTTAAATTTTTCATCTTCATTAGAAATCAAACTCTTTCTAGATTTCCTTATTCTCTTAGAGTATGTAGATGAATAATGACCAAACTCATTCCATATTCATCAAGAAAAAAATTTCAATACTGTTTATTTTCATAACCAGATCAATTCCTTCCTTGATCTTCATGTCTTCTTTAGATAACTTAACAAGAGTTTCTAGCTTCTGTGTCAAAATTTCCACTATCTAACTTAGGACTATCTTCTCTTTCCATGATCTCCCAAAGCTGTTAAACTTTTTCTTCAAGGACCTAGTGCTCTGATACCAATTGTTAAAAATAATAGTTCACCAAGATAACTAAGGGGGGGAGGGGTTAATCAGTTATCTAACAATTAAAACACTTATCTTCTTTAAAAAAACTTAACCTTTCAACCACAATAAACAACAACCATATAAATATGCACATAGAAAATTACACCAAATATGTTGACTAGGGAAACCCTTGATTAGAGGGAAAACCCTAGTGGGAACGATGCCTACAAGATGATGTACTAATATAAATATTCCTTGTTAGAGGGTGGACCCTATTAGGAGTCTATTACAATATTTAGTACAATGAGTCCCTATTAGGAAACTTTGAATCCTTGATAGGAGATTCCAACCCTATTAGGAGTTGTGGTACAATGTATGCAAGAAGAGCCCACTGCTCAAACATGAAATTTCAACTACAAGAAGAGCTCACTACTAAAATAAGTAATTTACTATTATCTTATTCTTTCCTCTATCCTTTCCACTATCCTATCAATTAGACTAATCATTCTTAGACCTTATATACTAGATCATGAACCTCAAATCCAAATACCAAAGCTCAGATCACCTAGCAAAACATCGGCAATGAAGTTTCCTTCACTTATGCACTACTCTACTCAACTTCATATTTTGTACTCTCTAATACTTATGAAATATTCCAAATTAATGTTCAATACTTCTCATGATAAAGGAAAATTTCCTTCTTTTATATTAAGTCCATAAAACAAATTCATGAATTAGTTGTTAGTCCATCTCAATTAATTATTATAGGACCTCATTAAGAACATGTTACACTTTAGTGATAACACAAATCTTCTGCCTTGCAACTTGAATAAATTTATATACACATAATATTATGATGAGTGATCTTAGAAAAATCATCCCCAACATGTTTTCTCCATGTCCTCAACCTTGATCCTCAAGATATCAACTCTGCTAAGAGATATAACAAGTTTACCAGAACATGCCTCTATAAACTCTATCTCAAAATAGACATCACCAAAACTTACATAAATTCTTCTAGACTTATCCTTTTTTCTTCTAAAATTAATCCATTTGCATCCTCCATAATTGAAACTTCTACCCATTAAAATTGTCAACCTTTAGCTTACCCTCATCTACCATCGCTCCCACTCAACCATGAGACTCCCACTCAATTGTGAGACTTTCCTACAGAGGATAACTGAAAAAACAACCTCACTCTCATACCACTTGTTAGGATTAACCACAAATAGAAATATCAATTACATGCAAATATAAACAATATCAAGAAATAATAAATCACACAAAAAAGAACACAAGACACTAAGATTAAATGTGGTTCACCCAATCCCTAGGCTACGTCCACCAAATAGCAATTCCAATATTATTATGATCTAGTGACTACAACCTGATTACAATCTATAATCCCTTACAACTCAATATCGTTGCAAGAAGAAATTTTTGCATCACACATTATATCAAAGATACCTAACCCTAAGCCCTTTTATACAAGTATTATTTATTCTTAAGGGTTATAATTAATTATTACATGTCAGCCCAAAATTCCAATAAAATAGGACCCCAAAGAATTATGAAGTATGTATAGTACTTCCCTGATTAGTCACCACAAACTAACAATAGTATGTCACAAAAAGGGATAGTAGTTCATTATTTACATTTATATGTAGGGGAGCACTAGATATTTTTCCTAATTAAAACATTCCATAGCTCATTTCCATAATGGCCTTCCAAATCCACTTCAAGGAAAGAGAAATTGTATGCTTTTTGATGTCCTTCAGTCCTAAACCCCCATACTATTTTGGTTTACAATATCAATTCTAGTCTGCATAGTGTCTTTTCTTATTAGCCATCCCCTCAAATCATAAGTCTCTTAAAATATTTTCAATCTTGTCAATCTAGTAGTTAGCAAGAAACCAACTAGAAACAAAGTACAAATGATGAGAAGATAACACTTTCTAAACAACTTGAATTCTACCAACAAGAGAAAGATGGTGAGCTTTCCATTTAGTATTCTTTCTTTTAATCTTATAAAAAAGCCATAGTCACATATCTTTAGTAGAAGTGTCAATAGAAAAATGAATGCCAAGATATTTATTAATGGTCTTGGGGCCTTTCCATTGATAACTCGAAGAAAGAATCAAATTAGGAGGGGGGTCAGACCATCCTAAAATAGAGGATTTATGAGGAGCTACCTTAGAACCTGAGGCTAGATAGAAGAATGAAATTCTATCCATAGTATTAGTAAAATTATCCTCACCTAATTCCAAGAGCAAAGAAATTTCATCACTAAATTTGGAGTTAATAGTCGTGTCATCATTTGGAAGAATAACACCTTTTATAGGAGGGCCAAGAGAGGGAGCTTGGTGCAGGGGCACCTAGTCAAAACCCTCATTTTAGTTTCTTCTTGGATTTGATTTTTGGCATGTATTAACTCTAGCAAAGTTAGGGGTGTGAGTTATTTTGGACCTTTTCAAGGTCATCTTTTTGGGTTGTAGTTGTTCCTAGGTAGATGGTGTTGGTGTGTTTTTGAGTGTAGCTTGTGTTAGGAGGCATAGGTCTAGGACCTTGAAAGTATGAGGAAGATTTGGTTTTAACCCATATTTTCCTCCATGATGTGTTTTCATCCTCTTGCATGGATTGGAACTCCTAACATGTCATTTGGGAGTTAGAAAGGGAGAAGATGTCAATTGTGCAACAATTGTGCAAATGTTGTCAAGAAGGAAAAAATAGCTTAAATCATGTAAAGTGGTGCTCTAAATAAATGATGTCTAGATAGAATATATGGGTCAAACTAAATAATGTCTAGATAAAATATGTGGGATAAATAATATCTAGATAGAATATATGGGTCAAACTAAATAGGTTTGGGAGTTCCCAATTGAAGAAGAGAAAAGTTGCTCAAAGATGCAATAGGTTATCAATGCTATGCAACTTTTTGAAAAGTTGCTTGACAACTTTTTGGTAGAAAAGTGAAAAATCCAAGAAAGAAGTTAGTAGTTGGTCCAAATACTTGAAACCTCTTTGGGAACTTATAAAAGCATGAACAAAACACATCCCAAGGGTTGGGTGTTGTAGTTATCAATTTTGTGCAATTGGATTCACAATTTCTAGCTTAGTTTTGATAGTTTTGATAGTTTTTGAATGAATGTATAGAATAATGTATTGAAGCATTCAATTTGGTATTGTATATTCCTTTGTAATATTATTATAGTACTTTTCTATTCATATTACAATTTTTTAGGTGTTCATTTGAATAGGTTTTAAAATTCATTCGTAAATACCTTGTATGTTGGTCTAGTTTTGGCTCTCTAAGCAATAATGGCTTCCCCATGAGTTCTTCATGGATTTAGGGGACATGGGAGTAGAGCTAATGTACATTATTTTTGGGGCCCTAGAAAGTGTGGCAAGTTTTTGATACTTGGTTAGGTGATCACAATAGAGAAAGGAAGGATTTGGGCTTTTAATGTGCTGGATACTTCAAACCAAGTGTTGTAAAATGAGGAAGGGTGAGTAGTGTCAAGGAAGGATTTGGGCTTTGAATGTGTAGGTTACTTCAAACCAAGTGTTGTATAATTAGGAGGGGTGAGTAGTATCAACATCTTCTAGAGGAAAAGTTTTCATGACAAGTTTTGTAGGGGGGAGATCATGCCCTATTCAGACCTATCACCATTATTGTGAAACCCTTAAATATAGGCATAAAAATTGCTTTCTGGTGTATGAACATCTTGGAGACCTGAGACCCAATATTTCTTTGAGATTTTCCAAAAGTGTAGTTGAATCTTTTTGTTTTTTCCACCTCCTTTGGGGAAAATTAATATTAAAGCCCAAAAACTCAAGTTGGAGGGCTAATTCTAGTAGCCCTATGTGGCAGTTTTGGCTTAAGAGCAAAGAACTTGATGATACCTTGTAAGATTTTTGTCTAAATGTCCAAGGGAAGTCTGAAATCACTTTTAAGATCCCCTCACTCTAAAATTTTTAGAAAAATGGTCAAGAAATATTAAAGACATAAGCCAACAAGTTGGTTTAAAGAGGAATTTGGAGAAGAAGGAACTAAAACCATTAATGTAACTAGGTAGTGAGTAGTTAGAGGATGGTGTAGAGGTCCTCTAGAGATTAGGGAATAAAAGGAACCCTAATAGGCTAAGATAAATCTTGAGAAATTCCTTGGGAAGGTGAGGGCTAAGAAGTAATATAACCTAACATTACATCAGAGTGGTATCGGAGTAAGAAGATAGGGGTTGTGGGTAGATATTTCAACCTGTAGAGTCAATTAGAGAATCAAATATGGTGACCAATACAAAACTAGACAAAGAGACGGGTGAACAAAAGGAGAAGAACATAATCCTTGAAGAAGATTTGGAAGTAATGAAGACCAAATTGGAAGAAGTTATTGAGGTAGCTAAGAAGAAAGACTAGGAAGGTGAAAGTAGAAATAAGGGTAAAGAAAGGATGGATGATTAAGATCTTATTCCTAAACCAAACCCTCCCATAAATGAAGATCAATTCCTAAAATCTATCAATGCATTAGGTGGAAAGGCCTTAGAAGGAATCCCTATGTTTAGCGGAAATATGGACCCTAAATTGGTAGTGGAGTGGATTGATGGAATGGAGAATCACTTTGAATGTGAAGGTGTGAGTGAAGCACAAAGAGTCAAGGTAGTCAAGTATAGGCTAAGGGGATAACTCTAACATGGTGGAAGTACCTCCAAGAAGAGAGGGAAAAAGTGAAAAAGAAGCCCACTATGAATTAGAAAGCCATGGTAACAAAGGTGAAGGAACAATACCTACTAGAGTACAATGAGGTTCAATTACACAAGAAGAGGAAAAGTTTGAAGAAGAAGGACATGGATGTGGCAACTTACACTGAGGAGTTTTAGAAGTTGTGTTTAAGGTCAAGGGTACAAGAAGATGAACCCATTAAACTAGTTAGGTATCTAGGAGGCTTAAAATGGAGCATACTAGAAGAGATCACTTTATGGACTCCTACAATAGTCCATAAATGCTTCCAACTTGCTTTAAAGGTGGAAGACAAGAATAAAAAGAAGGCAGACTCAAACTTCAAGGGTAGAGGTAAGGGAAGTTATGAAAGAGGTCAAAGAAACTATGGTGGAAGAGGATCAAATTATAGGTCATAAGGAGACAACAAGATCACCAAGAGGAAAGAAGTTTAGGAAAAGGATGTTTCAGTAGGGGTAGAGGCTCTAACACTAGTTGGGGAGGAAGGAGCAATAGCCAAGGGAGAGGATCCTACTTTCCCAACATGAAGTGCTATCATTTCCATTAGCTGAGACACCCTAGATATAAGTGCCCTAAGAAAGGCTCAACTTCACAAGGAAGCACAAAAATGGTCAATTATGTACAAGAGGAATCTAGTAGTAACAAAAAACATTTTGAAGTGCCCCTTGAATCAAAGGAAGGGGAGAACATGATGATAAGTATAACCTTAATCAAAGATCCAGTCAAAGAAGAATCAAGTTAGAAGAGTTAACTTTTTAGGATCTTGATGTAGGAGCATCCTGGATTGCATATCTTGCATGTTTCCATGTTTCTCTATCGATGCCAAGTTCATAGTATTGATTGATTTGTAGTGTCAAGCATTGTCGAGTTCCTAATATGTGTCAAGATCCTAGTATGTGTCAAGTTCCTTTTGGTGATGAATTCCTATATGTGTTGATAATTGTTGAGTGATAGTATTTGGTCTTGGTCCTTCTTTGACCAAGTTGTCTATGTTTGGTTCCAATTTGGGTTGAACTTGTGCATATTTAATTTTAGCATTTGTATTTAATAATGGTTGCTAGCTGACTTGTGGTTGCATATGTAATTAATGTAGGATTTAATTTATGTGATAGGTGGACCTATTGTTGCACAAGTATTGAAGGAGGTTTATGATCAAGTTTTAGGGAGTCAGTAAGAGGTCAGTTTGAGTCAAAGTACATGTTTAGGAATTATGATTTTGAAGCTAGATTGTAAATCTTGAAGTTTGAATTATATCTAGCCATAACCCAAAAGGCCTTAGAGCTAGGATTGTATGCTGATAATTTGATGAATCAATAAGTATTCTTCTCTTCTATCTCCTTTGGTTTTTGTTTTCTATGTTGCATTTCCACTATGTTTACTCTTGTAGGTGGCATTGGTAGATGGATGTGTTGTTGTCCATAGTTTCCATCAGCCTCCCTGCATTAGGTGGCATCAAAGCTTGAGGTTTGTCCTTGTAGAGATTAGATCATGTATAACCTTAGGTTGATTTGGTTGTAGGGTGATAGATCTAATGATTTGACCTATAACATGTAGAGGGTTATGATCTTGCAGGAACCTAATTGTAAAGATGGTTCAACATAGAGAAAATAATGACAATGTCATATTAGATACATTGAGACAAATTGTAGCCAAGTTAGATGTCATAGAGATAGTCTCAAAGAGAGGAGCAGATCTTGATGATGTGAGTGATGATGAAGTAATAGCACCAAACTCTATTCTAGAACCTGAAGAAGATTAAGTGGTAAAAGCACAAACTTGTGTCACCCTTTTATAAAGGAAAATGCTAATAGAAGTATAATTATTCACATTCAATGACACAAATTTGGTAATATTATTTTGAATTTGAAAATGAAGAAAACTAATGAAATTTTTAGAAATCGATGAAGTTTAGGATTATAATTTATCATAATTATTTGGAATAAGAATTGATATATTTTCATAAATTTTATAGATAATTTTTTAGCTGCTGAAATACACTAAAAATTAGGGGTCTAGTTACCATTACAAAACTATATGGAAATAAACTTATTTCTCTTTTATCTTAGACTATGTTATAGATAACATATATAGCTAGAGCAATCAAAATTAAAAATTGGCTTTAGACCTATATTTTCTCTTTTATAATTATTCAAACTTTAACTAACCTGAAATCAATAGTTTCCATCTCCCACCACACTTTTGAAAAAAAAAATTCTAACTAGGACAAAAATTATACATTCTAGAAGAGAACTCTCTCCTCTAGAATGACATATAATTTTTATTTTTTTAATATGATTTAATAATTTTTCTTTCTCAAAATTGACATCTTTTTGAGTGTTAAAATATGTGCTTATAGAATTTTTTAATTACAATATACTATATCTAATTAAAACACTATAGACTCTACATGATAATATTCTTGACTCTAAGCTCTAAAAAATGTTGTTTATATGTTATTAAATAAATATCATAAAAAATAGTAAGAGTTATTGAAATGCCAGTTTTCTAAAATAATTTTATTTTTCTAGTAATTGGATACAAACTAGTACAAAATATGCATTTAATAGATATTTCCAATTGGAAAAGTGTGAGACCATATATAACTTAGCTAGATTAAATTTATCTAGATCCTATGTTTGAAAAAAATTGATTTTTAGATGGAAATACTCAAGTTTAGTTGTTCTAGTAAGTTATCCTAAAAGATGACACAACTATGTACTTTTAACAAGGAAAGATTGGTGAGAGTATTCTTTAGGGAACATTCAAAGCATGTTCTAGAAGTTGTTCCTTATGATGGAAAATTGGAAACTAATGTTGTGTTGGATTGGATCTTGATTATGGAGAAGTTATTTGAGTTTGAGAACACTCCAATAAAAGGAAGGTGAAACTTGTAGTTACTAGGTTGAAAGGTCATGCTTCACTATGGTGGGAGCACTTGAAAACTGATAGAAAAAGGAGAGGAAATGAGAAGATTAGGACTTAGCTAAAAATGGTGAACAAGGTGAAGAATAGGTTCCCTCTTATTGATTACCAAGTTAGCTTATTGATAAAGATGCAAAATTTGAGTCAAAGAGACATGACTATGAGAGAGTATACTAAGGAATTCTATAGATTAGACATCAAATGTAGACATGAGGATGATGATGTTGAGAAAATTGTAAGGTATCTAAATGGATTGAGATCTCAAATCCAAGATGAGATAAGATTTGTGAAATTGGAAAGTGTGGAAGAAGCATACAAATATGCCTTGAAAGCTAAGGATATCTTAACAAAGAAGCATGAATAGAGACAAAGAGGTAGAGGTGCTAGATTCCAAAGAGGTGAAGGTAGATCTTGTTGATCTAATTTTTCATAGGGCAGAGATTTTTTAAAATTTTGGTTAAAAATCAATTAGATCCTTATTTCTTGCAAATTAGAGTTTCAAGTTTTATGATTCCAATATTATTTTTCCCTATTTTTGCTCTATGTTGTTTAAATTCCTTTTAAATTCTCAAGGTTTGTCATCAGAGCAATCACCAAAATACCCTAGATTTGAAAAAAACCCTAAGTTTCTTGTTAAATTTTCAAAAGTGTTGGAAAATTACTTAAATAAGCCCCTTTATGGTCTCACGGTGTAAGGTTTTGTGTAGGAGTGAAATAGCTTCTTATTCATATTCCCATGGTCATGTTTTATTATTGTAATTGTAAGGGTGTAAAGACATTCAGGCTTTATGAGGATACGTTCTTTGTTTCTCATAGAAGCGAAATGGTCTTTTTTGAAATTCCTCGATCATACAAGTAAATAGTTGGCCAAAGTACCGTAAAGGTGTCTCATGTTGTGAAGATGGTATTACGGTTTCATAGTGATAGCTTAAGTGGATGAGCACAAAGAGTTTGAAGAAGCTTTCTCGATCATACATTTAAGGGGTTGATGTATGAGTGTAAAGGTTTTCAAAAGGAGATGTCATATTGCTTTGCATTGTTATAGATAAGCATTTAAGAAGATAAGTGGAGAAGTGTTTAGTTTTGATCAATGTCCTTACATTCTAATGGATAGCATAAGAGTGTAATACCCATGAATGGTGTGAGTAAGAGGGCATAAAGTTCTTTATGGTCTTACATATAAAAGGAGCTTGTAAGACCAAAAGTGATGATCAGTTATGTTTACGTGCCTTCACTTTTTAGACTTGCAAACAACCGTAAAGGCTATATTATAATAGTGAGTATGTCGAGTGGGACCTATTGAGTTGACAGATGGGCCCTAGTGTAAGAAAATTGGATAGTGACATGTCATGTATAATAGATGGGCCCAGCTAGCGTGGTAGAAAACTTAAGTATTTTCTATTTGCATGTGCTTAAAATCAATGGTGGTGTTTTTTTCTAATCTGTTGAGATTGAATCTAGATTGTTGTTGGGTTAAAGGAAGAGTTTCTCTTTACGCCTTTGTGGTTTCAAGGTAAGTGTATGAACGAAAGGTTGTTGAAGCTTTTTTTCCATGGTTACGTTTTAAGTATGAGTGTGTAAGTGTAAAGGAGGAATGAAGAAAAGATAAAGGGAGTTATGATACCATGGAGTAGACTTGGAGTGTAAGACCAAAAAATGGATGAAATAAGTCTTGTGATATTCTGAACAATGAAGTATACATATAAGTGTAAAGGTGAAGAAGGCTATGACAGAAGGCTTTACACTCATATGAAAAAGGTCTAAATTGTAAGTATGAAAGTATCAGATAAGAAAGTTTGAGATCATACGGTATAGAGGGTAGTGTAAGAGCATAAAAGGGATTTTCAATACAGTGTCAAGACATCGCTACGGTCTTACGATTAGGGTATACTAAAGCATCATTGAGTAAATGTAGAATTTCATCACGGGTATCTCCAGGGTTATGAAGGTTGAAGGTTTGGACTCAGTGTAAGAGAGGAAGACCAAAATTTGAAATAAAGTAGCTGATGTATCATACCAGGTAAGCAGAAAAGATAGAATCGCAATAGCCAAGTAAAATAAAACATTAAAAAGTATGTCAGGATCAAATTTTGTGGTCGATATACCTTGTTGAGAACTTTCATGAACAGTTTTAAAGCTTGTGCATGCTAAATTTATTTAAAAAGTTGGTAATTGCATGATTAAAACATCAAAGATTTGATTGAACGTCAGTATATTTGCCACTTCAAAGAGCGTGTTTCCTATTCCATTCTAAAATTTGAAAGTTGTAGAGCTTTGTGTGTCCTTTGTCACTGTGTAAAGAGTTTTAGAGCATACTTGCAAAGAAAATGGCTAATAAGGAGGTTGAAGAAGTGCCTGAAGAAGAAGTAGAAGTTGAAGATGAGAGTGACAATGTTGTAGAAGTTATGCCTAAAGGAAAAAGGAAGAAAACTATTGTTAAGACTGAGAAGAAGTCAAGGGTTAGGAAACCCAATAAGCATGCTGGGGATTGGTTAAAAATTCTTCCAAGATCATCAAATGTGATCTCGGCAAATGGTCATATTTTCAAAGAACCCTATTTCCTAGTTCGTGATGTTGAATGCCCTAGAGTTACTAGCTATAGAATAGAAAATGTGCCAGTTTGTAACCCATGGAACAGAAATATGGCAAAGTTGATATTCCCAGAAGTGTTCATTGATGTTGACTTGTTCAAGACCCTAATAAATTCATACAATCCAACAACTAGGATATTTCATAGGCATAATGGGAGTGTATTATGCACATTGGACAGGAATTCTTTCATTGAGGCCTTTGGATTGATGGGTCAAATGGATGTACCTATTGACCTTGAAGACTTGCAAAGGAAATTTGGGAGCAATAAGACTTATTTTGTAAATAATGTCATGTTGCCCCACATCCCTTATAATGTGAAAAAGGAAGGAATGATTCCAAAGAAGGTGGGGGATCTTTTGCCCTTGAGCAGATTCAAAAATTATTTCAAAAACACTATGTATGGATTGCATAAACTATTAGGAAGTGATGGTGCAGAGGGTTGTATGTATGGCTCTCTATTCTTAATGGCATGTGATATACGAGACCCTTTCTACTACAAGGAATATGATTATGTAGCCTTTATCATTGACAACATGCATAAGTAGATTTGTGATGCCAAGAAAGGAGTGATGAAAGATTTGAAGTTCCACCATTACTCATTGCTGATGCAACTTATCCTATATTACAACATTGGATACATTAGTGGGGACTTCATTGATCAAACTTCTAATGAATTTGGTGAGTTACCTATGCAATTTTGGACTCGTATTTGGCATAAGAACTTCCATTACTCAAATGCCCTTAGGTTCTTTAGGTTATTTAGATCTATTATTATGAGAATGGTTGATCATACCTTTTTCAGAGCACCAAACATTTTAAGGCCTTTGCTTAGACCTGCCTTCCTAGATGAAAAAAATAAGCTAGATCATAATTGGTGGACATCATTTTGTTTAAAGAATGAACATTAATTAGAATATATGTATGTCCACAACCTCCTCACATTCTACCCAAATATGTAACCCCCAGATTGGCCATTATTGAATTCTTTTGGCAATTTTTGTTGATGAATAAAGAAATGATACCTCCTTCCCTACACAAGCCTGCATTTGTTTCTAGAACATTTAAAATAGGGGATTTTGAAATAGGGAAAAATGCATATGAGGAGTTAAGTGAATATTTAGGCTAGTACAAGTTTTCCACTGGGCCCTATAGGATGTATGACCCTGAAAATTATATTACAAATGAGGTTAAGGCCATTAGGGGATACATCCTATCTCCAAGCAAGCCAATCCTTGTAGAGGACTTTATTGCTAATATAGTAGCAATAGGGGAGGCTGATGAGCTATTAAAAAAATATTGTGAAATTAGGAAGGTGGAAGAGGCTTTCAAAAGAACAAATCTTGATTTCAAGGGTTTTTACACAGAAGTTCCCTATCCTGGTAACTTGAAGAAAATGGTTGAAAATGTTGATTACATTATGTCTCAAATGCCACATGAACCAGAGGGAGAAGAAGACACTATAAATAGGTAATCCCTTAAGCTAGATGTGCAGTTGGAGGTTCAGGTAGAAGAAGAGCAACCATCAACTTCAGGATGGATCCCCAAGGGCAACAAAAGACAGAAGACAATGCTTGTCCCTAATAAGGTAGTGAGTAGAGCTTTATAGGTAATCCAAAGGAATGATGAAAATTTTGGTAATATTAGGAAAAACTATTTACACCAAAGGGCTACTAAGGCAAGAAAGGCCTCCATTGATTTACAAATTGTAGCTTCAAGATTGGATGACAGGCTCATTCAATCTGAGAAATTCATGGAAGATGATGATTTTATCAAATCATCTAAATTTAAAATTTTTCTTTATAAAATAAAATAAAATGAGATCACATTGAGTGTTATGTTAGGAGAAGACCCTAAGAAGAATAAAGAATTGGTGGACAAACTAGTTGCATATGACCCTGACATTGAAACAATGACCCCTGCTCAGGCTAGGGAATTAGTACATAGGAGTGGTATGATTTTGATACCAAATTGGGATATTGAGAAAGAATTTGTACTTGATCAGATGAGAAGAAAGACAAGGCTATTAGTTATGAGGCTAGTGGTAGTGAGGGATTGAAGAGGGGATCAAGTTTTAATGTAGATACAAAAACCCTAGTAGTTTGGAGTATTGCCCCTAAAACAAAGAAGCCAAAGATGATGGATATATAGGTAACTACATAAGGAAATATGATTGTATGGACACTAGATAATACTTATAGGAAAGAAATTTCTAGCCTGGTCAAACATTTTGCACTCATGAATGAGGCAAAAGTTGATCAAATTGAAGACAGGTTAGCTGCTATGTATAATGAGTGTATAGATATCTGGAAGTTATATGAGGAGGATCTTAAAATAAATTATGTACACAAATAGAGGATAGAAGAGTTGGAGGGAAACATTCAGAGTTTGGAGGCAGGAGTGTCATCCCTCAAGGAACAACTCAAAACTGCATCACAGGTAGAACATGCACCAAGGCAAGTGGAAGAAGAAAAACACACTACAAAGGCAGAGGTTCAAACAGAGGAAGTACCTTTAGGGGTAACAATGCCAGTGCCAATAGTAAATGTGGGAATAGAGACGCCTCCATCTAATAATGAAACCAAGAAAAGTGCCATGATGAATGTACTAAGCCATAACATAAGTACTTTGAAAAGAATATCTCAAGATGCCTATAGTGCATTCATCAATTTGCAATCTTTTGAAAAGGTATGTAAGGATGCAATAAGGTGGCTTGATTCAATTTTCCGACAGTGGGGACCATACATGAAATTCTTTGACAGATTGATACCATTGTTAGCAAAAAAGCCAGATTTGCTAGACAAAGTGATTGTTGTGAAAGAAGGTATGGATAAAGTAAAAGATTTGTTACAATTCTTCACAAGCAAGCTGGCAGCAATACAAAGTAAAATGAAGATTTTGACAAATGGTTTTCATTCTTTAATTCTTTCTATTCTTGATTTTGATGGAAAAGTAAAGGATCTTAATGAATGGTCTAATTCCTTTGATCATATTGTTGACTTGCAAAAAGTGGCCTCTATTTTCCAAAATGATATTGATAAGTGTCTTTTCAATGAGTCGGTTGATACCCTATTCAAAATTGAAACTGATTTGAATAGGTTTACTACAGAAGGAAAAGTGATTACTGATGTTAGGTGGCAAAAATTAGTTAATGAATTAACAACAGCCAAGACATGTGAGTGGCCCACTAAAAGAGAAGTCATTGTCTGGGAAGAAATCATAGAGATAAAGGCCTTGCCAATGGGAAGTAGTTAGAGAAAAAGACAAATTTAAAGATATGATGCTCTAGTTGTCATTTGCAACCATTTTGATGATTCTTTTGTGATAAGGTGTCTAGGATATTATGAGAAGTGATTGTGTCTTTGGAAAAGGACACTTGTTAGTCATAATTGCCCTTTTCTTGTTGTTATATAAATGAGTTTTCAAGGCATTGTGAGGGTCCAAGTGCTGATGTATTTTTTGAAGTGTCAAGAAATAGTATAGTCGGTCCTTACCTTCATGTAGTATTTTTAGATACTTTCAAGTGTACTTGCTGATATAGATATTTGACATAACCAGTTGGATCCTATGGGTTTGGTTAACACTCTATTGGTTGATGTATTAGTCATTTGAAAAGGGATAATGCAAAGGTGTATTTACACTATTTTTGTGTCATCACTTTCTATCTCCGTTTCATGGAATTGTTTATTTTGAGATCATTTGAATACGGTTCATATGATAGAAAATGCAATCTAGATGGGTTTTGTATTGATTCTATTGTTTCTATTAATTCAATGAATTATATAAATGGCTCATTAGATTAGTAGAATTGATGAGTTTATGAAAAGGATATTATGTAAGAATGGAAATGGATGATTTGTATTGATAAATTCATTTTTAAGTTGTTTGAATTAGATCTCCCACCAATATATAAATCTTAGCCCAATGGATGAAGCACTGGTAATAAAGATCAGTGGTAATTGAGAGTTTATCTGTTGCTATATGTCAAAAAAATTATAAATTCAAAGTCATTTTTATTCTATTTTTTTCAAGGTTGTAATGCTGGTCACTACTCATTTACAGTCAATTTTTTGGGTCTTAGGTAGCTGCTATTTCCAAGAATGCTTGTGAATTCAAGGAGAATTATGACCAGATCTTCTTATAAGGGATGCATATAGATTTGAGAGCTTTAAAGAAATTGATAAACTATATATGCACCTGAGGGTAGAAGATGAGGATCAAAATGAAACTAAGATAACCACTATTTGCATTAGAATCATCCCTAGGTATACCCGCCTTGGTTTAGCAGAGCCTAAAGAGTAGGAAACCATTCTCAATTTCATTGAAGTTGGGTCCAGATGATCTACTTGTGTAATTGATTATGGGAATTGGTTGGTCTTTAGATTATGTGAGCATTTTCATTCTAATATTGAACATTTTGTTGCTCGATAGTTTCAAACACCAACAGATCCTATGGAGAAGGTGGCAGATCTAGCAATTTTGTGCAAGATAAAGGGAAATCTAAATGGAAAGGTGATGAAAAAAGAAAGACTGAATGGAAAGGTGGTGATTCTTACCAAGGAGGTAGTAATTCTTACCAAGGAAGAGGTAATTCTTATTCCAAAGGTGGTTTTCATGGTTATTTTTTCAAATAAGGTAAAGAAGGGAATAGATCCTTTGAATGTAGATCCTCTAAAAATGGGCACGATAATCAAAATGCTATGATTCAAGAAGACATTGAGGGTTCACCAAGTGGACCAACTTATGTAATAAGGGAAGAGAAGTGTTTTCAAGACCAGATGTAAGATGGCTAGAAAATGCTACAAGGTGGTCATTAATAGTAGAAGTTCAACAAATTTAGCATCAAAAGAGCTAGTTACAAAATTGTAGTTGTAGAGGCTAAGCATCCTACACCCTATCATGTTTCATGGATCAAAGATGAGCATAAGATATTGGTAAGTGAACAATGTATTGTGAAGTTCAAGATTGGACATTTTTTTGATGAATTTTGGTGTGATATTATGCCTATGGATTGTTGTCATATTCTATTGGGTAGACCTTGGAAATATGATAGATATGTTATACATGATGAAATATTGAATCAATATACTCTTTGGGTGAATGGGAGAAATCAAATATTGTTTCCTTTGATTGAAAGTCTAGACAAGATTAATCATATTAATGTGAGATTTTGCATGGTTAATAGGAAGCAATTTGAAAAAAAAAAATGAAAAGGAACCAATTTTGTTTTTCCTATAATTCCTAGAGGACCAAGATTTGGTAGTAATGACCAAGAAACAAAAATTAGTAAAGGCTAAGTGATAGTAGAAGCTAGTAGAGACTAAGTGATAGTGGAAATTGAGTACCAACAAAAATTGAAAACTTGCTAAATGAGTACAAATAAATTGTTACAGAGGATATTCCTTATGGTTTACCATTGGTAAGAAGTATACATCATTGTATGGATCTGATTCTTTGTGCTAGTTTTCCAAATAAATCACCATATAGATTGACACCTACAAATAATGAATAACTTAATAGACAAGTGCATGATTTGTTACACAAGGGTTTGATCAGAGAAAGTTTGAGTCCATGTGTTGTACTTGTTGTATTAGCACATAAGAAGAATGGAGAATGGAGAATATGTAGTAATTCTAGAGCTATTAACAAGATCATAGTAAAATAAAGGTTTCCTATGCCAAGGATGGATGACACAATGGATTATTTGAGTGGAGCAAAGTATTTTACCAAGATTGATTTGAAGAGTGGTTTTCATCAGATTAGAATTAGAGAAGGTGATGAATGGAAGATTGCATTCAAAACAAAAGATGGTTTGTATGAATGGTTGATAATGCCTTTTGGTTTGACTAATGTACCTAGTACTTTCATGAGGTTGATGAATGAGGTTCTCAAGAGATTTTTTGTTAAGTTTGTGATTGTTTATTTGGATGATATTTTGATATTTAGTAAGACTAAGGAAGAACATATTGAGCATGTTAAACAAGTATTGTAGATATTGAAAGAGGAAAAGTTTATGATTAACTTTAAAAAGTGTTCCTTTATGCAAGAGGAGATTTTGTATTTGGGATTTGTAATTTTAGTTGATGGTTTGAGAATGGATACTGATAAGGTTAAAGCAATTTTAGAATGACATACACTTGAGAATGTGGGTGAGGTAAGATCATTTCATGGTTTGGCTAATTTTTACAAGAAGCTCATAAATAATTTCAGTTTTGTTTGTAATGTTATGAGTAAGAAAATGAGAGGAGATAAAAAGGAGTTCAATTGAACACATAGAGCTGATAAGAGTTTTGAGACTTTGAAACAAAAGGTTGTTGAGTTATCACCTGATTTCAATAAGGTATTTCAAGTTGAATGTGATGCAAGTGGCAGTGCAATAGGAGATGTATTGAGTCAAGAAGGTAAACTTGTTTCTTTTTTTATTGAGAAGCTGAATGATGTTAAAAGGAAGTATTTTGTGTATGATCAAGAGTTTTATGGTGCTATTGTTCAAGCCTTGAATAACTGGGGACATTATTTGATTCCTGAGGAGTTTGTGTTGTATATTGATCATAAAGCTTTATAGTATTTGGGAAGTCAACATAAATTGAATGAGAAACATATGAAGTGGGTTGAATACTTATAGATTTTCACATTTCTAATTAAGCATAAAAGTGGAGTCACTAACCAAGTATTTGATGCATTAAGAAGAAGACATTCTTTTTTGATCGAGATGAGGGTTGAAGTTCTTGGTTTTGATGAAATGAAAGAGGTGTATGATACTAACCCTAATTTTTCTAAGGTGTGGAGAGAGTACAGAGCACCAAATATATCTAATCACATGAGTAATTTTGGTGAGTATTTTATTCAATAAAGTATGTTGTTCAAAGGAATTCAGCTGTGTATCCCTAGAAGTTCTATGAGAGGTAATTTGATTAAGGAACACATAGTGGTGCATTGGCTAGACATTTTAGAATTGATAAGACATTGAGTTTGTTCAAGGATAAGTATTATTGTCCACAAATGTATAAGTATATTAAGAAGTTTGTAAGGAGTTGTGAATTTTTTCAAATTGCAAAAGGAGTAAGTCAGAATACTAGATTATAGACACCTATTTATGTTCCTAATAAACCTTGGAGTGACATTAGTATAGATTTTGTTCTTGGATTACCTAAGACAGTAAAAGGGTATGATTCCATATTTGTTGTTGTGGATAGATTTTCTAAGATGGCTCATTTCATACAATGTAAGAAGACATTAGATGCTGAGCATGTTGCTGAAATTTTATTCAAAGAGATTGTTAGATTGCATGGATTGCCAAGAAGTATTATTTTTTATAGAGATAATAACTTTTTTGGTTAGTATTGGAGAACTTTATGGAAGAAGATGGGTACTAAGTTGAATTTTAGTTCTATATTCCATCCATAGATAGATGGATAGACAGAGGTTGTGAATAGAAGCTTGGGTAATTAGCTGAGAGGTTTAGTTGGAGATAAACCATATAATTGGGATTTGGTGTTGGCATAAACTAAATTTGCATATAATAATTCTATGAATAGGAGGATAGGGAAAAAAACCTTTCGAGATTATTACTAGAATGCAACCTAGAGGAATATCATATTTGAGGGATGTTGCTAGTGAAGAAAAATGAAGAGTTGCAGGGGAAGAATTTACTGATTTTATGGATTCTTTGCATGAGGAAGTGAAGTTGAGGTTGGTACAAAGTAATCAAAAGTATAAGGAGAATTTTGATTAGTCTAGAAGACATCATGATTTTGAAGTTGATGTTGAGGTGATGGTTCATT
Source organism: Cupressus sempervirens (assembly GCA_028749045.1). NCBI lineage: Eukaryota > Viridiplantae > Streptophyta > Pinopsida > Cupressales > Cupressaceae > Cupressus > Cupressus sempervirens. The sequence goes on from CM053789.1 coordinate 621,812,220, forward strand.
TGAAGAAAGGTAGATTTCTTATTGGATCATATAGTTATAAAGTTGAGTTATTTAATGGCATGGATATATCTCCTATATTCAATTTTGTTGATTTGTATAAGTACCATTGGTTAGATGATGAATTTTTTGTAACAAATGATTTTCCTAAGATGCATATTAAAGAGGTTGAACATGTATTGGATCAGAGAGTTGGTAAAAGTAGAAGAGGAGAAGATTACTATGAGTATTTGGTGAAGTGGAAGAACAAACTAGTTGTAGATGCTACATGGATTTCTTAATCTGAGTTGGATTCAACTCAAGTTGTGACAGTTCCATGACTTAGGAGAATCATCTCTTTCAACCCTAGTTGTCTGATGCAAGAGCATTCTAGGTTGCATTTCTATCCTACATGTTTTAATGTTTCTCTATTGCTGCTAAGTTCATAGTGTTGATCAAGTTGCAATGCCAAGTATTTTCAAGTTCTTAGTATGTGTCAAGTTCCTATTCGAGTCGATTTCTTGTATGTGTTGAGAATTTTTGAGTGACAATACTTGGTCTTGTTCCTTTTATCAAGTTATCTGTATCTAGCTCCAGTTTGGGTTGACCTTGTGTATATTTAATTTTAGTATTTGTATTTAATAATTGTTGCTAGTTGACTTCTGGTTGTGCATGCATTTAATAGAGGATTTAATTTATTTGATATTCCAACCTATGGCAACAAATGTATTTAAGGAGGTTTAGGATCAAGTTTTAGGGAGTCAGTGTGAGTTAGAGAAGATGTTTAGGAATTGTGAATTTGAAGTTGGATTGTAGATCTTGAAGTTTGAATCATATCTAGTTGTAATCCAAAAGGAAATACTGATGCAAGGAGGGAAAAGAATAACTAGGATAAAGGCACACCCAGGAATCCAAACCAACCTTGTAGAGTAAACACAATGAAAGCAAACACATAAAGAGAATAACACCACAGAGAGAGAGAACAAGATAATTTTATTGATTCATCAAATGATCAACATACATGCCCAACTATAAGGCCTTATGGGTAATGGCTAGATATAATATACATTCAAGATCTAAGATACAGGTTTAAAGTTGCACTTTCTAGTTCTACTCTCAATCGATCTACCCATAATCTACCTAACTCTAAGCCTAAACACTCTATTTATATTTGCCAAAATGGATTACATAACATTCTAGAACATTACATAATGGAAAGGTCAACCAAACAATGGTCTAGACACATCCCAAGAAAAGATCTTATCATAGCATTACAAACAACACTAAAATTCTTTATAAACTTTCTGTAAAAACTAACCAAACTATGAAATGATCTTACCTCACCCACATTCTTAGGTATAAGCCATTCCAAAATTACTTTAGCCTTCTCAAGATCTATTCTCAAACCATCAGTTGAAATAAAAAATCCCACATACACAATCTCTTCTTGCATAAAAGAACACTTTTTTCAGATTAATCATCAACTTCTCCTCTTTCAATCACTACAATACTTGCCTAACATGCTCAAGATATTCTTCCTTAGACTTGTTGAATATTATAATATCACCCAAATAGACAATCACAAGCTTACCTAAGAATCTTTTTAGAACTTCATTCATCAACCTCATGAAAGTACTAAGTGCATTAGTCAAACCAAAAGGCATAACTAGCCATTCATACAAACCATCTTTTGTCTTGAAAACAGTCTTCCATTCATCAAATTCTCTTATTCTGATTTAATGATAGCCATTCTTCAAATCAATCTTGGTAAAATACTTTGCTTCAATCAAACAATCCATTATGTCATCCATCCTCAACATAGGAAACATATATTTCACTATGATCTTGTTAATAGCTCTAGAATCAGTACACATTCTCCATTCTCCATTCTTCTTAGGTGCTAGTACACCAAGTACCGCACATAGACTCAAACTTTCTTTAATTAAACCCTTTTGCATTAATTCATGCACTTGTATATTAAGTTCTTCATTCTCTATAGGTGTCAATATATATGGTTCTTTGTTTGGAAAACTAGCTCTAGGAATCAGATACATACAATGACTTATGCTTCTCATTGGTGGTAAACCATCAAGAATATCCTTAGAAACAATATATTTATACTCATTCAATAATTCTGTACTTTCCTCTGGTACTCAGCTACCACTATCTATTTTCACTCGGTCATTACCAACTTCTATTATCACTCAGCCATTAATACCAACACTTGGTCCTCTAGGAACTATAGCAAAACAAACTTTATTCTTCTTCACTTCTTTCTCAAATTGTTTCCCATTAACTGTGCAAACTTTTATTGTGGTACAATTAACCTCATCTGGACTTTCAATCAAAGGAAGCAATATTTTTTTATTCCCATTCACCCAAAGAGTATATTGATTCAATCTTCCATCATGTACAACATATCTATCATATTGCCAAGGTCTACATGATAAAATATGACACTAATCCATAGGCATAATATCACACAACACTTCATCAAAGTAATGTCCAATCTTGAACTTCATAACACAATACTCACTTACCAATATCTTATGCTCATCTTTGATCCATGAAACATGATAGGGTTTAGGATGCTTCAACCTCACAACTGCAACTTTATAACTAGCTCTTCTGATGCCAAATTTGTAGAACTTCCTTTATCAATGATCACCTTGTAGCATTTTCCAGCCATCTTACATCTAGTTTTCAAAAGACTTCTTCTAAGGATAGGCTCCTCATCACTTTCCTTATTACATAATGTTCTTCTCACCATCAAATTTTCTCTAGCCTCAGGTCCACTTGGTGAACTCTTAATGTCTCCTTGAATCACAACATTTCTATTATTCTACCCATTTTTAGAAGATCTACATTCAAAAGATCTATGCCCTTCTTTACCACATCTAAAACAATTACCATGAAAACTACCTCTAGAATATGAATTACCTCTTCCTTAGTAAGAACTAGTACCTCCTAAGTAAGAACTACCACCTTTCCACTTAGTCTTGTCTTTCTCATCATTCTTCCATTCAAATTTTTCTTTATCATGCACAAAACTATTAGATCTACCACCTTCACCATAAGATCTACCTTTGCTTCTCTAGAATCTACCACCTCTACCTCTTTGTCTTTGTTTGTGCTTCTTTGTTAAGATCTCCTTAGATTTCAAGGCATATTGATATGCTTCTTCTACACTTTCTAATTTCACAAAACTTATTTTATCATGAATTCTAGATCTCAATCCATTTATGTACCTTGCAATTTTCTCAACATCATCATCTACATGTCTAGAACTGATGTCCAATCTATAGAATTCCTCAATATACTCTTTCATAGTCATGTCTTTTTGTCTCAAATTTTGCATCTTTCTCAATAAGATAACTTGGTAATCAGCAAGAAGGAATTTTTTCTTTACCTTGTTCACCATCTTCACCCAAGTTCTAATCTTTTCCTTTCCTCTCCTTTTTCTATCAATTTACAAATGCTCCCACCACAGTGAACATGACCTTTTAGTCTAGTAACTGCAATCTTCACCTTCCTATTATCAGAATTATTTTCATACTCAAAGAACTTATCCATATTAGAGATCCAATCCAATAGCACATTGGTGTCCAACTTGCCATCATAAGGAACAACTTCTACAACAAGCTTCAAATGTGCCCTAGACAATACTCTTAGTAATCTTTCCTTATATTGATCTTCTTTTGGTTCTAGATTAGGGTTTGGTGCTATCACTTTATCATCACTCACACCCTCAATATGTGCTCCTCTCCTTTGGGTTTTCTTCATAGTATCTAATTTGGCTATAATTTGTCTCAAGGAATCTAGCATGGCATTATCAACATTTCCTCTACCATGAACCATCTTTACAAATCATGTTCCTACAAGATCATAACCCTCTACAAGTTATAGGTCAAATTTGTAGATATACAACCCTACAACCAAATCCAAATCAAGGTTGTACACAATCCAAAGCCCTGGCACAAACTGCATCACACTTCGACAATCTTCTTACACAGTCAAGAAAAACTATTCTTTAATACCACTTGACGCAAGGAGGGAAAAGAATAACTAGGATAAAGGCACACCCAAGAATCCAAATAAACCTTGCAAAGTAAGAACAATGGAAGAAAACATACAAAGAGAAAAATGCCACTAAGAGAGAGAATAAGATGCTTTTATTAATTCATCAAATGATCAGCATACATGCCCAGCTATAAGGCCTTTTAGGTTACAACCATATATAATATACATTCAAGATCTAAGATCCAACTTCAAATTCATAGTTTCTAGTTCTACTCCCAATTGATCTACCCATAATCTACCTAACTCTAAGCCTAAACACTCTATTTATACTTGCCAAAATGGCTTATAGAACATTCTAGAATATTACATAATGGAAAGGTCGACCCAACAGTAGTCTAAACACATCCCAGGAACATATCTTCTCATAAATATTGATCAAAATAAATCCCACAAGTTGGTTTGCACCAAAAAATATAGAAAATATGTCCAAAATACTGACGCTCAGCATCAACAAGAAAACTCGACACATGAGGGATCACTTGACACATGAAGAATAGCTCGGTACACACTATGGAACTTGACACACACTACAGAGTCACATGGGATAACATGTGAGCCCAAGTGTTAACATGATGTGGGATAACCTCAACTCAACTTAAACTAAAAAATTATTGGCACTCAGTAATTGTTGCAACTCAGTAATTGCTGCAACTCAGCAATGATTGTAACTTGGCAACAATTGGTAGAAAGAACACAATTGAGTAGGATAACATGTCAACCCAGGATGCTCCCACATCACTTATAGCTAGGAATGTATGTTAATAATTTTAATAATTTGATGAATCAATACAAAATTTTATCGTCTATCTCCTTTGGTTGTTTTTTTCTCTGTTGTGTTTCTATTGTGTTTACTCTTGAAGGTGGCTTTGGTAGCCTGGAGTGCATTTGACCCTAGTTTCCATCAACCTCCCTGTGTCAGATCAGATGCAAGATCATGGGAAAGGTGTTTATAGTCATCATTAAATTAGACTTAACTGACAATATAATCAATGAAGAGGTAGTCAACAAGCTAAAGTTAAAAATAAGCCCTCATGCCAATCCATACAAGGTCACATGGCTCAATAAGGGACAATATATTCTTGTGGGAGAGGAAGCATGGGTAGAGTTCACCATAGGGAGGTATAAGGATAGAGTACTATGTGATATTATTACCATGGATGCATGCCATCTTCTACTTAGAAGGCCATGGAAATTTAATAGCCAAGCTATGCATGATGGAACTAAGAATGCCTACTCATTCAAGATGGGTGGGGTGAATTTTAAGATCCAATATTTGCTAGAAGAAGGAGAGTTGAAGACTTCAAGTCCAAGTGTTCTCATGGTTGGTAAAAAAGAGTTCTTGAATACCCTAGAGGAAGGAGATGGAGTTGGGTTTGCATTAGTTTTAAAACCTAAGGATGAATTTTTTGTTAAGAAAACACAGATACCAAATGAAATGTAAGAATTGCTAAGACAATATCATCAAATTGTTGGTGGTGGACAACTTGCCACCTTACCACCTAAGAGAGTTGTTACCCACAAAATAGATTTTATCCCAAGAGCTACCCCACCTAATAAAGTTTCCTATAATATGGCTCCTCAACAAAATGAGGAAATCACCAAACAAATCCAAGAGCTCCTAGACCAAGGCCTAATTAGGAAAAGCATCAACCCATGTATAGTCTCTACTATTTTAGCACCCAAGAAAGGAGGAACTTGGAGAAATTACACTTATTCTAGAGCCATAAATAGGATCACCATTATGTATAGGGTCCCAATACCTATAATTCAAGGCCTAATAGATTTTTTGAGGGGGCAAAGTATTTCACCAAGATAGACTTGAAAAGTGGCACCATCAAATCAGAATAAATGAAGGAGAAGAGTGGAAAATATCCTTCAAAACTATAGAAGGTTTGTATGAATGGCTTGTGATTCCATTTGGTTTATCTAATTCTCCATCTACCTTCATGTGGCTCATGAATGAGGTATTGGCAATTTACATTGGTAAGTTTGTTATTGTCTATTTAGATGACATTTTAATTTTTAGCAAAACTAAGGAAGAACACATCAAGCATATGCAAATTATTTTAAGAGATTGCATGAGGAGAAGATAATGATCAATTTGGAGAAGTATGACTTCATGAAACAAGAGCTATTTTCCCTTGGCTTTGTCTTGTATCAAGGTAACCTCCAAATGGATCAAGAGAAGGTAGATGTCATTCTAAGTTGGCCTACTCTAAAGACTACATTAGATGTGAAAATCTTCCATGGTTTGGCATAATATTATAGGAAGTTTATCACACATTTCAGTGGTATATGTTCTCATATATTGGATACAATCAACGGAGGAATTAAGGAAAAGTTTCATTGAACCCCACAAGTTGATCATGGATTTGAGACCCTCAAGAAGAAGATAGCAGAGATGCCTAAACTAGTCTTCCTACTTGTGAAAAGCTTTTTCAAGTGGAATGTGATGCCAAAAATGCATCTATTAAGCTATCTTAAGCCAAGAAAAAAGGCCAATGGCCTTTCATAGTGAGAAACTCAATGATGCCAAGAGGAAGTACCCCTCTTATGACCTAGAGTTGTATGCTCTAGTCTAGGCTCTAAGGAAGTGGAGGCACTATTTTCTTCCAAAATAATTTTTTATGTACTCAAACAACCAAGGTCTTAGTTTCCTAAACTCTCAAGACAAACTCAGTAGTAAGTATATGAAGTGGGTAGAGTATCTACAAGCCTATGCATTTACCATCAAGCACAAATAAGGAATGCACAATAAGGTAGTTGATGCCTTGAGTAGAAGACTCCTCATAGTCCAAGAGATTCAACTACAAAGAATAGGTATAGAAATCTTCAAAGACCTATATGTTGGTGATGAATATTTTTTTCACATCTACAAGGTATGCAAGGAGTTCAAAAAACAACTTTCATGGTGAGTTTTTTATTATACATTATAGAATGATCTATTGTTTAAGGGCAATCAACTTTGAATCCCTAGAGGATCAATGAAGGATAATTTAATCCAAGAGAAGCATAATGGGGCACTTAGTGGTCATTTTGGAGTCAATAAGACTCAAGAGTTAGCCACTAGGTTCTATTTTTGGCCTAGGATGACTAGAGACATTAAACAATATGTTGAGGGTCACATAGTATGCCAAAAAACCAAGGGGACATCCCCAAATGTTGTTCTATACCAACCACTTCCAATCCCTAGCATGTCATGGGAATGTAGAAGTATGGATTTTTTAGTTGGCCTACCCAAGACAAGGTAGGGGTATGATAGCATTTATGTGATTGTGGATGGATTTAGTAAGATGGCTCACTTTGTGCCCTACAAAACTATACATGATGCTTTTCAAATTGCTAAAAAAAATTTCAGAGAAGTGGTTAGAATCCATTGACTGCCTATGAGTATTGTTTCAAATAGGGACACCAAGTTCATGAGCCACTTTTGGAAGACACTGTGGAGAAGACTTGGGACTAACTTGGTTTTTAAATCTGCCTATCACCCATAAATTGATGCTCAAACAGAGGTGACTAATAGGAGTCTTGGAAACCTACTAAGGTGTCTCACAAAAGAGTATGGTAAAACATGGTACCAACTCATTGGATAGGCAGAATGTGCCTATAATGATACCATGACTAGATCAACAGGTAAGAGTCTTTTTGAAATATTTTATGCTTTACATCCTAGAGGGATTTTTAATTGAGAGAGTTGAAGGATGGAGTACGAGGTAGTGGATATACTGATGACTTTTTCCAATCCATGAGGGAATTCCATGAAAGTGTCAGAAGGACACTAGTAGAAAGTGTTGATAAATTGAAACAAAAGGTGGATGGCTCAAAGAGGAAATTATAGTTTCAAATAGGGAATCTTGTGATGGTGCATCTAAAAAAATAGAGATTAAAAAAATGGATACCACACAAGCTCCAAATGAGAAGGGTAGTTCCTTCCAAAATACTTGCAAAATATGGGGAAATTTCTTATAAGGTTCAACTACCCATAGACCTAGGCTTGTCACTAGTCTTCAATATTGTAGGTTTAATTCCTTACAAAGGACCTATCCAAGATAATGATCAGAATCTCTAAGGGGTCACACAAGATGTAGTAGACCTCCACCTAATCCCTCCTTCACCTCTATAAGAAGATAAGATATTGGATTCAAGGATCTCTAAACAAACTAGGTGAAAGGATTACTTGGAACATCTGGTCAAATGGTTGGGCAAGAATGATGTTGATGCTACCTAGATTAAAAAGACAAACTTCAAAAGATTGGGTCAAAACCCTTATTTTGGTTTCTTGTTGGATTGGATTTTTAGCATCTACTAACTCTAGCCAAGTCAGGGGTGTGAGTGAGTTTGGACCTTTTCATGATCATCTTTTTGTGTTATAGTTATTCCTAAGTAGATGATATTGGTGTGTTTGTGAGTGTAGCTTGGGTTAGGAAGCATAGGTCTAGAACATTAAAGTATGAGGAAGATGATTTTTTAACCCATATTTTCCTCCATAGTTTTTTTTCATCCTCTTGCATGGATTGGAGCTCCTAACATGTCATTTGGGAGTTAGAAAGGGAGAGATGTCAAAAGATGTCAATTGTGCAACAATTGTGCAATATTGTCAAGAAGGAAAAAAATGGATTGAATAATGTAAAGTGGTGCTCCAAAGGCTAAATAATTCCTAGAAAACATATATGGGTCAATCTAAACAGGTTTGAGAGTTCCCAAGTAAAGTAGAGCAAATTTTCTCAAAGGATGCAACTAGCTATCAATGTTCTACAACTTTTTGGCACAAAAGTGCAAAACGCAAGAAAGAAGTTAGCAGCTGATCCAATTTCTTGCAACCTCTTTGGGAACTTATAAAACAATGAAAAACACATCCCAAGGGTTGGGTGTTGTAGTTATCAATTTCGTGCAATTGGATTCATGATTTCTAGTTTAATTTTGATAGTTTTTAGAGTTTTTTATTACTAGTACAGAATAATGGATTGAAGCATACAATCTAGTATTGGATATTTGTTTTTCATATTATTAAAATACTTTTCTATTCAGGTTTCAAGTTTGTAGGTGTTCATTTGAATAGATTTTAAAATTCATTTGTAGATACCCTATGTGTTGGTCCAGTTTTGGCTCTCTGAGCAATAATGGCTCCCCAATGAGTTGCTACCATTATTTATTCATTTTTTTGGGGGACATGGGAGTAGAGCTAGTGTACATAATGTACATAAGTTTTTGGGCCCTAGAAAGTGCGGAAAGAATTTTAAATGTGGTGCCCTAGGCAAGTTTTTGATAATTGGTTAGGCGATCACAGCAAAGAAAGGAAGGATTTGGGGTTTGAATGTGCAAGATACTTCAAACCAAGTGTTTTAGAATGAGGAGGGGTGAGTAGTGTAAATATATTCTAGAGGAAAAGGTTTCATGACAATTTTTATATGGGGAAAGATAATGCCCTAGTCAAACATTTCACCAATATTGTGAAACCCATAAATATAGGCATAAAAGTTGCTTTCTAGTGTATGGACATCTTGGAGACCTAAGACCACAAATTCTTTGAGATTTTCCAAAATGGTACTTGAATCTAAAAAAAAATTCCACCTCCTTTGGGGAAAGTTAAGACTAAACCCCAAAAACTCAAGTTGGAGGGCTAATTCTAGTAGTCCTGTTTGTGGCAGTTTTGGCTTAGGAACAAAGAACTTGATGATACCTTATAAGATTATTTTCTAGAAGTCCAAGGGAAGTTAGACATCACTTATAAGAGCCCCTCACTCTATAAAGTTGATAAAAATGTTCAAGAAAAACTAAAGATGTAGGTCAACAAGTGGGTTTGAAGAGGAATTTGGAGAAGAAGGAACTAAAACTATTGATTTAACTAGGTAGTGAGTAGTTTGAGGATGGTTTAGAGGTCCTATAAAGATTAGGACATAAAAGGAACCCTAATAGGCTAAGAGAGAGCCTAAGAAATTCCTTGGGAATGTAAGGACTAAGAAGCAACATAACCTAGCATTGCATCAAAGCTTTGAGAATATAGTATAAAGCATCAAAAAGTATGAAAAATAGGGAGGGGGAAATAGGGAAGCCCTATATAATTGATATCTTTAGAGGGATTGGATTTGTTAGATTCCATTCACATCAATGATTGTTGAAGAGTCTCTAAATAAAACTTTAATCCAATTGAAAAAAGCTAAAGGAAACCAAAAGCCTCGAGCTTTTCTATGATAAAAGGCCACTCTACTCTACCATGGGATTTTTCAAAGTCTAGAAGGATCATTGCTACATTTTTCTTCTCCTTATTAGCCCAGTGAATGGCTTTCCATCTTGTTATAAGGTTCTCCAAAATATATCTGCCCTTAATAAAACTAGTTTGAGTGACTGAAACAAATCTATGAAGTATAGCCTCAATCCTATTAATCTCTAAGCCCAAGTTGCCTATCAGTGTCCAACACGTAGTCATTTCCAAGCTAGCATTGGATGGTCATCACTATGATTGAGCCATCCAGAGAAGGTCAAGCTATAGAGGAGTTGTTTATATTTTATCATATGCTGAGAAAGTCAGTAGTTGTTGAGCACCCTAGTTTAGACCAAGCTAGCATACAAGTTGAGTAACATAGTAAAGACTGAGCATTTGGAAAGCCAACATATGTCAAGTATATAGAGGTTGAGTGATAATATGAATGTTAGTTATGACCAAGTGTCAAAACATTCAAGTGTCAAGTAAACCGGTTTTTCCATATGAGTTTATAATGGCACAAATACTTATGTAAATCATTTTAGCTGACTTCTACACAACATTTAAATATTGTGGAGACAGATTAAGAAAATATTATGTATTTTATCATATTTGTGGGTTTTATCCCTACCCCAATTTTCCCTTCATCTTGAAGTATTTTTGGGATACCAAAATCATTATGTCATGAGTTTATATTTCCATGGATGTTATGCTTAGATATATTTCATTTCACCATTACAAGTCTATGTTTATATGGTATGAGATCTAAGATGTGAGATGGATTAGGTGTGAATACAGAAAATTGTTTTATCAATGAAAATTTTTATAGATCCTGATTCACACCCCCCCCCCCCCCCCTAGTATCTTGTTTCTCATTAAGGTTTCCAAAAATTGGTATTGGATCTTAGTTATCTTGAATGAAGTCTAACAACTTGAGAGCACGAGATCTTGAATGGAGGAATACAAAATGGGAAAAATCATTGAGAACCAGATGATTGAAATCTAGATCATATTGTAGCAACTTTAAGGAGAAAAATACGAGTTAAGAAAATCTTCAAATTAAAAGAAGGATATGGCCATTTAGTAGAATTACAAACTATACAAGGAATTTTATGTTAAAGGATTTCTTAATATAGAAATATTGATGATAATGATAAAACAATAATAGATCTATTAGACAAGAACAACATTCTAAATAAAGAACTCAAAAGAGAACATGAAATTCATTTAGTAAGACTTTGTGAAGTGACTTAACAAAAAAAGAAAGTTGAAGAAGACAAAATCATGGATGAAGAAGATAAAAGAAAAATTGCTACTAGACTTGAGAAAAGATCACTTGATGTGTAGAAGCTTACAAATAATTAGTTGGACATGATGAACTAGTTATTAGTTTCAAATTAGGAGTTGAATAGAAAGGATGTGGAGATAAAAAATCTAAGATCATAGGGTGACCAACTAAGGAATGAGTTGAGATTTGAGAAAGAACGTCTAGAAAGAATGGACAAACCAAGTGAAGCTATCAAATATTTTGAAGAATTAATGAGATCACCAAGGTCATCCAATGATACTTCTGGTCTAGGAGATGTCAAGCACTCATCATATAATGATGAAGGAGAGTCATCAAAGAGTGGAGAGCAAAGAAATTCAAAAACCAAAGTCAAAACTACTTTTCATCATTGTAGTAAACTTGGAGACACTGCTAATATTTGCAAAAGTAAGAATGGTATGAAAAACCCTAAAACCTAAGATTACTGGTAATTATTTTAATTGCAAGAAGCAAGAACATCAAGTACATGAATACATGTCAAAGACAAGTGACATACTTACTACATCTAGATTTAGAGGACATTTTTATAACTATAAACAATATGCACATAGAGCTCATGAATGTAGATCCAAAGCTAAATCTAACTAGAAATTTGAAAGGAAAACACATGAACCTAAGCAAGGTAACTCTTACAATTGGGATTACAACACATGGTATAATTATCATTATTATGAAGAGTGAGGGCACATTCCAGAGAATTTCATTAAGACACATTTCAATGGTAATTATAAGAAATGGTTGAATGGAAACCTAATTTATTTTAGTTGTCTCAAAGTTGGACATGTGAGTAAGAACTACAGGACCCAAGCACCAGCACCTAACAATGAAAACAACAAAGGAAAAGAGAAAGTTGAGATGAACAAAACATGGAAAGAGATAATAGAAGTTGGAAGTAGTGGAGAAAGAAAAGTTGAGATCACCTAAGCCAATGGTTCAAGTGATCACACCAAATCCAACTAAGAAAAAGAGGTATGTAAGAGACTTTATATCTAAATTTATATCATGCATTAGTTACTAACAAGAAAAGTGGTTAAAATTCCACATTAGCATGAACCAACATACATAAGGAAAGATATACGAGAAGTATTAGGAAATGGATTAAGTTTTACTATCATGTTTCAAACATCATTAATATAGTTTATATTGACCAGGCATTAAAATATAGACCAAGAGCTTACATTGACCAAGCTGATGTATTTACCCAACAAATCGGTATTGATTGAGCAAGGTGATAATGACCAAGTATCTGAATGGAGAGAAGTGGGGACACAACTTGAGAAGGTTGAGACAAATGTTATGCACGATGATGTCTTAAATGGAAGCATCACTAGTAAATTTTGACCCAATTTTTAATGAATTTTGGTCAAAATTTTGACCCATGTTGGTTGAAATGTGACCAAGCAGTATGTCACAATTTTTCTTGTCAAAATATTGACTAACCTTCTAGTTGGTCAAAAATTGGACCAACACTTTGGTCAAAAATTTGTTATTTCTTTTGAACCTAATTTATCATTATTGGTCAAAATTTTGACCAATTCTAGCCCATCCCATGACCAAGATGCCATGGTCATGACCAAAGAATTGGTCAAAATTTTGACCAAATCTTAGTGGAAAACTTTCAAGAATTGGTCAAAATTTTGACCAATTCTAGCCCATCTTGTGACCAGGATGCCATGGTCACGACCAAGGGATTGGTCAAAATTTTGACCAAACCTTAGTGGAAAACATTTAAGAATTTGTCAAAATTTTGACCAATCATGGCCCATCACACAACCATGATGCCATGGTCACGACCAAAGGATTGGTCAAAATTTTGACCAATTCTTGGTGGAAAATCTTGATGAGTTGGTCAAATTTTGACCAAACTATTTTTTTTAAAAAAATTACAGTGGGTTGTAGTGATATTGATTACCATTAATATGCTATGTAACTACTTTAGAAATTTTCTACATGAATGAATCCCCCAAAAAATTCCTACAAATGGACTCTCTCTTATATCATGTTATTTAATCACTTGACTAGTGTAATATTAGATGAGGCTTGGCAACAATTGTCATTCTATAGCATGTCTATTCAAAAAATTTGAAGTTGATCTAATGGTGAGCCCTTGTCTAGCATTAGGTGGCTACTTGCTACTCTAGCAATTTGTTATGAACCTGTCATGGCTAATGGGAGATTTGATAATGAAAGCTCCTAGAAACCCTTCAATAGAGTCAGTGTTGGTGTTTAAGAAAGACACATTTTCTAGATTTTGAATATTGGCATTAGCATCCTTTCTATTGGAGGGTTGCAAAGAATCATGATTGATATGTGAGGGCTCCCTAAAGTCATCTCTATGAAACTTCATTGGCACAATTTGTGAAATGGCACAGTAGTAGTTGGCATTCCAACATATCATTGTGGTTGTCTGGAAAGCAATCTAAAGGGCAAGCTATCATCTAGTAGTTGGGTTGCTTATCATGAGTGACCAGGGAACTGTTGTTATAAGAAGCTCCCTATGGCCATTGAAAAGAGCCATTTCCAAGAATGAGAAAAGGATGAATGCAGTATCAGATTCCAAATGAAATCAATGACATTAGATCTATAAGAGTGGAATGAAGTAGTAGCCCATTTTCTATGCACAACTCCCTAAACATGCTTTTCTTTCTCACTCCATTGGCACAAATTCAAGAGTGTGGTTCAACAATGGTTATTATTCTAGTGTGTCATTGTGGTAATTTGGAAAGCAATGCTAAGCGCAGAGCTTGCATCTAGCACTTGGGATGTTTATACAAGCAAGTAGGGAATCTTCTATTATGCAAGCCTGGTCAGATGGAGTAGAGCTATTGGCACCATCACCAACCATAGAAAAATCATTAAGAGTAGAGTTTGAATCCACAAACCATTAGGGGCTTCAAGTTTGATATTCTTAGGGAGGCCCTTCAAAGAATCAACCACCATGAGGATGCACATGAAGATCTTCCTTGACAATAAGGTTTCAACATAAATGGAATCATTGTTGTGACAATTGCCAAAAGTTAAACTCTCATTGGAGCACTGCATCCATAGGTCAACTGTCTTCATTAGGCTGAGGTATCTGCAAGACATGTGTCTTCATAGGACTATTGTGCTCATAGGTTGTAAGCTTGTACTTGATTGCAACAAGAGCTCATCTTGTTAACAAAGGTGCATTACAATGGTAATAATTTATCATGCTAACATTTAAGAAATTCATTAAAAGGATTTACAATAAAGAACTTTCTTTCTATTCATAGATGTCTCCTAATTATTTTCATAAGGCACTACAAATGGCCCTAAAAGAACCTTAACTCTTTCCTACTAGAAAAACATGGAAACAACTGATATGGAATCACATCAATAGAACTTGGAACAAGACTAAACAAAAATTTCCTAAACTAGATATGCCCAACTAATATTAGGTGAATGCTACCAATCAAATCCAAAAAATGCAATAAAAAAAATAATGATACTATCAACTTCTATTATTTTCCCATACTGCCACAGTCCAAATACTTTTTCACCAAGAAAAACTTCTTCAAAAGAATGATTCCCAACTAACATTAAAATACCCTACTCACAAAATTATATATAAAAAAATCTAATCATATTATAAGAAGTTTATAAAGTACTATCTAGAACAATGTGAACTGAATGTAATTTTCTTTCTAGTAACCTAACAAAATCAAATTCAGAATAATAAGGACTACAAGGAATAAATATTAAGTACCCATCAATCATAATGTTGTAAATATAGGCATTTTTTTCTTGATTCCAACCACATTCATTTCCTTTGTGACTTCTAGAGAACTCTGCATCCTTCTTACCTTGCAACATGCCTTAAGTAAAGTTCCATATGATATTTCATCAAGCTTCAAACCCTCACTCTTCATCTTTGTAAAATACTCAAAAGCTCTACCAATCTCACCAACAGATGCATAACCTATATTATAGTTGTGTATGTATGCTCATTTGGAGATACCCTAGCCAATGACATGTCATCAATAATCTTGAGAGCATTATCCATCTACTTTGAAATATAATTTCAATGATCTATTAAAGTAAATTTAATTACTTGCCTATTTGAAACAAAAGAGAAAAGTTGTACCAATCCTAAATATAAGATGAATTGTTTGTCTCTTGCATTACAAGAGAAGATATCAATACTCAATGATTTAACTATCTGGTACTTGTTTGCTATAACCTTGAATTGAGGGTTGACTATATTACACTCTAACACCATTTTGTCCCAAATAATCAAAGGTGGATGGGAACTTACCTACTTCTTTTGAACTAAACCATATAGGAAAACATTAAACATTTATATAGTAGGAATGCAGCCCACATCCCTTCATCTGTTTAACTATTTTTGAAGTCATCTTCATATCTTCAGAGCATTATCCATCTATGTGATCTTGCCAACCTAAAGGCTAAAGAGAACCTGCAATACTTCCCCATCACATGGGGATTCATTGTCCTCCAAATCAATATGTAGATCACTTCCAAACTTTCCCTATTAAGAGGAAGTGGAATGATATTTCAATCAGGATAGAATAATCTTGATCAATATTTCAGTTCAAACATAAAAAGAAAAAAATCTTTGAGCTTTATAGCAAGATACAACCATGGGATAATAAACAAAAAACTACATCCATTTTTAGAACATTATATTGTCTAAATACACTCAGGACAATGTCAAGGATTCACAATATTTAAGCACATGTCTGCAAACTCCAAAGTAGGAGCATAAATACCATGCAAATTAAAAAACCAATTTTAAACTTATATATACATGTTGGTGCAATCCAATGGTTAAGGACCCAAATGAAGGGAAATTGACTGTGTCAGCTAATAGAACTCAAATGAGAGTGAAATTACTAAGATCTTATTCAAAACTAGAAAAATACTTATTAGCAAAAGTCACTATAACATGAAAATAAAACTGGTACAAAAGACAACAAATGATCACTAAATAAAACTTAAGAAATCAACACCATCTTCAATGACCAAGATCATTATAAAATTGAAAAATGTTGCTAACAAATGCCACTGCCTCCCTTCAAAAAAGAAAATATTCTAAGCTATATGGCTCTTTCTGATTTCGTTGAACACCTACAACATTATTTATTTCTCATGTGCATGGTATCTTTATAAATGAGTTGATTCCTAAAACAACAATCCAATACCATCCTCCACTAGCCATCTCAAACAAAATGCCTACAAATTACTCATTTTGTGGAAGCTTGACTTGGTGCCTTTAAACATAGAGACTTTTCTACAAGGAAATAATTGACTACTCCTCACTACTGCAAATAGGAATAAAAAATTAGAGTTGCACCAAATCTACCCTTGCATCACATGTAAATTTGAATCTTCCTTAGCCAAATCCAAATTGTTCAACCAAAATTATGATATAGAATCATACATCAATTTTTTGTTTTGACCTACACTATGTTCTTCATGCAGTCATCATATTCATGATTCTTTGTTTTCTTGTAACATTTAGTATTTATAAGAATGATTGATGACCTAAAATTTATCTATCAATAACAAGATAATATAAAAGTGGAAGACTCTTCAAAACTCATGATATTGAATTCAAAGAAGAAATTTACATTTCTAGAAATGAATTGTATAACTAACTAGAGACATTTTCCTAATTGAATATTGGCAACAGGATACTTATAATGAAAATAACAAATAATGTTCATTATTCCTTCACTTATTACTCTAATCCTTCTATGTTCCTCTTTCTTAGAACTTATTGTCACTCTTAACATTTATGAAATGCTTTATTCAGCTCACTAAAAACCACCTTCAAAGCCTTTTTTCATTACTATTAAGTTATAAATCTCATCATGCACAATTTTGTAGTACCATAAATGTGTGATTACAATGCAATGTAAATTGTGATTTTATTTTTACGTATAAAAAGATTATTTTCTTCTCTATATCAATATATAATCCTCAAAAAGTAAGGTTTTCAAGTACCATACGTAACTACCAAAACTAAATAAGTTGAAAAAAAATCAAAATAGCTTACACACACAAAGAGACACATTGAACAAGTATCCTCTTAAATCAAATTGTTCTAGATACCTTAGGTACAAGGCAATGAATGGTGGCTTGCCCTATATTATACCAAGAAGAGTGTGAGACAAAATTTGAATAGGTTCAGCAACCTTTAGTGCCTGGTAATTAGCATGGCAATAGAGCTTTTGAATGGAATTAAAATAACTAAAGAAAAAAATGTGGAGAATTGAGAAACTTTATAGGCACAGGCACCAAGGCAACTAATCTACTTTTCAACTATTCACATCAACATAGAAATTTGTATAAATTATGATGATAAAATTGAGAATCAAATTGTAAGAGACTAGTACTAACCATTAAGTGATGCAAACTAGTCCTTAAGGAGGAATAGTCAAAAAGATATAACCAAAGAGCTTAAGCAATTGCTAGACTGATTAAACTATTGTTAGAATATTAAAATAAAATAGCATATTTTTTTATTATATAATAGACTTTGATAATCCATTTGATCTATAAGGTTAGTTATGCTACCATTGATGCACTTAAGATGCTCCAAATGGAAAATACAAAGGCAAATCATAAGAAAGCATGTACCACAATTCTTCATTCTTCAAAAATGTATGTATGTAGTGCAATAGTTTTGGCTCGAAGCATACAAATGAGTGAATACAGCAAGGATCCCATCATTTTGGTGGACAAGTGGGTTAGCAAAAGAGAAATGAAAAGTGCTTCTAGTAGCAAGATGATAGATGTGACAAATACGAAGAATCAAAGGTCTTGTTGCCAAAAAGGAATCCCACAACTGTAAACATTTTGGACTAATATCTGTATTTTAAAATTATTGCAGTCATAGTTATATAAGATAACAAACTGGGTGTCATGTCCATAAAGAAGATTTATAACAGAGCACAACTTGAGGACTATTATAAGTTCTTGATAAAAGTATACATGATGGTCATTGCTTTGGATTACATTAAACTGAAGGTTTCTTTTATTATACAAATAAAAACCTTGCAGTAATGTTGATACCCAACATGAGTTGCATATCCCAACTTAAGTAATTCATGTTGCACACACCAAGTAGTAAAATTAGGTTAATGTTGAGCTATTGTTATGCATGATGTTTAATAGTAGGAATTCTTGTGAATTCCTCTATTGAAAAGCTGATTTTGTGAATGAACTCCAATGTTCTAGGTTGATCTTGCAACCTACTAGAATCTGTTCAGTTGAAGATAAATGTGATTTTTCACAAGGAGGCCTTTGCTGGTTCATTTTGATTTTGGATTAGATAAAGAATCTGCATGCTACTTCAAAATAACACTCAAAAAAAAAAATTTAAAATTGAATTTTTATATTTTTTATGAATGCAATCTAATAATGCAACTAGTATGAATTCCTATTCTAATAGGGGGTTAGCAAAGAAAATAACAAAACTTTAAAGCAAGTAACATGAAATTGAAATTTCTAATGGACATAAGCTATGGAAAATAACACGTCTGTGAGTTAAGCTTTTAAAGAAATCGGTAGATAACCAATGAAAGAAGGAGCAACACTTCCTTGATTCCACTGATGCAATCGTCAGTGAGAAACTTAGTGATCATATCATGTTTCACCCTTCATCAAATTGCAAGGCCATGAAAAGTGTGCTCATGCGAGACAAAAAGTTATGCAGGAACAAGTCGATGATTTCTTCTCAAGCTAGTTATGTCAGTGGAATTCATCAAAACCATAACAAACACTAGAACTAAGAGATCACACAACTAGAAACAAAGAAATAAACCTTTGGCTCAATCACAATTTCATGAACATAAATCCACAAAAATATAACACATTTAGGAAAGAATTACTACACTCCAAATGTGAGCACCAAAAGGATAATTTTATTGCAAAATAATGATGGCCCCCATTACATATTACAATGGAGTATTTATAAAAAATCATCTCCTCAATTTGTGTTGAGAGTGAGAGATATCTTCATGCAATAAAATGCTTTTAATTAATAAAACAAACTAATTATATACAAACTAACAATCTAACTAGTGCTAAGTAGGACTCCATTCATTTTTATTCATTAATTGGATGCATGAGCCTTTATATGTTTAAAAAATTATAATTATGAGAGAAGAAAGAACAAGAAAGCTTAGAGTCAAAGTAGACGTGTCTAGAAATGCTAAAAATGGAAGTTGATCCTTCATTGACCATTTGTCTGAGTTAAATTGCCATCAAAATGCATTTTTGATGCATGGAAAGCTCTATTTTTGGAACTAGCAGCTAGTTGTTAGTGGAACTTCTAAAATGTGCACCTAAAAAACTAAAAACTTGTGCACCTACGAACCTGCACAGCTACACACCTCAAAATGGTCCAAAATTTCAAAATTTTATTGAGTGTCAAAAATGAAATTCTAGCATCTAGATTTTGTTCCCCTTCATCCCAAAGCTATGTTTGGATGTTTGCAATTGAATTTCTCTATAATCTCAGTGATTTTTTCCACATCCAATAAATCTAAAGACTCATATTTGTCCTTGACCTTCTATCTGTAATTGTCTACCTCAATTAAAGTGTTAGCAAAATTCCCAAGTTTGGTATCCAATTCTAACAAGGTTTCTTCTATTTTGAGTTTGGTATCTGATCCAGAATCCCCATTTTAGTGAGCATTAAGATCTTCACCAAGAGCACATGAGTTTCTTGAGCTTACCCACTTTTGCAAACCACATAGTGATAAAGGGTTTCCTTGAATTTAGCCACTTTCATTTGAAATTTCATCATCTTCTTCAACTCCGCCTCTACTACAACCACCTGGTGGGCCACCACATACTCTAGTAGTTCCACCCTCACAATAACCACCTTTAGGTCCACCAAATCCTCTGATGGCCTTTTTAGAAAATGTTGTAGACTTACCAATAAACTTGAGAGGTGCACTCCATGACCTCCCTAAGAATCTCAAAAAATTTTGCCCAAGGTTATTTATGGAGAAACATGAATTTTTGAAGACCACATTAAAGTGTTCAAACAAGTTTGCAACTGAAAGCATATTGCCAATGAGGATGTGGTCCTTTGTTTATTCCCCTACTCTTTGGGGGAAGTTGCCAACAACCGGTATGTCAACTTGCCACCTAGATGTATTGGAGATTGGGATACCTTCAAAAATTTATTCTTAGAGCAATTCAAAACCTTTTTTAACCTAGCAATAATACATCAACAATTCATATCAATTAAAAGGAATCTAGTTGAAATAGTTTCGCACTTCAATCATTGCTTTCACATGGTGTATCGCAGGTTGGAAACATCGTACACTATACTAGTTGAAGTGGCTATTTAGATTTATCTGAATGCTATGGACCCTCTTACTGCTATCTTTCTGAGAACGCTTCCACTAGCAAATATTGATAATTAGAAAAGGTCTTCGTAGAAGCAATAACTTTTACTAAGCAAGCCAATCCTAATGGAGGAGGATTGATGCTCCCATCCCAAGCTATCACAACAATGCCAACATACCTAGTCAGAGTGTCCCTAGTGCCTAGTCAGTTTGTACCTATGAACCTAGTTCCACTATAGTAGGCTCCCACTCCACAAAACCCTGTGCTAACATATCTAGAGTACAAGCCTCCTAAGACTGCTTTCTTTGAAAAGAAGGCAACAATTTCTATAGAAGTAGACAATAGCTTTATTTTATAATTTGATCAAATGAAAAAGACTATGTCACAAATGAACAATGAATTGACTCAACTTAGGTTGTCACAAGGATGGAACAACAACTCCCAAAGAAACAATGCCAGTCCATACAACAACAATTATGGCCAAAGTTACAACAAAAACTTCAACAAAAATAATAACAATATAGGAAACAGTAATGGGAGAAACAACTTCAATCCTCCCAATCAAAATAATGGCTTTGAGAGACAGAACTGATAGTGGAACACCCATCTGAATAATGGAAGCATTCCTTCTGACAACAACAACAACATTTAGTATGTAGATATTAATCAAAATGATTATAGTCACAATGCACCTAACAATGATGGCTCGTACTATAATCAAAATCAAGAAATAAATCAAGGCTCACAAGTAAATGATAATACTCCTCCTATGCAATTTAACACTATGTTGTTAGAATCCTACAACCCTGCACAAAAGCCATAAGTAAAATAGTTAGTTGATGAAGAACTCTCATTTCCATTCAACCAAGAACCTGACTTTCAACAAGAAGAGATGCTTGATTTTTGTAGTGATAATCAGAATATGTACAACTTGAGAAGTAGAAAGGAACCTCTGATAGATGGAATTCCTCTAGCGCTACAACTAACTCCTCTTGATCCAAGGGTGAGTAACAATCCAGCACCAATTAAACCACCATCTAGAGGACAACAAAATCAAAACTAAGTAAATGTACCAATAATATTGAAAAATCTGGCTTGGTCTACTAAAAGATACAATACATTGGAAGACTTGAAATGAAGAAAGGCCAATATGTCTATGTTTGACATGTTGCAAAACTGTCCACAATACAATGGAAGACTTGAAATGAAAAAAGGCCAATATATCTACATTTTACATGTTGCAAAAATATCCACAACAACAAGAGGCACTCATGAAGACCTTGGACCATACAAAGACTTCCCACAATGCGAATACAACCCCTCAAAAGATAGTGTCGCAACAAGTTAACACTATGGAGGCATTTCCCACTATGTTTAAAGACAAGGTAGAGGTGCCCTTATTCTTGCTTAGTATCAGAATATAAGGGGAGAATCTTCATAATTTCTTTATTGATTCAGAAGCCTCATGCAATATCATATCATTATCCATAGCACAAAAGCTAGGTGTTACCCCTCAACCTACCAACTAGATAGTAATACAGTTGGACAAAATAGAGGTGAAAGTTATGGGTGTATTGAAGGATGTGCAAATACAGTTGGTAGTCGACCCTCAAATTCAAGATTTCATTGATATACATGTGGTTGATATCCCAGAGACATATGAATTACTTCTCGATAGAGAATGGATGAAGTGTTTAAAGGGATAGTTTTCCATAGATTTCACTCAGCTCTAGTTACCATGGAAAAGTCTAAACAATCAAATCAAGATAGATGTGGAGCCCAAGTTAAAAAAGATGATCACTGATTACAATGCTCCTAATGAGGTAGCCTTCTTACAAACAGATTTAGGCTCCTACAAGGTGATGGTTTTTGATACAATGTCAACTAGAAAACCAGATGATAAAGATGTGGACTCCATGATTTCAGCCCTAAAAGATGAGGTTGTAACACAATTCATAGGCCATATGATTGCTAATTTACAGTGTCTAGGAGAGGAAGCTAATCCCAATATTCTCCTCCTAAGATTTTGTCAACTACATAAAATTAGTCATTCAGAGTTTGAATGTTTGTCATGTTTGCTAAGGTGTTGACACAAATGGTCAAAGTAAAGAAAGTTGATGACCCAAAAAATGGACCTACAGAAAACCAAAGTGTTACAAATGCATCTAATGTTGTTGAAGAGGTTGAATGGGAAATTGAAGATTTGAATGCATCATATAGTGATAACTCTTCAGATGGTGGAGGCTTGTCTTCTCCTCCACCTAGAATGATCAAAGTACAAAGAAGATGGTACATAAAAGGCTAGGGATGGACTTCCATGGCCATTTGTCCTTTGCCTAAAGTAGAAGAAATTAAAGAATTGATATGGGAAATTTGACACAAATAAGAAAAACACACACCTCCTCTATCAGGAATTCACACCAGAGAATCATCAAGTCTTCCTTCTAAAAAATTACAATGGGTTCCTAAGAAATGATCCTTTGAAGCCCAAATAAAACAAAAATTGAGTAAAAACAAGCATAAGGTTAGAAAACCCAAAGGAAGCCTAATTTGGATGCTTTGATTCGACAGGTTCAAATGCAAATCAGGAGCCAGTGCAGGTATTGAGCTAGTTGGTCCAAAAGGTAAATCTTTCTATGCTACATATCGATTTCAATTTAGATGCACTAATAATGTTGTGAAATATGAAGCATTGATTCAAGGACTTCTCTTTACACTCGAGAAAGGAGTTACAGCTCTCATCATCGAAGGAGATTCTCAATTGGTTATTTGATAAGTAAAATCACTATACTCTTGTAATGATAAGATATTTCTTACCTATCAAAAAAAATTGTGGGATCTATTAGATGATTTTGAAGCTCTAAACATAAAATCTATTCCAAGGAGGAAGAACATGGTAGCAGACACCCTTGCTATTTCGGCAAGCGCATTGTAGCCAGTTGAAGGAACAAAGTTGAAATAATTTTTAGTTGAATTGGTTCATACTCTATCTATTCCTTAAAATATCATGAACTTCTAAGTTTTTTAGGATGATCGACATATATTGGAGTTTATTATGTGTAGCAGTTACTTTAAGGGACAAGAAATAGATGACACCCCAGATGACGAACCTAAGGATACTGCCAATCAAGACAAAGATGGAATCTTGAACCTAAAAACCAATACTATTCCAAAAGGAATGGTTGAATTAGAACATATCTTTGATCATGATGAATCGGTGCTCAACAAAATAATTTTTGAAAAAAAGGGGACCAACAAATGTGATTCATACAATTTAGGAATGGAAGATGATCCCAAGACAGGATTCGGAAAGCATGTAGTTTATAGGAAAGGGAAGACATGCTCAAATTACTCATAGAATATAAAAGATGTCAGTGCCTAGAGCTATGAATATTTGAAGACACATGATCCTTAGATCATTATGCATGATATTCCCCTCAAACTTGATGCCAAACTTTTCCAACAAAAGCAAAGACCTATCAATCCCATCCTTGAGCCTCTAATAAAGAAGGAAGTCAAGAAATTGTTGGATGTGAAGATTATCTTCCCTATGCATTTCTCTACATGGGTGGCTAATCTAGTTCTTATGTGAAAGAAGACTAGAGAGATTTGACTTTACATAGATTTTTGCAATTTGAACTTGGCATCTTAGAAGGACAATCAGCCATTGCCCTTGCTGGATGAAGTCTTACAAATTGTGAGCAATTCAAAAATTATGTCTTTCTTGGATGGATATTCTTGTTACAATTAGGTGATGGTAGAAGGGGAAGACAGATTAAATATTTCTTTTACAACCAAATGGGGAACCTTTTCCTACAGGAGAATGCCATTCAGATTGATTAATGCAACGGATACATTTCAGTGAGCTATAGATGAAGCATTTAAGGGATTGATTAATAGATGTATAGTTATCTATATGGGTGACTTGATTGTCTTTTCAAAATATCAAACTACTCACATTGCTGACCTAAGACATGTGTTCAATAGGTGTCATAAATATGGTATATCTCTCAATCCCAAGAAGTGTTCATTTGGGGTCACTAAAGGAAAGCTCCTAGGTCATATCATTTTTGAAGCCGGCATATCCATAGATCTTGATAGAGTTGAAGCCATTTTGAATTTATCACCCCCAAATAGTTAGAAGGAACTCAAGTCTTTTTTTGGGGAGATAAATTTTGTTCAAAAATTCATAAGCGGATTCACAGAGATCGTGTGTCCTCTCAATAATTTGCTCAAGAAAGGAGCTAAAATGGAATGGGTTCCCAAGGTAAAGAAATCATTTGAGGATATTAAGGTAGCCATTTCCATAGCCCTAGTATTAGTAAGTCTTGATTATAACCTTCCCTTTAAGATATATTCCTTTTCTTTAGAGCATTCATGCACAGGATTCTTGACCCAAAAGAAGGAGAAGGAAGATGAAAGGCCAATTGCTTTCATGAGTTGCCCACTGAGAAATGTTGAGTTGAATTATTCTAACCTTGACAAATAGTCTTTTACCTTAGTTAAAGTGATGAAGAAATTCTTCCATTACATATTGAGAAGTAAGGTGTACGCTATAGTACCTGACCTAGTAGTGAAGACATTGTTGATGCAAAATGAACTTGGTGAAAGGTAGGGTAAATGGATGGCGATACTTCAAGAGTTTGACCTAGAGATCCAACCTATGAAATTAGTTAGAGGTCAAGGATTGTCAAGGATGATAGCTAATAACCAGATTGGTGATGAAAATAAATTTGAATTTGACAAAGAAATAGGTGAGGAAGATTAAAATAAAATGATAGTATCTCAAGTTGACATTGGCCAAGGTGTAGTGACAGATATCTGGAACCAAGATATTGTTTACTATCTCCTACAAAATAGATGCCCTAGTTGGATGAATAGTTTTCAATGCAAAGGACTTAAAATGAAGTGAAAGTCCTATATGTTTCAAAACAATAAGTTGTACAAAAAGAACTATGACAGGATCTACTTAAAGTGCCTAGGACGTAAAGAAGTGAAGGAAGTCCTAGAATAGTTTCAGGACAAGTATGGTACAGGGCACGATTTGGCAAAAGTGACAACTCATATAATTTTGAGATCATGTTATTTTTGGCCCACATTATTCAAGGACACTTTTGAGCATGTGCATTCTTGTCATATCTGTCAAACTAGTGCAAATAGAGAAAGACACTTGGCGATACCGCTACAACCCATATATGAAGTATGCCCTTTCATGAAGTAGGGGATGGATTTTATTGGTCTAGTCAACCCACCTTTATCAACTAAAAACACCTACATTCTCATGGCCACTGATTATTGTACAAGATGGACTGAAGCTAAAACTTACAAAACCTGCACTACCAAGGTGGTGATAGACTTCTTGGAGGAATATATTGTTACCAGATTTAGAATGCCATTCACCCTAGTGTGTGATAATGGATTTTCTTTCACATCACTATTTTGGACTCAACGGGCATTCAAGAATAAGGTTATCATCAAGTTCTCTTCAAATTATTACCCACAAGGAAATGGAGTAGTTGAATCTATGAATAAGAATTTGATCACAGTAATAAGGTGATTGTTGAAGGAGAACCCTAGAGACTGGCATACATAGTTGAAATATTCTTTATGGATAGATCGAGTGAGGGTCAAAAATGTTTTGGGGACTTCTTTGTATTTGCTTGTCTATGGACAAGAACTAGTATTCTTGCTCAACCTCAAAATTCCTATTCTAAAGTTCATGAGTGGATATGCTGAAGGCACTGACAAAGTACAAATTAGATTGATGAATCTTCTAGAGATGGATGAAAAATGGACAATTGCATTAGAACACATGGCTAAACATCAATTTTTCATGAAAAGGTGGTTTGACAAGAGAGCCAAAAAAAAATCAATAGGATTTTTGACATTGTTCTATTCAAGGATAAGGTGAAAGAAAAATTGGACAACCATACCAAGTTTCAACACTTGTGGACTGGTCCTTATCAGATCATGAAAATCCTTGGAGAAAACACTTTTAGGCTCAGTTCCTTACAAGGGGAATTTCTTCCCTTACCAATAAATGGGAAATTTTTAAAACATTATTTTGAGGCCTACAAGAAGCACACACAAAAAAATTAAAAATATTTTTTTAAAAAGTTAGGTTTTATTTCTGCATTTAGTTAGATTCTATTTCTGCAATTAGTTAGGTTTTATTTTCACAAGTGTGTTTATTTTCTGCAAGTGTGTTTTGCTTTCAGTTGTGTGTTTTCTTTTAGTCATGTGTTTACTTTCCAAATTCATGTTAGTCCCAAGGTGTAAGGTGTACTTGAGATTTTATCTTGAGAAATTTCACTGACCACTCTTTGGTTTTGATTTCAGGAAGAGGTATTTCATTGTCAAAACATTTTGACAATTGTGTTTTTTATACCAACTGAACAATGGACATTGCTTATGGAAATAGGGAGAATTTCAGTCTTATGTTTAGGGTTCTGAACCAATGAGCTCTCAACACTTTGCAAACTTAAGAATCAATCATCTTAGGTGTTATCGAATTAAGGTTGAAGGTAGCAAGGGATGATTCAAACTCCAATTGGTTCAAATCGAAGGGGTCTTCTCAAAGGGTTGCTAAGATCATGGTTTGGTGTGAGAGTTTCTAAAAGTTCTAAAAGAGGAACGCAAGGGATGATCACCAAAAATTGAATCCAAGAAATGACACCAATGTCCTAGCTACACAATCTAAGCATAGTTAGGATACAAAAAAAAAGAAAAAAAAGAGGAAAAGGATGGTGTTAAGACTGAAGGATTCTAAAGATCTGAAATGGCAAGAGGATACAATTTCAAAACAAAGTATCTTTGTACTAAAACATTGCTTCATCAAGTAGTGACATTACGTGCTACATAGAGCGATTCTTCAAAATTTTGCCAAAAAATTAAAAGAAAGTGACAACCCGCTAAGAGCCCTCAAATTGATTCTCTCAACTAGTCAAGCAAGCGATTGGTAAACAACTTTTGTGAAGATTCTAAATGGATGAACCAGCAAGGGTGGAAGATTATTTCCACGTTGTTGGAAGTCTTTGATAGACTACATCCTGGGATGTCAAATATAATGAATACATAGACCACACACTAGGCTTGACGGTTTTGGATCTTGTATTTTGACTATGAAGTCATTTGAACTACGGTCAAGACATTTGAAGTTCGGTTGGTGTTTGACACACATCGAAAGAATGTTTGCTGATAGAGAAATGCCTTTGTCATTTCTTCCTTTTTTTGGGGATTTTTTTGTGGTTCTACAATGCACACCCTGTATCCATTAAGAAATGGTGACCCCGTACTCTTTTTTTGGATTTGAGCCAATTCTGAGGCCCTGAGTCCACGTCATCAAATAGTAAAAGCTATAAAATTTTAAAAAATCAAAGGTCAAAAATCAAAAAAATTCAAAAAGTTAGAAAAAATCGTAAAATCAAAAAGTCATAGAAAGGTAAAAAAAATTGAAAAAATATAAAAATTGAAAACTTGGAAAATTCAAAAAAAAAAAAAAAAAAATATTTGTGCACCTACACACCTCATAAGGGTCACAGGAGTACATCCCACCTTTGGTGGGGTGTAATGTGTAGCTGCACATTTGTGCAATACGCACCATGCACCACCAAGGGTGGGTGGCTATAAGGCCCTGACCCCCCCCCCCCCCCCCCCCATTGTCTTTTTCACCAAAGTTTTTTTTTTTGCAAACTATCTCAAAATCCTTGCACCCTCCAAGCTCTAACTCTAGTTTCCTTTGTACGTGTTTTCGTACCTCAATAAGTGCATAGTTTCACTTTTGCACCTACGCTAAGGTATGCATCATGCCTGCAACTCTCTTGACAAAAATCAAAACTTGAGGAGCGCAAAGCACACATCTCTCACACACTATGCATCTACATGCACAATATTGCACCGACCACACCTTCACTCCACTCACCTCGTTGCCATGCACGTTCGGCCACACTTTGCATCATGCACCATTACTCTCCTACATAATGCACACCACCACACTCTTGTGCAATGCACATCGTATGCCACACATGCACCCCATCATGTGTACTCTATGTTATGCCCCCCGTGCACTGCGCACATCTTATGTCGCTCACCCCATGTCATGCATTGCTTGAGCTTTGCATAGCGCCACTATGCACTTAGCATGCATGCCACATGTGCATGCACCTACATGCACACTTTGTGACTCCTGCGTGCTCATGCTACCCACCACATTGTGTGCTCACTCTCACACACCACTTGTTGCATGCATCACCCACATGCACCCGTGTTGTATGCTCATGAGTGCTCACACAAAAAATCCTCAAATGTAAAATAGCGCACCTACTTTGATGTGCAATTGTGCACCCCCTCCATAAACCCAAAATAATAATAATAATAATAACAAAATAATAAATATATATATATATATAATAT
Source organism: Cupressus sempervirens (assembly GCA_028749045.1). NCBI lineage: Eukaryota > Viridiplantae > Streptophyta > Pinopsida > Cupressales > Cupressaceae > Cupressus > Cupressus sempervirens. The sequence goes on from CM053789.1 coordinate 621,841,565, forward strand.
ATATAAAAAACCCTTAAAACACATTACAAATGCACTTCATGTTAGAATAAGGATAGGTGATTTTCATACATATAATTTTTGGTTCTATTAAACGGCATTTTGTTGTACTCTCATATTTTAAATTTTGAACTGATGGACATCTTCTGATGCAGATATCATGGCATCCTCTTCCAACAAGAAAATGGCATTGAAGCCCACTGTGTTCAAGTTCCAAGGTGTGCCATTGAAGTTGAGGTTCCAAGATGACTATGAAGAAATCAAAGACATTGATTTGGGACATAATAACTTAGGAGAGTTCCTCAAAATCTATAAGAAACCCACAGAGAGATTAGCTCTAGTATCTAAATTGATCCAATTGAGGTTGGTGAGTGTAGCTTTGCACCCAATGCCAGTGTAATTAGCAGACTTGATCATGACATTAGCTCAACACTTTGTTCCTGAAGAAAGAGTGGTGAAGAGTGTGATAGGAGAAGTGGTTCTTGACCTCTAACTTGACAACATTGAAGGGGTCTTTCATCTCCCAAGAGTGGATCAATTCATAAGACTCTCCTATGAAGCAACAGAGAGGTGGTATAGGGAGCACCTGAAGGAAGCAATAGAAATCATTCAATCATTTTACCTCATTGAGAAGACTCCTCTAGGGAGGATAACAGGAAAGGTGGACATGACAATGAGGTATATGAAGGAAGATATTGGCCATTCCATTATTCTTCTAAGTAGAGTCATGGGTCTACTAGTAGTTGGGCCCCTCAATGTCTTCATGGTCAATATTAAGATAATGAATATAGCAAAAATGCCACTTGACTAGGCCACCATATTAAGTGAAAACTTGTGTGAGCAATTGGGGGTAGTCAATGACAAGAAGAAGTTCTATATGACTTCTTACATGGTATACCTGCTAGCAGAAAGAGAAACAAACTACCTCAATTTGTACAAAAGAGGCAACATGTAGGATCCCAATGCCTAGTCTTACATCGCCTACCCTTAACTAGTGAGGAAGAAGCTCTCAGCATAGAGCAAGGAATACAAGATTGTGAATGATGCTTTCATTTTCGCAATCATATGATTCATAGAGGGAGAGTATGCAAAGAGGTTATCTGATTAGGAAATAGTACATATAATAGCTCTCAAGGCCTATTACATCTAGTTTAAGACATTCACATATCTAAGGGTAGCTGGTGCCTCTGTCAACCCTAAGAGCTCCCTAGATATCCAAGTGATAAACTAGTTTTGTTGGAGATTGCATGGTAGATTGAATCTACATATGACCTGGTAAGGAAGCAATGAAGACCATGTTGGACATGGCCCTTGGTCGTAAGACCATACCAAGTGAAATGAAAGTAAGATATTTTATCTTTTGAGTGGGAGTGGGAACATTATCCCCTAGATGAATATAATTCTCCTTAGCCCTATTTTGATAATATTGGGAAAGTTGAGAGTCTGGTTGGCAAAGAGTTCCATCATGAGGAGGTCATTAAAGACCATTGGATGAATGCGACAAATGGCTACGATGTCAGTATAAGGGGCTATTGTAGGATGACTTTTTATTTGGTGGAGAAGGCTCTCAAACTAAGCATTCTAGAGGAAATAAGGTAGAAAGATTCCAGGGAGTTGCTAGACCCCCTATTCAACTTGAACAAAATTGGAGAGAGACCCATCATGAATGTCAAGGTTGACAGGGAGGAGGGAGATGAATTTAATCATCAGGTGAGGAATGTCATTAGAATGACAAAGGATTGGATTAAGAAGCCTTTTTAACTTGATCCAATACCTAACACTGTGATCTTTCATGCTCAAGCTTGCCCAGAGAAAGGTAGTGGGAAGAAAGTTACAATTCCTACCTTTGTAGCCCAGTCTCCCATCAAGCCGTAGATAGTATACCAACTTGACCGCCTAGTTGGATACTATCACCCTCCAAAAAGGAAAGGAAACAACAAGAGAAAAAGGAGCTCTCCTCAAAGGGTCAATACACAAGAAGGTGGGGCACAAGCACCTCCTCAGGAGTAGGAAATAGATGTTCAAGGGTCTGAGGATACTAGAGCTACTCAAGTCTAGGATGACCCTCAATTGCCTCCCTTTGAGCCTAGCCAATTAGAAGAGGGAGAGAGTCGGCAAGTTTCCATTCCTCCTCCACAAGAAGAGCCAGCTTCCCCTTCTAGCTCTATGAAATAGAGAAGGATTAAGATCCAAATGAAGAAGAGGCAAAGGGTGACTAAAAGAATGGTGCCTTTCACATCTGTTCCTAAAACCATTCCAGAGGGAGAAGAGGAAGATAAAGGGGAACAAGTGCCCCTATAGAGAAGAACCTAGCTAGTTAGAGCCATAGAGCAAGAAAGGAGAAGGAGTACCATGGTGACATTTCCATCCACCCAAGTAGGACCCTTGGAAGTCTCATCTTCAAAAAATGAAGTACAATAGTGGGTGGATGAGCAGAGTAAAGAGGGTGATGACATTTTCAAAATGTTAGATTTTGATTTTATGCCCATAGGGATAGAATTGGTTGGGGATAAGATAAGGGATACCCCTACAGGTGAACCTTAATTAGAAGAATGGACACAGATGCCACAAAATTCATAGGGTCCTAAAGTTACACCCCCATCTCCACCACAAGTCACAATGGTAGATAAAGGCTCGATTACTCCTCCATCTTAGAGTTTAGAAGAAGAATAGGTTTAGAAGGCATTGTCACAAGAGGAGGAACCAGAACAAATGGTAACTGATGAAGTGTCGAAGGAGGGACAAATAGTGGAATATTCTCAACTACCTTCCCAAGACACTAAGCTGCAAGTTGTAGGATCTACGATCATAGAAGAAGAGCCCTAACAAAGGGAAATTACTCCAAGGAGGAGCGATAAGGGGAAGGAGGTAGTAGAACATACAAAGGGAAAGTACTCCAAGGAGGAGCAATAAGGGGAAGGAGGTAGTAGAACATACTCCTTCATCTTTGAGAGGTAAGTCTTCAGCTGAGCACATCCCAAGATGGCTCTGGAAGGAAATAATGAGGAGCATAAAGCCTTAATTCTATGCTAATGAGGAAGACGTATTTGAGATTTCTAAGATTTTGAATAAACCTGAGTCCTTGTTGCATGAGGTAAGACCGTTGGCATTTGTCAACAATACACAAGACCAGGATTTGTTTGCTCAAGTGGATGTCCCTCTTGAAGATACAAATGTAGAAAGTATCAATACCCAAGACTATCAAATCAAAGAGGTCATGCTTGGGAGGTCCACATGGGATATAACTCGATTGATGGTGACAATTGGAATCAAGGAAGTTTTTAGGAGCATGGAGTAGGAAGAGGTCAAACTCTAAGCACTTCAAAGGCAGAACGAGATCCTAAGGGGATATTTGGAAGAAGTGGTTGGTCTTCTAGATCTTGAGCATCCTGAGGAGACCTTGAACACTATACTCAGAGAAGGAGGAGCTCTACATGTAGATCCATTTTTTAAAACCTATCAATAGTGGCAGGAACGTTTTAAGGATAAGGGAATTTTGATTATTTAGGGAAACTTGAAGTTATTGTACGCTACACAAGAGAACGTGAAAAAAATGGTAGCAATTTTGAAGCAGGACTTTAGCATTATGGATGAGGTAAGGGCCAGGAGTAAGGACTTAAAAATTTTGCAGACAATAAAGGGGAAAAGATGCAAAATTTTGATAGATGTTTATATAGCAAAGGAATTAGACTTGATTGATGATTGGATAGAAAAGATCACTAATAGTAATAAAGTAATGGAAACATTACATGTGAAAATCCATAGGCTCAAGGACCAAGACTGAGAGCAAATTTTGGAAGCAAAGAAGCAATATACTGATGCTTGCTTAAGGATTTTTCAAGATGAAGAACGGGAGAGGTTGTTACCTATAGAGGTAGTGGTAGAGAGTTTTTAGAAGATTTTTTAGGAAGTTGTTAGTGACAAAGATATTAGGCAAGCCTTCAAAATAGAAGAAGCCTTTATAGAATTGGATACCAAACTCGAGAATTTTGCTGACATGTGAATTGAGGTAGAAAATTATAGATAGAAGGTTAAGGACAAATATGAGGCTTTAATTTATTGGATGTGGAAAAAATCACTGAGATTATAGAGAAATTCAACAGAAAACATCGAAACATAGCTTTGGGATGAAGGGGAACAAAACCCAGATGCTAGAATTTCATTTTTGACACTCAATAAAACTTTGAAATTTTGGACCATTTTAAGGTGCACAGCTCCACAGGTCTGTAGGTGTGCAAGTCCATAGGTGCATAAGTGTGCAGATGTGCATTTCAAAAGCTCCACCTATAGTTAACTACTAGTTCCAAAAATAGAGCTTTCCATGCATCAAAAACACAATAGTAATTTAACTCTAACAAACAACCAATGAAGGATTAGCTTCCATTTTTAGCACTTCCAGATGCTTCTACTTCAACTTTAAGCTTTCTCATTCTTTATTCTCTCATAATTCTTTGTTTTTAAACATGTAAAGGCTCATGCATCCAATTAATGAATAAAAATGGATGGAGTCCTACTTAGCACTAGTTAGATTGTTAGTTTGTATATAATTAGTTTCTTTTATTAATTAAAATTATTTTATTGCATGAAGATATCTCTCACTCTCAACACAAATTGAGATGACTTTTCATAAATACTCCATTGTAATATGTAATCGGGGCCACCATTATTTTGCAATAAAATTATGCTTTTGGTGCTTGCATTTGGAGTATAGTAATTCTTGCCTAAATGTTTCATATTTTTGTGGATTTATGTTCATGAAATTGTGATTGAGCCAAAGGTTTTTTGCTTTGTTTCTAGGTTTGTGATCTTTTAGTTATGGTGTTTGTTATGGTTTTGATGAATTTTGCTGACATAACTAGATGGAGAAGAAATCATCGACTTGTGCCTACATAACTTTTTGTCTCACATGAGTGCACTTTGATGAAGGGTGAAACATCATATGATCACTAAGTTTCTCACCGATGATTGCATTAGTGGAATCGAGGAAGCGTTGCTCCTTCTTTCATTGGTTATATATCAATTTCTTTGAAAGCTTAACTCACAAACATGTCATTTTCCATAGCTTGTCCATTAGGAATTTCAATTTCATGTACTTTCTTTAAAGTTTTTTTTATTTTCTTTTCCAACCCCTTGTTAGAATAGGAATTCATAGTAGTTTTTGATTAAGTAAAACAAGTTTTACAGGTTTCCTAAAACCTAAAAGTATTGCAGCATATCAAAAATAGAGATATTTAGAAATGTCTAGCATAAATGAAACAGCTTAACAAAAGCCAACCATAAAAATCACCCCATGGCTAGGAACAAAAAACTAGCAAGACTAGAGCAAAAAAGACCAACTACACTAGGAAAGGATGAAGCAACAACCTAACTATCAATTCTCTTTATCGAGAACCTACAGGGATTCAACAACTTCTATGGTCTTCCTATTGTTTGCATCCTCCTAGTCCTAGTTCTAAGCATCCACCTGGTCTTTCAGATAATCCTTAGCCTGCCCACTTTCTAGGTTGGACTTCTCTAGAATCTCCCTACCAAAACCAGCATTGATCAATGATTCACCCAGGCTACTAATATTTTTGTTCAGGGTATTCAAAGTTTCAATCACCTGATTTTCAAGATTCTGGTTGAAGACCTCCATTCTTTGGACTTTTTGTTTAACCTTGGTTAATTTGTCCTCCTAGTCAGCCCTATGATCCTGGACATTGAAATGTTGTTGGTCCTGGCTTCTATCCTCTTCATTGTGTCCTTGGTCACTGCCTCTCTTTTGGTCACCTTCCTGGCTTCTTCTCCCTTTAAGTTCTTCAATTTCATGGAACAACCATTTGATAGACCAAAAATTGTCTATCATACTATTCCTAGCATTGTTCAAAAGGTTAAGCCTAGTTTCCCTTGTGTTATCTGAGATTACAACCAGACCAGACTCAATGAGTTCATCATAGTGGGTTCTTCCATCAATGTCCTCCATCACTTGAATATTCATAGGCTCCCTGAAAATCCTCAATTTGGCTTTATTCAAATTAAAATTTCTCCAAGACCTCCTTCTATTTTTTGTTATCACCTCGCCACTCTCTTTTCCTAGAATGTCTATAGTTGTGGAGGAAGTGGGGCCAGGGCTAGTAATCTCAAGAATCTAGTCTTTGGTCTCAAAGGCCTCATCTACTTTCCTTTTCTTAGGATTTCCTGACACATCGACAAAATCCTCCTCCTCCTTTTCACTATCCCTCCCCTTCTTCTACTCCTTCTCATCATCCTCTTCCTCATCCTCATCCTTTGAATCAGTTCCCTTGTCATCCTCATTATCCTCCTCCTCCTCTTGAAGCTTAGTCTTAGGGGGAATGAGGGGTAAACCTCTTAGGCTCTTTCTGTAGGGAATGCAAGTAGAGGGTTTCCTTTCTTGTTTGGATTTGGACTCCTCTTCTTCTAATTTAATTCTCTGCACATTCTCAGAATCTGAGCTCCTAGTTTCCTCAGAAGCACATCCAACATCACCAAGGGATTTTCCCCTAGTTTGAGCCTTCAGATATTCATAAACCAGGAGGAGTAATCCCTTGTAAAGAGTGGGATTAGCAGTGGGTTTCCTCTTGAAACCCTCAATACCCTTGCTCATGGAGGTAAAAAGGTAAAAAGGAAAAGAGATTTTGATATTATGCCTAAAGTGATTAAGCAAGACAAAATGATGCATTCTTATACTATCAAATCTGGGGTCCAGGAAAATATACTCAATGATGATCCTAAAAACATACCTCCAAAGCTTTTTGATTGAATCCATCTCATAGTACGTTTCCACCTTGACGAGCTTATTTAGCTCCTTTTCATCCTTCACAAAAACTTTGACAATGTTTCTCAACATTTTCTTATCTCTAAAAAAATTGGTCCCTTCTAGAGAGATTTCGATAACCTAGGCTATCAGTTCCACATTGACATGGTGGGAGACCCCATTGATTTTGACTCTCCATTTTTCCAAGAATCCACCATAACCTTTGTTATTCCTACATTGAAACCATGGAGATTCTCTAGGAATTGAGAAATTTTTCCCTTTTCTAGTTTGTGCCAAACGTTTAGTTTCTCCTTCTAGTTCCCCACCTCTCCCAATGGCTCCCTCCTATTTCTCTCTTCCACCATGGTTTCCTCTGATACTAAAAGCCCCCACCTACTCATAGATTTCTTATAGACCTTGACCTTCTTCAACTTGTGAAACTCTAAGATGTTTTCAAAAATACCAGTATTAATGGTAGTATTCAAAACAACCTTTAAAATGTGTCATACGTACACACTATAATATTTTGAAAAGAGTTTTGCATGATTTTTAATAACTCCCCTTCCTATGTGCAATCTTGCAAAAATTTCCATCATTTATTTTTTATTTTTCTAGTACTTCCTTGGATGCGATCTTGCAATAATAAATTATTTATTGCCATTGGAAAAATTTCGTCGACATGCCATGTCATCTCCACATTATTGGTGATTGCTTCATTAGCAAACCAGTTAGTAGCTGAATTGGCCTCCCTGTACACATGGCTGATATAGGTCTTATTGAACTTGCTCAAGTTAGACTTTAATTCCTCTATTATACTCATAATGGTCCACGAGGGCTTAGCAAGACCATTGAGACAATTTATGATGTTTAATGAGTCCCCCTCTAGCCATAGGTTCTCAATCCCAGAAGCTAGGGCTAGCTTAACAATGTGACTAGTAAAAGCCACAACTCCTCCCCCATGGTTGTTTTTGATGATGCCTCCACTGCCCGTAGGTCCTAGGTTCCCTTTAGTAGCCCAATCAAAGTTGGCCTTGAACCAATTTTCAGGGGGAAAAGACCACCTGGCCTCTTATCTTTTCCTATCCCTTTCCATTTTCCTCTATCTCTAATTTCCTCCTTCTTCAATATTTCCTTCCTTAGTGGTGGTGAGGTTCTCCTTCATTAGTCCTTCAATTTTCTTGGCAATGAAGAACTCATGAGATTCCCTATCTCGAAATATTCAATTATTCTACTCTTTCTAAATACCCCAACAGAAATGCAGAAGGGACTAGGAGCCAATTGATTGGGAAATTAAACCATTATTTGAACTCCTCCATTGGTTGAAGAAATCTTGAATGTTGATTGAGGGGCACCAGCTAACCCCTAAGTCCCTGGTAAGGAGGTTCTAAACATTAGCGAAATAAGGACAATGAGTAAATAAATGATTGACCGTTTCTAAAGCATGCTTGCATAAACTACATTTGTTGGGGATAGGTTGACCTTGCTTAGCAAGATTGTCCAGAGTAAGGATTTTGTCTTGGAGCAAAAGCCAAAAAATATATATTAATTTTTTGGGTAAGACCAGGGATCCATGCCTTTGCCTAGATGGGTTTCTCCATTCTATCCCACAAAGAAAAGTATCCAGAGGTGACAGAGTAATTGTCATTTGAGTTACCTCCCCAAATGACTTCATCCTCCTTAATATTTATGGGAATAACATTCAAACTAGTCATCAGAGAATTCAAATCCAAGGAAATCAAAGACAAGTCCTACCATCCATTACCTATTCTATAATCACTAACTTTCAGGCCATGTCTTTTTATGCATGGCTCTGCCCATCTACCATAATTAGGGTGGTCAATAAGAGGTCTCTGGCTAGTCCAATCGTCCTACCAACATAAGATATTCTTACCTTTGCCAAATTTTCATTTCACCTTGGACATAGCCAAAGTCATAGCCTTTAATATCCCATTCCAAATGTAAGATCCTTAGGGGATATCAACCTCATGAAGCAAAAGGCTAAGCAACTACCTTCTCAGATACTTTTCAATCATGATTTCCTTCCATTCTCCTATACTATAAAAGATGTGCCAAATTTGTTTGGCTAGAAGGGCATTATTTAGATGTCTGATTTTTCTAATACCAAGGCCTCCATAGCATTTGGGAAGGAAAACATGGTCCCAGGCAACTGAATGATATCTTTTATGCTCTTCAACCCCTATCTAGAGAAAGTCCCTATGAATTTTCTACATTCTTTCAACTTGCTTAGTCAGGATACCAAAGAGACTTAAGGCATAAGTGGAGAGGTTTTGGAATATTGATTTCACCAAAGTGCATTTACCTACCTAGCTGAGAGAAGCACCTTTCCAACCCACAAGTTTCTTGTTGAATCTATCTATGATGCTATTCCAAAAAGATTCCAAGGGTTTGGAACCCAAAGGCATACCAAGATAACTTTCAGGAAGAGTGACAATACCACTTCCCAATATACGAACAATTTTCCTCTATCTCTCTAGTGGAGTATTTAGCCTAGCCAAAACCCCTAGTATAAGTATTTAACAAGCCCTTGAACTCTCTGGCCTCCTTGACCATGGCCTCACCCCCCAAGATAGTATCATCCACAAATTGTTTGTGGGTGAAAGAAAGATGACCAGATGAAGGCTTGATTCCTTGCAAACTCTAATCCTATCTTTTTCTTAAAATAAGTCTTCCTAGGTAGTCAGCCAAAATGATAAAGAGAATAGGGGATAGGCGATCACCCTGTCTCAACCCTCTTGAAGGGAAAAATAAATTTGAAGGGGAGCCATTAACCAGAATAGATAAAGAAGGGGAAGAAATAAGTTGATAGATGAGTTTAGAAACCTGGGAGTCAAAGCCAAATGCTTGGAGGATTGCCAATAGAAAATTCTAGTCCACCCTATCATAATCTTTGGACATATCAAGCTTGAGCAAGAAACCTTCCCTCTTCCCAGCTTCAAGAGAGTGAATCATCTCATTCACTATGATAATAGAGTCTAAAATTTGTCTCCCTAGAACAAAGCCAATTTCTTGAGGGGAGATAATCAGATGAAGAACTTTGAGAAGCCTATTAGTAAGGACACTGGATATGATTTTGTAGAAGGAATTACAAAGGTTGATGGGCCTAAACTTATCCATTGAATCTGCCCCCAAGGTTTTCAAAATGAGGACCACAAAAGTGGCATTGAGTTCTTTCAAAAGGTTTATGGCCCTGAAGAATTCCTACACAGCCTTCACAATGTTCCCTTTGACCACTTCCCAATAGACTTGGAAGAAGAAAGTTGAGAAACCATCTGAGCCAAGGGCCTTATCACCCAAAAGAGAAGTGAGAGCTTGAAAAATTTCCTTCAAGGTAGGAATAGCTTTCAACATAGAGTTATGGTGGGCTTGCAGAATAGTGGGAATAACAGATAGAATGTCCTCTTGATCATACCTCAAGAGAATATGATCCTTAGAGAGGAGAGTAGAGAAAAATTGCACTACTTTATCCACTATCTCATTGTCCTTAGATAAAAAAGCCTATCCTTTCCTGATGCTAGAAATCCTATTAACAACCTTATGTTTTAAGGTGGTTAAGTGGAAGAACCTAGTGTTTTGATCTCTTTCTTTAAGCCAATTTACTCTCGATCTCTGCTTCCAAAAGTGTTCTTCCCTGGTGATGATGTTATGAAGATTAGAGAGAATAAACCTTTCCTCCAACCAGTTCTAATCATTATATTCATCTTATTGAATCACTTCCTGAATAATGCAAATTCGATCAATCCTCTCATCCTTTTCCTAGAAAATGTGGCCAAAATTAGTTTTGTTCTAGATTTTAATATTTCTTTTCACATTCTTCAATTTTTGGGCCACCCTAAACATTGCAGTACCCTCCACCTCGATATTCCACAATGAAAAAATCTTGGCTTCCAAAGATAAATGAGAAATCCACAGTTTCTCAAAATGGAAAGGGAAAGACCTCTTGAAAGAGAGGGGACAAATAGAGAGAGAAATGGGGGAGTGGTCTGATCCCATTCTAGGGAGAAGAGAAAGCCTATAAGAGTGGGTTTGCAACCATATAGGGTAAATGAGGGCTCTATCAAGACAGACCTAAATACAGTCCCTCCCAACTCTCCTGTTGGACCAAGTGAATCTGCCCCCCGTAAGATCAACATCCATTGAAGCCAAGTTATTAATGAAGTTTGAAAGGTCTAACTTACTCTCCTGATCTAGGGTAATCCCTCAAATTTTTTCATCATCAGTTTGGGGGGAATTGAAATCCCCCAATATAGTCCCTTTGTTTATATTTTTAGAATTGATAACCTCTGTAAGCTTAGCCTAAAAAGCTTTTCTCTCCCTTTTGGAATTGCGAGCATAAAGGTTTTAAATGAACCAAGAATCCTTAATATGTATTTGGGACACCTTGCATAGGATGGCATTACCAACATTATAGATTGTGAAAACCTGATAAGCCTTGCTATTATAGAGGATCAACACCCCTCCTGCAACTCCCTTTGAGTCTGTGGCCTCGCAACTCATGTTTTTTTTGAAGGAGATATTGCCTACCACTTCTTTTCTCATTTTGGCTTCTTGAATCAATAAAAATTTTGGTCTTTGGTCTTTGAACATATTCCTTACTAACTCCTATTTGTGAGCCCCATTTAGGCCCCTTATATTCCAAGAGATGGTCTTCATTTCCTTCCAGAGTATTCCTTGATGGTTCTCTAGCTCCTGTCTGCCAAGTTCTTTCTAGCCTCCTCCTATAGTAGTTGATTTGTGTTTTTCCTTCCTAGAGACTTGATTTTACCCCCAACATCAGCCTTAACCCTACTTCTAGTTGTTGCAAGTGATAGAGGAGGATGGTCATGGTTCTTCTTCTTTTTTTAACCATACTCCAGCCATTGTTACTATCTTGAGAATAGTTGTTAATCCAGTCTTCCCATTGTGAGATCTTTTCTAGGGAAGAGTTGTTTATAAACTCTATGATCTTAGTCCCTAGATCTTTGGATACTACCCTATTCATCAGAGGCTTGAGACTTCCCACCTGAATAGGCCCATTACTAATAGCTTCATTCCTTGGAGTCTCCATTAAGGGGTTTGAGTCAAAGACCCTTGGAATCTCCATCCAGGGGGTCTCCTACCTTCCTTCCTTCTGCTCCTTCTCAAGAAACACATTATCTTCTACCATAGCTATGGCCACAACAATTGGGCCATCCTTCAAAGGCTCCTTTGGAGCACTACCACTAATCTAAGTATCTGAGATAGGGAGGGATGGGAAATTACCTCTCTTATCTCCATGGACTCTATCCTACATGTTAGAGTTACTCTTAGCCTCCTTGTTATCCTGATTCTCATGCTACTTAATAGGTTTGTGTCTCCAGATTAGTTTCTTCCTTCCCTTGATAGATGTTCTAGTGGGTTTGGATTTCTTCTTTGTTTTGGCTGAGTTAGCATGAACCTAACTTTTTTGACTATTCTACTTCATAGCCTTTGGGCACTAATTTGCTTTATGACCAACCTTTAAACAAAGGAAGTAGGCAAAAGGCACAAAATTCATAGATCAATTTTTAGACATGCACCTCGAGTTTTGAGTGGAAAGTTAGAGTTTCTGGCATGTCTGTTCTTTCTCTCACCCCTATGCAAATGCATGCATAGTTTAGGCATCTTTTAGTAGTGATTGGATCAATAGATAGAAGTTCTCCAAAATATTTTTCTAGCCCCACAAAAATATCTTCGTTCTAGTATTGTAAAGGTAGTTCAGGCAGTCTAACCCAAATAGGAGCTTGAACAAAAAAAGAGTCATTCAAATTCAACTTGGAAGACCATTTCTAGAGGACCAAAGTGGAACAACCAATAACCCATTGACCTTCACTGAGAATGGAAGAAAGATGCATGTGAACTCAAAAGACAAAAAACCCTTAGCCATGGCTATGACCGAAACATGACCTTTAAGTGCCCATTTCTTCTTAATAAAATTCCTTACAACATCTATATTCAGTCTAGGCCCCACAAATTTTCCAATTAAGGTAGAAGCCATGGATCAAATGTTGTGATCCATAATTTCATTTGGGATGGCAATGACACAAGAACCTTTCTCCATCTCTAGAAGAATCTTAGCAGGCAAGAAAGAAGACTTACCTGAGGGCTTGATTCCAAAAAGGGACAACCATTTAGCTGGCTGACCTCCTTTGGGAACCAAAGGAATCTTTTCCACTTCCTTGAGGGAGCATCTAGGTCCCCATCTACATTTTTTGACTGATCCCCTATACACAACCCCTGATTGTCCTCCTTCTATGGCTCATGCTCTAGTCCAAGGATCTGATTATGATAATCCAGAGAGATCCTGCCCTTTTAAGAATTCAAATTTTGAAAGCCTCCCCAACCACTGCTCATGCTCACCATCTTGTATGGAATTCATAGTAGTTGCATTGTTAGATTGCATTCATAAAAAACATAAAAATACAAAAATATAGTATTTTTTTGTATGTTATTTCGATGCAGTGTGCAGATTCTTTATCTCATCCAAAATCAAAATGAACTAGCAAATGTCTCCTTGTGAACAATCACATTTATCTTCAACTAAAAAAATTCTAGTAGGTCATAAGATCAACCCAGAACCTTGGATTTGATTCACAAAATCAGCTTTTCAAGAGAGGAATTTGCAAGAATTCCTATCATTAAGCATCGTGCATAACAATAGCTCAATAGTTAACAGTATGAGATCTTATTTAAATCTCTTAAATTCAAACTCTAGAATAGTTTTATGTCAAAATAAACACAAAATGAGACTTGTGTAGTACTATTTTTCATTGCATCCATGTTATAAACTAACCCATAAATATAAGTGAATAAGGGCCAACGTGTAGCTAGTCTCTACCAAATGCAAAAGTATGTTAACAGTAATAATACACAACAATAGTAGAGAAAAATTTAGAGTTGTGGGATCCATATGCTTAGAATGCTATTGACATGATTTTTCATCAATATGGCTTATTCATAACTTGAATATATCATGCCAACCCCTAAAAAATTCAACTAGACAATGCTAAATGTTTAGTTCCTAGTCCAACTCGAATCTATTAGGTGTATGCCTTCTGTGCCTTTTGTTAATTTCTATCACAGAACTTTACCAAATCAAATTTTTTTTCATGATTACAAATTTATCTGCATGAATTATTTAGTCAGAGAAAATTTTAGACAGTCCACCATGACTTTTAACTTGCCAAATGTTGTCCCACATTCTTCCTTTTTTTTATTTTCACTCCTTGGGAATTCATGTTCAACCAACACTGACTGTCTGGTAGGTAAATGTAGGAAAACACTAATGATGAGTAATATGATAGTTGTATGAACTATTGATAATATAGAATTACTTTAAACTTACCGTGAAGGAAAGAAGTCCTATTAGAATGATGCACCCATGTGTTCACAGTAAACAAAATAAGTTAATCACAATATTGACACAAAAATAAACTATACTTGATTCCCCAAATTAGACACATACCAAATTCATGTGAACATAAACATTTGATAATATTGAATCAAAATTAATATATACCTTGAGACAGACCACATGAGATTCCACATTTCTAGATGAACTAGATAATACACAAGTAAAGACAATAATAAAATTTCCAAATAAATTATTAACATTCTAGAAAGAATAAGAATAAGAAAAGTTTGTAATTGTACACTCGAAAGTGTCCCACTCTAAACCCTTCTATCCAAACGATTCCATGAGTTTGAAATTCTCGGATGCTGGCTTAGAGCTCCCTATCCACGGAGTGCAAGAGAGTATATTTCAAGAATAAGAAGGCTCTCAGATGATCCTTAGAGATACTCTTCTTGCTAGTAAACCATGCAATGGGAGGTTCCAAAGACAAGATACAAGAATGCAAATGTCTCAAGGAGTTCCTCAAGAATGCAATGCAACTAAAGATTAAACTAGAATGAATATGAAAAGTGCAGCTATTCTAAGCATGAATGAGAGTGTTACAATCCAAACATTAAGCTATGTGAGATAGATTATTGAAAAATAGAAGCTAAACTAAAATTCAACATGAATCTAAGCTAAAATGCTATGGTATGAGAGAATGTAGACAAGAAATAGAAGTTCTCCACAAAGCTCCAAAGAAACCTATTAGAAAACCTGCAGCATAACAATATTCAAAATGAAGATGGATTGAGGGGGAAAGCTCTCTCCCTTTTAAAGTTGTATGGATGGTAGAGATGAAGATGAAGATGGTGGATGATCAATGGTGGAATTCGAAAATAGGTGTGATCCATGTGCACACACGAGTCAACCAATAGAATATAAGTTGACTTGTCATATAAGACAAAAGTCACAAAGCCTTTTCTTTTAAATGCAAAATAGAAAAAGGACTTTATGTGTGCACTTTAAGTGGGTTAGAAGAATGGGGTGTTTTATTTAATTAAAAGGGGACATGTTCTTTTAATCAAATAATGAACTTAGGATAGCATAGTCAAACTATAGGTTATAATCAAATAAATTGATTATTAGCAATTTGGTCTAGATAAATGATTAAATTAATTTAGCCAAAATGTTGAGAAGGGGCCTAATAGTCTAGATGACCATTTTTAGGTGATTACATTTGCCCCTCTTTGACTAATGCGTGATCGATCTGGGAACACATTATGTCAAAGAAAATCAAAGCCAAGTAGGCGATGATAGATATAGATATCTGATTTTGAAGAACGAAATGTAGAAAAAGATAGCAAGTCCTAAATGCACAGCCTGAGAGCGGTAGTACTAAACACTAGGAAGATGATGTTAGGATCTGAAAAGAATTCTAACACCTAACAAAGGGAATAGATCGAGAGCAAGTGATAAGGTCAAACAAATGCTCCTAAGAAATAGATAGCTATAACAATTAGCAATAGAGTATTTCTGCCCCCTCGGGATCAAAATCAAAATGAGGTAAGAGGAAGCAGAAACTAGCTAGACATGAGAAAATTGAGATATATCAATGTCTAATATGACAAATAAATGATTAGAACCCAAGAATGACTATAAGAAATTGATAAAATGCCCCAGTTTGACTAGAGTTGACCTTGAAGGATATAGCATAAAAATTAGGTCAAATCTAGTAGAAAGATGATTTAGACATGAAATAGTGAATTGAAGTAGATATGAAGTATGGAAATGATGAAGACATGAAGAAATGAAGATGCCCCAGTGATGATTCAGAGATTAGACCTCAAAAGGTCAGCTAACTGCTTAGAAGAAAGTAGAATTTTAAAAGACAATTTTGACCATCAAGATGAACTCGAATTTGGATTTCGATCTCGAAAATGAATCTAGTACGTTGAATTATTTAAGAGGTCAAAACTTTATATAATGTGATGATAAGATAGAAAAAGAGATGAAGTGAAAGATTAAGAAGGTAAAAAGACATGAACAAGAAGAAAGTAAAGAAATATATGAAAGGAGTTAGCTGATATGTCCACAAAAAAGATGAAGAGAGAGCTCTCCCCATATGCAAGAATGCAAGACTAAGCTAGAAAATGAACCTAAAATGCAAGCTAATATGAAAAGTGGTTTACCAGCAAGAAGTGCATAACATTTAGACTCTTAATTTCATTATTGAGCATTTATTAGGGACATCATGAGATCATACAACCATCACTAGTATAACTATGAGGATATGAATATGATCGATATCAAATAGGTATGTGGAAATTTAATCTAAGCATTAGAGACATGTAATTCAAGATAACTACGCGATTAGATTCCCTAAGTTTAATTTAGCAAGATTACACCTGAATCAAGGCATAAGCGCCAGGATAAACCCTAAGTGCAGTCTTGCAAAACAGTCAAGGATGATACATTTATAAGTCAAAGTGTTGAATAGGACAAGCACAAATGCTTACAACACTATAGACAAACAAAGTATAACCACAAGCAGAAATCAAGAAGACATGCCCCATGCCCCCAGTCTTCTATTCAATGACATCCTCGAAAGACTATTAGGGAGGGAACACATGGCAAAGAAATCATCATAGACAACGCACAAAGTAGATAAATATCAGCATAGCTCAGTTGTTTAAGTGTTAAAGTGTGTGTGTGTAAGTCACTTAGCCATTTCTTCAAGACTTGATTCTAATAGTGAGAAATATCGCGACATCGGAGACCGTAGGTAACTATCTGAAAGGTGTTGAAAAACACTTGATGTCAAGGTGGGGGAAGTGTTGAGAAACACTATTTTGTGAGTTGTCCAAGAAACCCTAATGCACAAGAATACCTCAATAGGCTAAGCAGTTATGCCCCCAAGATGAGGACAAGAAACAATTCCAAGCTAGGAAATGTGTAGCGAAGTGGATGATTGAGATTGATAGACATAGGTGCAAGGATTTCAAGTAGCGCCTGTTTCCAGGTTTTCACCGCTTGACAGATTTTTTCAGGAACTTTTTTTTTTTTTTTTTTTTGGTGATACATCAAAGCACCTATTGCTAGGTTTTCACTAAGATGATCATTTTTTCAGGACATTTTCTGATTTTTTAAGATTTTTTCAAGATCATAGATATATACAAGATAGTTGAGCAACAAGCCTCTAAGTATAGAACTTCTTCAAGTGTAGGATGTTGATAGGCTCTACAAGTTCTTCATCCTCTGAAGTAGACAATTGGTAAGCACCAGGCCCAAATGCTGTTGTGATAATGTAAGGACCCAACCAGTTAGGTTCAAATTTCCCTTTCTGTTCTCGATTTTGCTGATTTTTGGGATTCTCTCTAAGCACGAGTTCACCAACTTGGAACTCACGGGGGTGAACCTTTTTGTTATATTGTGTAGACATGCGCTTCTGATAAGCTCTCATGTGATCAAAAGTAGCCTTACACCATTCATCCAGAGTCTCTAATTCTTGTACCCTCATAGCTCTATGATCTTCATCGGTTATTAACCCATGTAAGGAGACACGCAAAGAAGGTATCTCGACTTCTAATGGGAGAATAGCCTCAGAGCCATAGACTAGAGAAAAGGGTGTTGCCCCTGTAGGAGTATGAATAGAGGTTCTATAGGCCCAAAGTGCCGGATTTATTTGCAAGTGCCAATCTTTCCCAGAATTGTGAACTATGTGGTGTAGGATTTTCAGCAGTGTTTTATTAGAGGCCTCGACTTGGCCATTCCCTTGGGGATAGTAAATGGAGGACCAATTTTGTTTAATTCGAAACTTTTTGCATAGTTGTTTTAAGTCCTTATTCTTGAACTGCCCTCCATTATCTGTAACAATAGAGGATGGAATACCATATCGGCAAATGATGTGATTCAGTATAAACAGGGCAACATGTTTTCCTATAGCAGCAGATAATGGTACAGCTTCAACCCATTTAGTGAAATACTCTGTTGTTGTGATGATGAATTTATGACCGCTGGATGAGCTTGGATGAATCTTTCCTACCAAGTCAAAGGCCCATTGCTGAAATGGCCAATATGTCATAGAAGGGGTTAACTCTCGCCTGGGAGCATGTATCAAGTTGCCATGGAGCTGACATTTTTGACAGGACTTTGCATAGCGCACAGCATCAGCTTGCATGGTGGGCCAGTAATAACCCATCTTAAGCAATTTTTGGGCAAGTGCAAGGCCATTAGAATGTGCCCCACCAATGCCATCGTGGACTTCAGCAAGTGCCTTCTTAGACTCTTCTAGTTCTAAACACCTAAGCAACGTTCCGTCTAGACCCTTCCTATACAAGTCACCGGAGACCAAAGTGTAGTGTGAGGCATTACGAAGGAGTTGGCATTTTTGGTTGCACGTGAGGGTTTTGAGAATAACCTGATCATGTAGGTAGGAGAAAATAGCTACATAGCGGGAGGAAGCGTGACCCACAACAGTGTAGATCACCTGGTTATCTGAGGAATCATAGGCTAGATGATGTAATTCTTCCACCAGGAACTCAAATCGCAATTCATGTTCTTGTAATTGGAGGATAGATGCTAAGGTGGCCATAGCATCAGCAACCTTGTTTTCTACTCTAGGAATTTGTTGGAATGTTACAAAGGTAAAATAATTTCTTAGAGCATCTATCAACTTTTTATAAGGGATCAACTTGTCATCCTTTGTTTGATATTCATTATTCACTTGGTTCACAACTAGTTGAGAATCCCCATAGATGTGTAGCTCAGTTATTCGCCATTCAAGGGCCATTTTGATCCCATTTGTTAATGCTTCATACTCTGCAATATTGTTTGTACATGGGAACAATAATTTTTAGGACTTTGGGATCATATAACCATGAGGGGAAACAAACAACACCCCTGCTCCTGCTCCATTCTGTGTATGGGATCCATCAAAAAACATCTTCCATGTTTTATCAGTAATGTTCATGATTGAGGCATCTGGAAACTCAATTTGCATAGGTGCTACATCTTCAAGTGGGAAGTCAGCCAACTGGTCAACTATGGCTTGTCCTTTTATTGCCTTACGTTCAACATACTGAATGTCAAATTCGGAAAGAATCATCATCCATTTAGCAAGGCGACTAGTAAGTGCAGCTTTACTTAATAAATATTTCAAAGGGTCTATCTTGGCAATCAAGTGAACTATATGGGCCAACATATAATGCCGAAGTTTTTGGGAGGCCAAAACTACAGCAAGGCATGCCTTCTCTATACTTGTATAATTTAGTTCATAAGCCAACAAAGTTCGACTGATATAGTATATGGCTCTTTCTTTACCTGTCTCATCACTTTGGGCTAAGAGTGCTCCTAGAGAAGAATCTGTAGCTGAAATGTACAGAATCAAAGGTTTTCCCAGAATGGGTGGCATCAAAACTGGCGGTTTTGCCAAGTAGCCTTTGATTTTTTCTAAGCTTTGTTGACAGTCACTATTCGAAATGTGTGTAGATCCTTTATGCAGATTTTTATTGAAAGGTTGAGCCTTATCAGCTAATTGAGAGATAAATCTTCTTATGGATTGTAGCCGTCCTTGAAGACCTCTAAGCTAACTGATGGTCTTTGGTGGAGGCATATCCATGATAGCTTGGACCTTTTCAGGGTCAACCTCAATGCCTTTTGCTGAAATGATATAACCTAGCAATTTTCCAGAAGTGACACCAAAGGCACATTTTTTTGGATTCAACCTAAGTTGGAATTGTTCCATATGGTCCAATATCAAACTAAGGTCTTTGAGATGTGTGTCTTGTTTCTTTGATTTTTCCAATGTGTCATCAACATAGTCTTCCATGTTTTTATGCATCATGTCATGAAAGATGGTTGTCATTGCTCTTTGATATGTAGCGCCAGCATTTTTGAGCCCAAAAGGCATGACATTCTAGCAAAAGGTACCCCATGCACATGTAAAGGTTGTCTTTTCTTGGTCTGCTGGAGCTATCTTTATTTGGTTGTACCCAGAAAATCCATCCATGAGCGAGTACATCTCATAACCCGCAGTCATGTCCACTATCATATCGATGTTTGGTAGTGGAAAGTCATCCTTAGGGCATGCTTTATTGAGATCTCTAAAATCAATACAAACTTGTATGGATTTGTCATGCTTGGAGACAGGTACAATGTTGGAAATCCACTCAGCATAATCAATGGCCCCAATGAAGTTTGCATTCAATAGTTTTTCTAACTCTGTCTTGACCAATAGAGCCACATGTGGATGCATTTTTCCCAACTTCTGTTTGACAGGCTTGACATCTGGTGAGATTGATAAGTGATGCATGATGAGATCTGTATCAAGCCCTGGCATGTCAGAGTATGTCCATGTGAAGTTGACCTTCTTGTCTTCAAAGAATTGAGCAAACTGTGTCTTTTCTTTGTCTAACAAAGATTGAGCTACATGGATAATTTGAGGACATTCTTCTGTTCCCAAGTTGATAGGTTGTGTAGGTTCGACTAGAACCGAAGATCTATCCTGGAAATAGCTTGGTAGACTACCAAGTACCTCATCCGCAGGTGCCTCAAAGAGGTTTTCACCATTAGATACGTATTTATTTTTACTTTTTTGAGGGTCAGACACCGCCACAATGTGGTTTTCGCCGTCTGATCGCTTATTTTTTCTTTTAATTCTTTGACTGAAGTACTTGATATCTAATTCCGTCATGTTAACCGTAGGTTTTCTGGTGGAAGAAATGATAGGTTCAATTGTGTTTAGATAACAAGCGATCTCATAGTCATTTTGGAAAGACCGTATTTCAGGTCTTTGATTTTGGATAGACCAATCTATGAGATATGGGTAAATTATCAAGAGTGAGGGAGAAGTTTCAATGTGATTGATATGGAAGGAGTCATCTCTGGTGACCTGTGAAGTTGAGCCTATAGAAAATGTCACAAAAGAGTCCAACTCAGGAATAGTTCTAGAGGAACTAGCGTGATCCATTGAGACATGTTGTGAGTCAAACTCATCTGACCCCATACTAGACCGTTCGACTACATCGGGTTGGGTTGCATAGGCATGAATGACATCCACCCCTAGCTCACAAGATGCATCAGAGAGGCTTTCCCACTCATACTCATGAGAATCTGTACTTTGACCCCTATCTATGAGATGAGCAATATCCTGCCTAATTCGTTCTCTATTTATGTCCTCAGAAGTAAACCCTTCTTGTTCCTATTGTTGGGAGGTAGAAGCTTCTTCATTATTAGTAGTAACTATTTCTTCTCCCCAAAGGAGGGAAGTGAGAGGAACAAAGTCTTCGTCTTGTGCAGTAGTAGCAATTACGGGAGAGTCATCATCCTCCGATTCACTAGACATGAGTAATCTTCGATTACAGTTTGGTGTATTATTGTCTAGCCCAAAGCCTAGACCAATGGTCTCTCGAGCATCATGAACTTGAGTGTGACTTAAAGGTTCAACTAGAGCGTTCTTACAACCAGTTAAGGAGCCGTGGCCCTGGTAGCCCATTTTTGTCAGAAATTTATAGCCTTTTCCATATTTTTTGGGAGAAATAGGGGTAGTCATTGTAACCTCCTCGTCTTCCTCTTCTCTATAGATCCAGTCTCTAATGGCTTGTGCTTCCTTCTCTACTTCCAGTGGTATGGAAGATTGCATAAAAGTGCCAAAAAGTGTCATAGCAGAAGCAGAAGACTTCTTTGCAATAGTTGGTTTCCCATAAGACTGAGGGGAAATTGATAAGGCAGCAATAGAGTCCAAAGTGTACTCGCCCATACCAAGGCTCATCATTTTCAGTTTTTGTTCACATTCTATGAAAGATGGTGCTAGCTCATGAGAAGAGCGATTGTGCGGGACTAGTGTTTCGACAGCAGATAATGTGTTGATAGACATTAAGTTTTCATTGGGGACAACCACTTTAGTACCATTAAAAGGGAACTTAATGCACTGATGGTATGTAGAGGGTATTGCTTGCATATTGGGAATCCATGGTCGTCCCAACAACAAGTTGTATGCAAGTGGTATGTCTAAGACTTGGAAAACGACATTCTTCTCAACTGGACCAACTCTGATTGGAAGTACAATTAGACCATTAGAAGGCCTTTCAACCTCATCATAGGCCTTTATAGTGATCTTGCGCTTAGGATCGATGGCAAATTCAAAAATGCCCAATTATTGGATTAAATTGAATGAAATGATATTTAACCCTGCACCATTGTCTATCAGGACTCAACGGACGCGGGTACGAAAGATTTGAACTTCGATATGAAGAGCAAGGTTATGGCGATGACTGAGAGCTCGGTCATCTTCTTCAGAAAAGGTGAGATAGTGAGGCGAGGAGATGTGGTTCACCATAGCTTGGAATTATTCTGCATCAATATCTGTGGGAACATTGGTAGCATGTAAATATTTCTCAAGGATATCCCTGTGCAAAGGAGATAACTCTAGCAATTCAAAAATGGAGATTTGTGCTTGTGTGCATTGCAGTTGGCTAACAAGATCATAGTTGGAGATTTTGGAAGTAATTGGTTGTTTAGACAATGAAGCATTTTTAGGATCATTAGCAACTTTTAGGACAACCTTAGATTGCCCCCTAGTGACAGCGTTGAGTGGTTCACCTTGAGAAGATGAAGACCCAGCCACCCGGAGTACCACCTTGGGTCTAGTATTAGTATGGCTTTGAGGAGTGGATCGTGTCCTTAAGACCACTCTTGGTCGTTCATCTTCAGCATCATAATTTGGCCAGTTGTCATTGTTGGAGCTTGCCATACATACGTATTCAATGGCCTCAAGCATGCTTATAACATTATCAGTGTCAGCATAAGCATAACTAATTTTGGTGTCATGATTCTTTTTGGCAGCTACCCTTGAGGTCTCACCCTTTTCATATTTAGGTAATGGTTTTTGGAAAGCCTTATGATCAGTATTCTTAACAAGGCCATCTGTAACAACTTTTCCATCTTCGATGAGGTCTTGAATTACATCTTTGAGTTTGAAGCAATTCTTTGTGTTATGTCCCTTACTTTGGTGATAGTTGCAAGTATGATCTTCTCTCCACCATGGAGTTCTAACGGGTGGATCATAAGGATGTGAGTTGTCTGGCAAGGTGACCAATTTGTTTGCAATTAAGGTTTTTAAAACCACTTCATAAGGTTCGACCATAGGTGTGTAAACACGTCGCTTCTTTGCAAATTTAGAGCCCTTGTCAAAGGTTTGTGGTTTCGAATCTTCTTGTTGCTTTGCTACATAGATGACATTGGAAAGGTTAAATGCAGGTTCCTTAGTCTTAGGAGTGTCCACTACTCCATCATTGACAACATACTTGTTTGTGTTCCAAGGTTTTCCTTTGTCTTTACTATTTCCATTGTTAATTTTGTCCTTGTTTATGGCAATATCACCTTTTTTGATAGCAACATCCTCAATGCGATATGCACTTTCTACCATGGTGTTGAAGGATGTGAATAACTATTTTCTTAGATCAAAGTATAATTCGGGTACAAGCGTATTGACAAAAATGTCAATTTTTTAAGCCTCAGGCACTTGCCGAGGATACCAAGAGTATAAAGATCTCCATCGTTGGAGGTATATTGCAAAAGATTCTCCTAGTTTTTGTTTGATGTTGCATAAGTCTAGCATAGTCACAAGATGTTGAATGTTGTATGAATATTGTTGGATGAAGCGTTGCACAAGTTCATCAATTTTTTTAAGAGGACTCAATTTTGTGAACCATTCCATAGCTTGTCCTCTTAGACTTCTAGGAAACAAACGCATAAGAAAGGTGTCTTCATGCATAAAGTCCATGCTAATAGCATAGAAATGTCTCACATGGTCGTGAGGGTCACCATTTCCATCGTATTTGTCATACTTAGGAACCTCTATATCCTTAGGAAATGGCAGCATGTATAGACTCCTATCGAATGGAAGAGCACAAATCGAGTCAAAAAATGATGTCTTAGGTGGCTCCTTTGAAGTTTGTAGTTGTGCAAATTGTTTCCTTAGTTCCTATATTTCTTCCCTTAAGATTTTTGCCTCAGTGGGCTATCGCTTTGGAATAATATGTTCAACATTAAAACCTTGAGGGAGTTTCCATCCCCTAGCTGTCATGTATCGGAAGTATTGGTCTCCATTTTCCTCTAAAGCTCTGACCATTAATTTTTGGGCGAAGCCATCTTGTTGAAATTTGATCACATCTTCGCTAGTTACTTCTTCATCACTATCATGATGAGATGGTTTAGGTGAAGGACATGCGCCAGTGGTAGCTCTAGGAGTCCTTGGAGGTGTGTGATTACCATCATTATTTTCAAAGGGATTTCAAGGACAAGTTCCTTTATATCCTTCGTAGCGTGCCTGATTGTCAATTTCAGCTTGTTGATTTTCTCTCTCCGTAGTGTATATAGCCTCCAAAGTCTTTTGGGTTTCACTTGCTTGTTCTTCTGAGTGACATTTAATTTCATTAGGATGCACCATAGTGACTATACCACTCATATCCTCGAGTGTCTCAAAGGGTGTACCAAATGGATTTTCAAAACTATAAAGTAGGTTGTGCCAAACGTTAGCTGTTTGTGTTTGAGCAAATTCGAGATTCTTATCACAAGGTTTTTTGCGAGGATGTTTGGGTGGTGTTTCCAATTGCTTGAAAATGAAAGGCGTGTGGCTACCGTTACCAACTTGATATCTAGTTGTGACCAGCATGTAAAGAGTTGTCTTTGTTTAGTAGGACAAGAAGAGCGAGCCAAATTTGAAGCTTTTATGATCAGGACTAGTCACTTGTCAAAATGTGATAGATGGCTTGTCAAACAGTGCTCAAGATCCTACAGCATGGGTGACTTGAGCCGAGTGGACGAGCGAGAAGCTCAATAGCGGATAGCTAGAAAAATAATAGCTAAATTTTGACAAGTGATTTATCAAGACGTTTCAAGACTTACATTCGATGGACTAAACCCATCTTTTCAACTTAGGACGAATTCTTCACACACTAATACGTGGAAAGGATCAAGGGTGACCAGCGTGACGCTCCTTAGACCAAATAAATCCAACTACAAACTCTATTTTTGACCCAAAATAACTCTAGGTGATACTTTCTCAAAAGGAGGGCGACATAAGTTCAGCAAATAATGTCATGCAACAGAATTTCAGGAACAGTGCGATACTTTTTTTCTAAGCGACAGATATTTATACCAAGTGCGACAGAATATCAGACACAGTGCGACATAATTTACTACTAACGTGCGACATAATTTTTGAAAAAAATGTCGCGCAATATTTTTCGTGAAAGCGTGCGACAGAGTGCCAGTTTTTTGTAAAAAGGTCAATTTTTTGGTTTGGAGTTCATTTCAATTTGTCAATCAGACAGTCGTTTCAATCAGACAGCATTTTGTTTCAGCTTGTATCAGTAAACAGCAAGGTTTGCAAACAGTAAGTGTTGTAACATGCCTTCAAAACAATTGATCAAGGGTAAAAACAACCTTGTCAATACGCACTTGGGATATTAGAACAGCCTTCCTAACAACTTTTTATCGAAATGTTTATGTTGCAAGAATGTTAACACTGGTCAAACCATCGAAAACAATAGCCAAGCAATCTACCTTAGAGTCACGGTTCATTACTCAACAACTTAGCTCACGCTTGATGCTCCTTCGCCTCACACCAAGTGGTTGCCCACAAGAGATATTGGCTTGGCCATGGAAGTTCCATAAGCACAACCAAGGGAACACATATGGTGAGTGTAAATCTTGGGGTGATCTGGGTAGTCCACTAGGATCGATCCTTGCACCAAGAAGTTGAGCAGCTAAAAAGGGCAGTTACTAACTTAGGGTTTTTAGATCAGGCTTCCGTTCATAGTGTCCCTCTTGCTCCCAATTATGGGACACCTCACCTTGCGATGAGTAATCGATCTCGCGATCACAAGAGTACCTTAAGCATTCTTGCCTAGTGATCTCCCTATGGTCAAAATTCCATAAGCGATCACACTAGGCAAAGACAAACACTACGTCTACCAAATTTTTGTGTCTTTGGTAGCCTTGAGTTTATAGTGGGTTGGAAGAGCCAAGTAATCGGCTTGTCCCCACTTGGGTCGTCCCTCTCAGGTTGTCCAAGAGCAAGCCCTCTAAAGGATTCTAACTATACAAAGTGGATCAACTTTCGAAAGTCAAGATTTCTGGTTCACCACAAGGGTGAAGATCATACTCTCCTATTCCAATCTTTTTCTCCCAAACACGCCAGGAAGATTCAGTTACCCCTTGCTTTTGAAACCAAATGGCAAGTCAAGATTTTTGATTCACCACAAGGGTGAAGAGTATACTCTCCTATTACCAAAAGACTCCAATCACAAGTTTTATGTGCCTATAAAAATGAACAATTATTCAATGCCGCACATGGAAACAAAAAATCAAGAAAGTTTGGGTTTTTATGCTTTGGGTAGCCTTGCAAACAACATTAGTAGCCCTTGCACATTTGAAGCTTTGACATGCGTTCTTTTTGTATGCAAGGTTTCAATATTTTCTTCACAAAGAGGGCAACCTGCAATTACAACTCGTTAGCCCACAAGTTAGCACAAAATAATCACAAAAATTGTGAATTAAACCTTTGTAAGACAACCTTGAAACCTTCTTAAAAATGATAGTCAGCCAGCTAAGAAAAAATTTGATCAAATCCCTCAAGGAACAAGCAAAAAAAATGTCAAGCGATACTTTTTGCTGAACAAATGTCGCGCGATAGTTCGCAGTAAAGGAAGGCGACAGTTTTTGTTTATGCGACAGTTTTACTTCAGCCGTGCGACAGAGTTCTGCACAGAGGGCGATAATATATAGGCTGTGAGCACGACACTATTTCCAAAAAAGTGTCACACGACAATAATGTGAACTATCGCGCAATACTAGAAAAATGTCGCCCAAAACTATGACTGTAAAAAAAAAAAATACAGAGCAGTACAGAAAATGTAAGCGAAAATAAGAAAAGGTAGGGCAAATAGTACAGTCCTGCCCCCTAGTCATGGAGTGCAAGGGGCATACAAATGAACACATAAGAGCTCTCAGCTGAGCTTTAGAAACGCAGCCCTTGCTAGTAAACCACAAAATGGGAGATTCTTTGAGACAAGAGCAAGAGTGCAAATATCTTCAAGGAATCCCTCAAGAATGCAATGCAAATGAAAATTAAGTTAGAATGAGATGCAAAGTGGAGCTATGCTAAAACATGTATAAGAGTGTTACAATACCATTATTAAGCTATGTGAGATTAAGCTACATGTAAAAATGAAAGTTAAGCTAAGTTAGAATGCCATGGATGAGAGAATGTAGACAAGAAAGAGAAGTTCTCCACAAAGCTCCAAAGAAATTTGTTAGAAAACCTGTAGCATAACAATATTCAAATGAGGATTGATTGAAGGGGAAAGCTCTCTCCCTTTTAAAGTTGTACAGATGGTAGAGATCAAGATGAAGATGGTGGATGATCAACAGTAGAATTGTAGCTTATAACCTTATAGCTTAATAATGGTATTGTAACACTCTCATACATGTTTTAGCATAGCTCCACTTTGCATCTCATTCTAGCTCAATTTTCATTTGCATTGCATTCTTGAGGAACTCCTTGGGACATTTGCATTCTTGCATCTTGTCTTTGGAACCTCCCATTGCATGGTTTACTAGCAAGAAGAGTATCTCTAAGGCTCATCTGAGAGCCCTTGAACTTGAAATACACTCTCTTGCACTCCATGGATAGGGAGCTCTAAGCTGGCATCCAAGCATTCTGAACTCATGGAATCATTTGGATAGAAGGGTTTAGAGTGTGACACAAATCAAGTGTACATTTTTGGCGCCCACCATGGGGCTTGAATCAAGTTTCTAGCTCCATTTGCTTTTATATTTCATCTCTGATTTTTTACAGCAGCATATTGGATCTAATTAAGTGCTCTTGTAGGATTATCACTTTGATTTTAAAGCCAACCCATAAGTAGATTGGTTTGAAGGTCAAAAATCTAGTTGGTTTAAAGATTTGATCGTATCTTGTAAACCGCTTAGATTTTGATTCTGAAATTTTGTCCATAGATTGGGTATATATCCAAAATATTTCAGTCCAATTTTTAGAGCATTTTGACATGATTTTTGAAAGTTATGATTTTTTTTTGTTTTTCATAAAAAGTCATTTCTGGTCGCACATCAGCGTCTTTTTTAGAAAAACTTATATTTCCAGAAAGGGTTTTCAATTATAATGGGGGTTCTTTTTTTGTGTTTTGAATTTTGAGGTCGTATTAAGGATCAAAAACTCAATTTGATAAATTTGGCCTGTTTTGACAAAATCAATCTCTAGAGCGCAAATGAAGAGATTTTTTTAAATTTCTTGCATTTTTGAAAAGCTCTCTAGTTTTTAATAGGGGTCTCTTCTTTTCATTTTTATTTTTAAATAAGAAATCATAGCAAACAAGTCCAATCTTGTTGACTGGGTCAAAATCAAAGAGTAAAAATGAGAGCATTTGTGATTAACTTGCACTTTCTTTGCATGCACTTGGTTGGAAGATAAATTGGATTTTTGAGGCAACTCACCTCCTTTTATTGCAGATTATTATGTTATTTCACACTAACTTTTGGTGCTAACAAGTTGTGATTATAGGTTGCCATCCTTATGAAAAAAAATTGAAACATTGCATAAAAAGAACACATGTCAAAGCTTCAAATGCGCAAGGGCTACTAACATTGTTTGCAGGGCTGCCCAAAGCATAAAAACTCAAAATTTCTTTCTTTTTTGTTTTCATGTGTGGCATTGACTAATTTTTCATTTTTTATAGGCACATAAAACTTGTGATTGGAGTCTTTTGGTAATAGGAGAATATGCTTTTCACCTTTGTGGTGAATCAGAAATCTTGACTTGCCATTTGGTTTCAAAAGCAAGGGGTAACTGAATCTTCTTGGCATGTTTGGGAGAAAATTATTGGAATAGGAGAGTATGCTCTTCACCCTTGTGGTGAACCATGAATCTTGACTTCCAAAAGTTGATCCACTTTGTGTAGTTAGAATCCTTTAGAGGGCCTGCTCTCGAACAACCTGAGAGGAACGACCCAAGTGGGGACAAGAAAATTACCCAACTCTTCCAACCCACTATAAACTCAAGGCTACCAAAGACACAAAACTTTGGTAGACGTAGTGTTTGTCTTTGCCTAGTGTGATCACTTATGGGATTTCGACCATAGGGAGATTACTAGGCAAGAATGCTTAAGGTACTCTTGTGATTGCAAGATTGGTTACTCATCGCAAGGTGAGGTGTCCTGTAATTGGGAGCAAGAGGAACACTATGAACAAAAGCCCTATCTAAACATCCTAAGTTAGTAACTACCCTTTTTTAGCTGCTCAACTTCTTGGTGCAAAGATTGATCCTAATGGACTACTCGGATCACCCCAAGATTTACACTCACCATATGTGTTCCCTTGGTTATGCTTATGGCATTTCCATGACAAAGCCAATATCTCTTGTGGGAAACCACTTGATGTGAGGCTAAGGAGCATCAAGTGTGGGCCAAGTTGTTGAGTAATGAACCATGTCCTTTAGGTAGATATTGCTTGATGTGTTCCTGAATGTGCTAGACCTGTGAAAATCTTTTGAACATACACATGATGATAATTTTAGGGAATTCTTTTGAGACCTCAGATATGCTTGTATCATGCAAGGTTGTTTTTTCCCTTGCTTGATTGTTTGAAGATTACTCCATGTGTCACTATCTTGCTTGGAAAGAAATTTCTTTTGAACATCAAACTTGCTATGCTATCAACTATTGTCAAACTTTGTCAACCAAGTCAAAACATCAAATGCAAACATTTTCTTGTGTTGCTTGCTAAGGGGAGTCTCATCATTTGACTTTGATTTGCTATGTCTCTAGTTTTTGAACATGCTTAAAGTGGATCTTTGGTCTTAGCGCTCTTGGTCTTTCTATCTTTATAGTCTATGTCCACTTGCTAGTTATATTTTTGCTGCAATGGTTGCCTTGATTTCTTTACTATACTCTTGGGTTGGAGAGTTGTTCACTTGTCACCCTACTTGCTCTATCTATTTGGCTATTTGGGCATCTTGCCTAGCTATTGACTTGAGTCATTCATGTCGTAAGTTTCTTGGACATATTGTTTGACAAGTCGCTTTAATCTGTCTCTACTATCTTAGCAAGTAAACACTCTACCTCCTATAGTTTCAACATCAAGTTATCTTCTAGACTATTTTATGCTTGGCTTTGCATCTAAAACTATGGGATCTAAACCTTGTGCTACCAAACTTTAACCAAATCTAGATGATCATCATATCCTCCATGTCACTAAAGAGTTTCAAGATCTATATGCACAATACAAAGAACTAGAAGAGACAAATGATCTTTCTTACCTTCATCTCTCTAAGCGCATGATGGAAATGAAGTCTAAACTTGAGAAAAGGTTAGAGGAGAAGATTGCATCATTACATGAATCTTCCTTAAGATCTTTACATGCATTTGAGTCACCTTCTTTGAGGTCATCCTCTTCTTCTAGGTCTACATGCTCTACTTCAAGACATCAAATATCTTCATCTTCTAGATCTAAAGACCTCCTTAGAGAGAAAGCAAGTGATACCTCCTTTGAGCCTATGCCAAAATTTCATGATGGACCTATCTTTGACCAAGATAATGATGAAGACATGAATGCATTCTATTCACTTGAAAAACAACAAGAAGATCCTAGACATACTTCTAATAGAACTTTTTCTCCCTTGGAAGATTCTTATGATGACACTTTGCAAAAACTTCTTAGCAATAAGATCATCATGTTACCTAAGTATAGCTCATATGGAAACCCATTCTTGGATATCTATTGTTCTTATCATCAACATAATGAGCATAGTACTTCAGATTGCATTGAGCTAAAACATAAAATCCAAGATCTTATGGATAATGAAATTATTGGAACCTCTAGTGACTCATGTGCTGAGGATACTTCTCTTGAGCAAGATTACGTTGATGAATCTATGTCTAGTAGTAGCTCTATTACATCTTCCACTTCTTCCAACACTCGTGCATCTCCCAACACTTCAAAGCTTTCCAACATGCCTCCATCAAATAAAGAACCTAATGCTTTCCACGTTGACTAGGTGTATCCTCAAGGGCTACCTCTAAAAGAAACTCAAGCCAACCTTCACTTGGCTACAAACCTTTTCCATGCTAGTAATCCTAAACATCCTCAACCTTCATGCACTACTATACCTAATCCAAGCACTACTCCATTCACTCTTCATTCTCCCTTGTCCTTAGAAGTGGTTCCATGTCAAGAGGACTCTCAAAAACAAAAAGCTATAAATGTCAAGAAAGATCAAGATCAAGCACCCTTTCATCTCTTTCAAGATTTTTCCCCTCCATATCCTATAGCTAATCCACCTCCTAAATATGATGAAGACACCACTTCCATTATCTCCTTTGAGCTTACTGAAAATTATGAGAAAATTTCTCTTCATATGCTATCCAAAGCTACTTGTCAAGATCAAAGCATCGCCTCATGTTCTACTTCTCCACATCCACTTCAAAATTGTGCTCAAGCTTGAAGTGCTTCTATTAAAAATGTTGTTCCTATCAAAGGTACTTATGAGTCTATTGATGGCTTTGACCATGTTGCTCATTCTAAAGATGTTGATATCCCTTCCCACTATCCCTTTGCATCTTCTAAATCTATCCTTGGTCCATATCCATCTAAGCTAAAGCATTCAAACCTTCCATCCATATTGGGGCCTTATGTTCCTACATCTCCTACATTCACTCCTAGCTCATTCCCTAGGTCTCCTATAATACCTCAAGATCAACAAAGACACTCATCCTTGATGACTTTTCACCCATCTATACATCTAAACCAGTCATATCATCCTTATTCATCCACAAATCCCAAGTCCTTTGGAAGTGAGAATAAACATAAGAATCCATTGAAAAAGAAAGATCACTATGTCCCATCTAATCGACATGTGAATGCTAGGAAGGAGAATGCACAAAAGAGACCGCAAAGGTCCACTACTCAAAGAGCTAAACCAAAGAAAATATGGGTTCCTAAATCCATCATTATACAAATGCACTCTCAAGCACCCAAAGAATGAGGAAAATCTAAAGCTATGTGGATTCCCAAGTCTCTTTTAAAAGACTTGAATATTGAAAATATTTCAAAGTTGACATTCAAGCTTCCAAAGGCTTCCATTCCATCTTCTTCCAAAAATCTTCCTAAAAATATTCCAAAGCCTTCCACTTGACTTTTTTCCAAATCTCTTCTACCAGCTCATACATCTAAATCTCAAGCTACTTCATCCATGATTCCTCCATCATTCCAATACTCTTCAAGGTGTGTGTCAATGTTGATCTTGTACAATATTTCAACTACCCTCATGAAATCCTCTAAAGCTTACACTTACTTTCTATAAATGAACTATTATCCTCCATATACTCTTCCTACTACCATTTCTCTTTCATCACCCTATCAACATCTTTGAGCATACCTTTCTATGGTCTTGGCTTATCATGACTTATCTTTTCTATAGGAGCACTATCTACATTCAAACAGCTTGAGCTCTTTCTAAAATTCAAAAGAAATTTTTTTTAAAAAAAACATGAAAAAAAAATGAAAATGTGCCTTGGTGAAAACCACTTCTTGTGGCACCTTGGTAGCAAAAGTAAAGAGAAATAAATCCATCCTATGGTGAAAACTACTTCTTGTGGAACCTTAGATAAGTACCATGATGAAATCCTAGCAAATAGGCATCATGCGTAATTCTTCCATCATCCATCTATCCCCTCTTCTCTCTTTGATCTTGACAATGTTGAGCTATCTTTGCATATTGGCTATCTTATCCACCAAATTTTCTATTGTGCTCTCCCATTCACTCATAGCCTCTATCTTGAGCTTTATTCTTATTGCTCTATCCCATTGCTATACTATCTAGTTGACCCCTTGGTCTTGATCATAATAAATGAAACATGGTTCTCATAGGTCTCTTGACATGGCTACTCTTTTGGACTACACACTTCATGCTATCTCACTTGTTGGCTTCACTACTTATTCTACATGCTATCTTTCTCATTACTTCCATTTCTTATCCAAAACATGCTTCATATGACTATTTCACCTCTTTCCCTAGCTTGGGTACTCTTGAGGAGTCATTCCTTGAGGATCACTTTCGCTTGCTTCATACTCTTTTTTCATCCATCTTTGCTTATCCACTGGCTCGTTGCTCCATCATATCCTATACTTTGCTAGACATTGGGAGAAAATGATGTGATCTTGCTTGAGAACTAGTGATATTTAAAACCTTCTAAAAATCCTAAAATATTGTATTTCATTTTTACATGTAGCTTAATCTCACATAGCTTAATAATGGTATTGTAACACTCTCATACATGTTTTAGCATAGCTCCAGTTTACATCTCATTCTAGCTCAATTTTCATTTGCATTTCATTCTTGAGGAACTCCTTGGGACATTTGCATTCTTGCATCTTGTCTTTGGAACCTCCCATTGCATGGTTTACTAGCAAGAAGAGTATCTCTAAGGCTCATCTGAGAGCCCTTGAACTTGAAATACACTCTCTTGCACTCCATGGATAGGGAGCTCTAAGCTGGCATCCAAGCATTCCAAACTCATGGAATTGTTTGGATAGAAGGGTTTAGAGTGTGACACAAATCAAGTGTACATTTTTGGCGCCCACCGTGGGGTTTGAATCAAGTTTCTAGCTCCATTTGCTTTTATATTTCATCTCTAATTTTTTACAGTAGCATATTGGATCTAATTAAGTGCTCTTGTAGGATTATCTTTTGAATATTGTTATGCTGTAGATTTTCTAACAGGTTCCTTTAGAGCTTTGTGGAGAACTTCTCTTTCTTGTCTACATTCTCTCATCTATGGCATTCTAGCTTAGCTTAGCTTTCTTTTTTTACATTTAGCTTAAATCACATAGTCTAATAGTTGGATTGTAACACTCTCATACATGTTTTAGCATAGCTGCATTTGGCATTCTCATCCTAGCTTAATCTTCATTTGCATTGCATACTTGAGGAACTCCTTGGGACATTTGCATTCTTGCATCTTGTCTTTGGAACCTCCCATTGCATGGTTTACTAGCAAGAAGAGTATCTCTAAGGCTCATCTGAGAGCCCTTGAACTTGAAATACACTCTCTTGCACTCCATGGATAGGGAGCTCTAAGCCAGCATCCAAGCATTTTGAACTCATGGAATCGTTTAGATAGAAGGGTTTAGAGTGTGACACAAATCAAGTGTACATTTATGAGTGACACTTTAGAGTGTGACACTTTTGAAAATAAAGCTTGAATGCCAACTGAGAGCTCCCTAGTCATGGAGTGCAAGGGGCATACAAATGAACACATAAGAGCTCTCAGCTGAGCTTTAGAAACGCAGCCCTTGCTAGTAAACCACAAAATGGGAGATTCTTTGAGACAAGAGCAAGAGTGCAAATATCTTCAAGGAATCCCTCAAGAATGCAATGCAAATTAAAATTAAGTTAGAATGAGATGAAAAGTGGAGCTATGCTAAAACATGTATAAGAGTGTTACAATACCATTATTAAGATATGTGAGATTAAGCTACATGTAAAAATGAAAGCTAAGCTAAGCTAGAATGCCATGGATGAGAGAATGTAGACAAGAAAGAGAAGTTCTCCACAAAGCTCCAAAGAAATCTGTTAGACAACCTGCAGCATAACAATATTCAAATGAGGATGGATTGAGGGGGAAAGCTCTCTCCCTTTTAAAGTGGTACGGATGGTAGAGATCAAGATGAAGATGGTGGATGATCAATGGTGGAATTCAAAAATAGGTGTGATCCATGTGCACACACGAGTCAACCAATAGAATATAAGTTGACTTGTCATATAAGACAAAAGTCACAAAGCCTTTTCTTTTAAATGCAAAATAGAAAAAGGACTTTATGTGTGCACTTTAAGTGGGTTAGAAGAATGGGGTGTTTTATTTAATTAAAAGGGGACATGTTCTTTTAATCAAATAATGAACTTAGGATAGCATAGTCAAACTATAGGTTATAATCAAATAAATTGATTATTAGCAATTTGGTCTAGATAAATGATTAAATTAATTTAGCCAAAATGTTGAGAAGGGGGCTAATAGTCTAGATGACCATTTTTAGGTGATTACAGTAATAAATCAGATCATACAAAAAACTATTATAAAAACTTACAATCACTCATAGACATGCATATCCTCTTTTGAGTTGCAAAGTGCCCACTTGGTGTAATCATGTTGCAAGGGAGGTGAACAAAAACATTGTAATTAATGCATCAATTTATTTTGAATAATTGTGAATTCAAAAAACTTGAAAAATAGAATCAACTATTATTAAATTACATTTGTCAACAACTAATTCTCATGTACAAGGATGACACATTTCATAGGAGCTTTAGGATTATAAATGGAATATTATCCAATATACTTTTAAGTTGGAAGTTGAAGCTAACCCATTATACAAACTTAGGTTTTAAAATATATGATAGAACCCTTCATGCAAGAAAAGCTCTCTAAATTTATTATAATAGTGGATATCATATTCCCAATCAAACATTATCTAGGTAACTAACCTAGATCAAGTTAGGAAGAAGAATTGTGACCAACCATTGTTGGCTTCTAGGACCTTAGTAAAGAATAATTTAAAGATCATTACACATTCCTGCCAATGGACAAAAGACTTCAAATAATAATTAAACTCAAAGATGTTTTCCATGCTTGGTGGATAATTTTTATTTAATCAGACTTGGGTAAGAGAGGATGATCTATATAAGATAGTATGCACAACAAAATAGAGTATATATGCTTATTAGAGAATTCCCTTTTTCCTACCTAATGCTACTGCTACCTTCTAAGGGCCATGGACACTATTTCAAAGGCTAATAAATGAGAAATTCCTTGTGAGTTTAGATAATACAATTTTAGTTTCATAAATGCAAGATGACCACATTGTACATCCATATTTTCTAACAAATGTAGCGTCATTTGTAAGATAATCTGGCTTCTCTAAATTCTAAGAAATTTAATTTTGTTGTTCTTTATGTCAAATTTCTTGAACACATTTTTGAAGATAGTTTTTCTAGTGATGTTGAATGACTTGATGCTACTCTATACCTAACTTTACCAAGAAACAACAATAGCTTGATTTTGACATGACTAGTCATTTTGAAGATGGTAAAA
The DNA here is from genome assembly GCA_028749045.1 of Cupressus sempervirens. NCBI lineage: Eukaryota > Viridiplantae > Streptophyta > Pinopsida > Cupressales > Cupressaceae > Cupressus > Cupressus sempervirens. The sequence goes on from CM053789.1 coordinate 621,877,833, forward strand.
ACCTATAAGATTAATGTTGTAGATAGTTTAATACTTCATCAATGGTTTCTTCTGCCAAAAAAATTTTGATGGAGGTCTACTAAGACATATTGAGCCACACAAATCCATTGATCTACTTAGAGATTCCAAGTGAGAACTAGGAACTCTATTTCAGTTACACCTATAGTTAATTTGCATATCAAAAGACCTGAAGATGGAAAAAAAAGAGACAATCTTGATACCAAAAAGAACAAGTAGAAGCTAGAATTCATATAGGGAGAGTGAACAATGTGGAAAGATCAAAATTTTGGTAAGTCATTTAGACCTACATACCTATCATTTTCCTAAAGTATGTACACCAAATATAAATACTTTGCTCATTGATGTAAGAAATCCATATATATAATTTGAAGATTCAAGTGATAATATAATCAAAACAAAAAAAATTGCATAGGTCTAATTAAAGGATAAACACATAATGAAATCATTGCTTCATGTATAAATGATATCTAATATTTTAGTGTATACACTAGTAAAAATATGCCCCAAGGTATGAATCCCTAGCCTTTGACTTAGAAACATGTACTTATCATAATTAGTCATGGGACTGTCATCATTCACCAAAAAGTGTCATATCACTGTTAGGACAATCACATTCAAAACTAACATTAAAGATATAGAGTAATGTTACCTTAGGTATTAAATACATCTTTTGGATTCTATTAAAATAGACTTGAAATCTAATTTGAAAAGTTTAGAGATATCATCTCAAACTATGATAGGTAATGACTTACTAGTTAGGATGTGGATCTGATTATTGGAGTACTTTGTAAAGGTTTTGTGATCTTAATAGTGTTTATGGAGAAGCATTAATATTATTCCAAATGATGAGAGGAAAATAATTTACCAAATTAGTGATGTTATGGTGACTGGTCAAAATTAGTTGTAGTGACTATCATAGTTGGACACAAAGGAGGGATCACACTAAGAAAATGCAAATGAGAGCATCCACATGAAAGAACACCAACATATCCAATTTATCATTCCATTAGTATTGGAAACAAGAGACATCCAAATCCCATATAATTTGCATGGCCATAGCCACTACAACTAGTAGGACAAGTTCCTGAAGCAAGTCTACTTTATATTAGATAAGATTATACAAAAAAAAGACATTAATGAGGGAAATTTATGGGATAATAGGTTTAAATCTAGAATGGATGAAAGAACCTTTCTTGTAGAAAGCATAAAAGAGCATGGTTACTTATGTGTGGCATAGTCATCACCTTTGTATCCAAGAAAATAGTCACACTTTCCATCAATACAAACCATGAGATAGAATCTAAGATATAACATAATTGACAATATCATCGAAGCTAGGAAACTAGATTGGTCCACCAATTTCAAGCTCTCCATTCTCCATCAATAACAATCTGCAGATAGTGCAAAAAAACTTTAGACTTAAAACATAATTATCATTAAAAATTTAATTTAATCTTGGGAGCAACATAATCCTTCCTTGTCACAAAACTTTATTGTTTGCAATCAATGTATGCTTTTTATTTTCAATGTAGAGAAGCATAAGCTCTTGATAAAGGATCAGCAAGAATGGTTTAACTAATCATTAATGCTAATTCCAAAAATCTTCCACCTATATTTTCTTTTCATAATATCAGTTGCATTTGGTAAGTCCTAATTCTGCAGGTGCAATTGAGGTTATTCAATACTAACAATTGCTACCATATAAAGGCTACTATATGTTTGAGGTTGAGAAAAACCATGTTAAAACAAAGGATGGAGTCATAGTTACTATTGGTGCAGTTGTGATGGCCACAAATTCTCCTCTTATTCACAACTTGGTAGTTCATGCTCGCTAATCACCAAACATGACCTATGTTATTGGATTGAAAGTTCCCAAGGGATCAGTTAAGTAAGTTGGAAGAAAAATATTACTCTAGCACTTATTGCATTCTACAAATAGGTACTGAAAACCTTATTAAGATTTACTCCTTGAATGAAATTTGAAAACTCTCTTATTTTAATGGTGGAACAATGAATTTGAGTGTAATAGAAGAGCTGATTGGTGGGACACAAATGATCTGTATCACTATGTCAAACTGGAAGAAAAATAAGATCATGATGTCCTAACTATGGGACTGATTTATCCACCATGGCATGAAATCAAGGAGACTGAAAAAGTGAAAGGAGATCCTAATTGGATGAATAGCTTTATGTTCTCTTTAAGACCATCTAATTCTAGTTTGAACCAAAATTCCAAGGTTAGCAACACACCTTACGGAAATGATGGTGCTCAAGTTGTTCTTCAGGGGAGTGCCAATGCTATTACAAGGGATCCACTACTAGAAAATTTAGAGAATATTTGTGATGATAGGAGCTCTCTCAAAGGGACTATTAGTATTTTAAATAAATAAGAGTCCATTTCAACATGTGAGGCTATTAAGGTAAAGAAGGAAAGCATTCAAAGTAAATTTGATAAAAGTCATGAAGGCTAAAAAAGAATGAAGAAAGAGAAAAGAGACTATAGGAATTGAATTACTAGGTTCATTTGAAGGATATATATATTGATAGCTGGCCTCAAAATTAAGATCAAAATTATTAAATTTTTCCAAAGCTAACTGCACCATTTTCAAATAAAAGGGACATGTAGAATACTTTCTATTTCAATTTTGGATAAGCATACAATTAGTCACTTCATACAATAATACTATGTATTGAGTTCAAAATCCTTTATTCATGTCTTTCAAAAGGTCTCTTTGCACTCCTTAAGATATGTGTTAATTGGTTTATTAACACTGCATGCTCTTCTTTGAATGGATCAATGATTATTACAAAGATTTAGAATCTCTATAAAGATTACCTATTGGGAAATAAATGCAAGGTGAATCAACAAAATAGATTGATTGGAGAAAATAGAGACAAGCCAAAAATGGAATACAAAATCCCAACAAACAAAGAGCAAAAACTTCTACCTCAAATATGCACATGGTAACTGAAAAATGATCATAAAAATCCATCAACAGGCTAAGAGAAATAGGCACCTATGCAAAAAAAGATGATGTATTTGTATAGCACCTATAAACTTAGTAGACTAACTAAACTAACATATGTGAGATGAGAAGAATTTCTGAATAATAGATCACACAACATATCTCATCCTAAATCTCTGAGATCTCTTGGATCACATTAGTACCACCTTGAACATTATTGATCTTAACTTCTAGAATTTTGTCAAGCATACCAATATCCTCTATTTCAACATTATTTTTATTGTTTGGATGTGAAGAAATCAAACCATAAATTGGACATCCCTCATATAACTCATGATATGGAGAATTTTGTACTAATGCAGATAATGAATCTAGCTTCTAAGTATCAGCTTCCCAGAACATAAGAGCATTCTTTGTTCTTATATTCTTTTCTTCTTTTATTACTAAAACTTTGGACTTATTTCTCAATTGGAAATTAAATTGAAGAATAAATAACATTTTTAACCTTAGAATCCTTTCTATTTTTTAGAATTTTATTGTAAAAACAAAGAGTTGAGGTAGACACCCTTTCCATAGAGGGGATCATCATCTAAATGCAATGCAGTAGTTGAAAATAACTATGGTTTGTATTTTGGGTTTAAGTTATATGTGTTTTGATTCATGCCAGTCTTTATGTATTTGTAACTTGTCTTTTCATTGGGTTATATAATTCTAAAGTTATATTTTATTTTCATTACTACTTTTTTAGTAGTTGATGGGGCATAGTGCATGCTAAAAGATAAGCTACATGTGAATGGTTTTTTCTACTTGAACTATTTAATTCATGTGAATACACTTTAAAGATACCAATTTTTGCAGTAGCAGGGCTTATTTTTATATACATTGCATTCAATTAAAATATCATAGATCCACCATGGGTTAATTTGTTAATATTGTACTGGAGTTATCTTTCACTACCTGTTGTCAACAGTCAAGTTCCAATGATTGTCATATATTTGAACTTATACACTTTGCATGCATAGATTTCTAGTCAAACTACAGCTGAGTATAGTAGGACTTGTGATCCACATTCACAGCTAAGATGCTTTTCTAATTGCTCATGATTTAATCTAGAGAGTAAGTATTAAATGCTCTTTAAGGATATATAACAATGACATTTCAAATTGCGATTATTTGTATGACTATTTGTTTTTCAACTGATGCAGACATTTTTTTCTCATGAACAACTACTTAGACATTTCTCTGATAAGCTTCCACGAGAACCATATAAAAGTTAATTAAAGAGTGCAACCACCAAAAATGTAATCCAAGATCCAGATGTACCAAATGGTTGTGATGTTGATGCACCTAAATATGCTTTTCTTATCACATTTTACAACAATAGTTTATTAGAAGAAAATCCTTTATGTGAACCAAGTACATCAATAGACTTAGATTTACTTTAGGATTATGTTCCTATTATGAACAGACTAACACGATGCAATGAAAGAAATATTTGATATGTTGAATTTCCTAACTTAATAGGATTCACAATCCCACTCCAGTCAATGAACATTAAATAGGTGGTGGAAACAAAGATGCAGCTCCACCACACTAATTCATTTCCACGTTAGACACAATGAAACATGAATGCATATTGATTCATCTTAAGTTCAATGAAGATTTTAGTATGGTAGTGACTTGACAAGGAATGATCTTGAACTTGGTTGACTTTAGTAAATTAGGAATCCCGTCCTTGTTAGCTAGGATGGATTTTTTGACATTTTGATATTTTTAATTGTTAACATGTGAACTCTATTGGAATTGAGTGATTTTTTTGTGATAGAGGAAATAATAGAATCATATCTAGTCTTATACTTTACAAATATTGACACTAGTACTATTCCTACAATACATCTTGATAGATAACCTAACTCAGCTCCTAAAAGTATATTCCTGCAATATTATTCTGACTAATAATGTCCTTACTCAACTCCTAAAAATTATGCAGACTGAAAGTTCAGTCTCATTAGTTTAGTTATGAAGTATTATGGCCTCGTGTAAATCTAGTTTTAAGAACAACATTAGTAAACATTTTGTCACCCAATTACGGGTTAATATGCTCATTTTTTGAATTAAAAGAAAATTAAAATTTTATCAAATGAAGGCTACCCTTAAACATTGCATACTCACACGCTACTTTCTCTACTATCGTCCTTGAATAGAAATACCAATTCTAACCACCAAAAGAGAAAGAGGAGAAATTAGTTTAATAAAGTTGGAATATGGATATAAGTTTACAAGTCTTTCCATGGTATACAAATACAAAGTAAATGGGTTACCTTGGTTTGGATGCAGTAATGAAGGTTGCTCCAGTAGTCCTTATCGACTATGGTTTGAAAATTTCTGTTGGGGCCAAGGTAAATGGCATTGATGGAGGATGTGAGGTGTTCAGAGAAACTATCAAATGAATATTGGAAACTAGAACACTAAGGAGGGCTATAATTACCTAATTAGAAAATAGCTAAGACCAAAGGCAAACATCTAATTGTTATTATATTGGGATAAAAAGAGCTTACCTAACGCAGGATTGTTCTCATGGCTAGCACTACAAAATAAAATCCTTGTAGCTAATACATTCAAAGAAAAAGGATATGTAGGTCCAAGAAGGTGCATATTTTGAAGCCTCAAATACTCTCACCAATGTTGGAGCTAGTCACATAACAAACTTGGATGGAACTCAACAATACCAAGGTCAATCATAAGCATGTTTCAAGCTTGGCCTATTCAAAATAAGGACTATTTGTATGGTGGCTTGTGGACTGCAACACCGTCTATTGTCATATGGGAGTTATGGTATGAGAGAAATAGATGCATTTTTTAAAATAAAAGGATAGGATAGGAACAACTTACCAATAAGATGGAGGTTTTCATTATCAAGATTGTGAATAATAGAATATTAAATATGAAAAAAGTGGAGGACAAGATGACTTACTAGGATGAGAAGATGAGAGGTAGATGGATTGGGTTTAAGATTCCTTGGTATGTTAGTTTGAGCTTCACTTGGTTTTGAGAATACTTAATATTCTCTACTTAGCAAGGCCAACCATGTGAAGGTGGAAGCTCATCTGGCCTCACCCCCCTCCTCCTAACATCAATCTAAATTACCCATTATCATCTAATTACATACTTTATTCATTCATCCATCCATTTATAAATTATAACATTCACTCAATACAATCACATAACATTCATTAATATGATATAAAATTCATTAATACACAATACTAATCAAGACTTCATTAACACATAACAATACTCATTAACATGAAATAAAAATCAATATTAATATGCAACATTCATAGATAATTACTTAAAATAAAGTTCTTTCATTATCCAATGAAGTTTATCAAGCAAGGTTTATCAAAGAGCATTTTTTAAAAATTATTTCTTCTTTTTGTTTTTCTTAGCTTTGTTAAAAAATAGGCCGATAGGAGCATCAATATCTTCCTCATTCTCCCTTTCTTGTGGCACATGTAATGTCAAATTATGATGCCTCCTCTTGTTTGGAGGAGTAGGAGGTTGTTGCACTAAAGGGTGCTCTATTGCAAGAACAAGTAAATGGGTTAAATTGGCATTCTCTTTTTATATTTTAATTGATACAAGTGTTTAATTAAGTAGTACAACATAAAATGCATTTTTCTTACTTGACAATGCTACATCATGTACATTAACATTTTGATATGCCACCATGTCAACATGTTGAACCCTTGGAACATGTTCCACTCCTTCACCATGATGTTCAATATGCTCTAAAATATTCAAAAAAGGTTACACATCAAATTGCAATTAAAGATGTTAAATTGTATTCATAATTTCAGATTTAATTTCCAATAGAAAATTAATACCTCCACTACTATAATGCACATCATGACCTTCATCACAAGCAGGTTCTGTGATAGGATATGAAGGCTACAATGAAATCTTATGCGCATTGTTATGTAATCAATTTATATTCAAAACTAACACCAAAAAAGAAATTTCTCAACTATTCAATTTGATTTACTTTTCATCTAACCAATTTACCTGTGTCTCATTTGGTGTACCAGACTCTTGGGCAAGGTTTTCAGATTCTTGGCATAGGCATGCAACTATGACTTTATAGCCTTCCTTCAAGGCAATTTTTTTATCTTCATCCATGAGCTTCACATTGAATTTTGTGCCCTACATTTTTTTCTTAATATCGTCAGTTTTGCATGTATGGTTTGATTTAACAAAATTGTTTGCAAAATTGTATTTAAAAAATTATATGAAATTCTATTTCTACTACTTACAAGTTGAGACTGAAGATTCATATAGCCACCGGAGCCAAGTTTGTGTTGGCCAACATTTTCTATTCTTACTTTTGTAGCCACTGATGTGTCCTACAATCTATGAACAGCTTGAAACATGTTAGATTATATATTTACAAAGATCACTAATTAGTGCATGATTACATTGTACTTAATACTATCATGACATACCTTCTTTTTCCCTATGCTAGTTCATTTCCTTTATTATCATGTAGCCTTTTCTCCTTTGCATCTTCTATTATTTCATTCCACTCCATCAGTGGAATCATAGGAGGAAAATCGTACTTTGGGTTCTCCTTTAGACCCCTTCTACGTTGATCCCTCATAGTCTTTATATGTCTTGATACTCTTTTCAAAAGTAGGGCTGTGTCAAATATATTTTTTCCAAATAGGTCCTCAAAAGATGTAATCAGCTAATTTTTTAATTTAGAACCCTATTCATTCCACCTTTTAAAAAAATAAAATTGTTAGACCAATAACTTTAATATAGTACAATAAATGGAAGAAAAGAAAAATATTGTAGAAAGAATATGAAACTACGTACCTTTTACATATGGTGGGTCCAAATAGACTCAATGTCATATCAAAAAGATTATCAAAGAAAATATTATTTCCTACAAAAACATAAAGGGATTATCAGGCCAAAATGAGTTATGTATGAGTAAACTAGAATTACACTTTAAATAATAACAATTTTAAAGCACCTAGAAGCTTTTGTAAGTTTAACAGAAACATAATTTTCTTGTTCAGCAACAATTTCCCTACAAATGAACTAGTACTAGTCACACAAACTGCTCCAAGAAATGGATCAACTTCAGTAGTACTGGTATCTGTTGCTCTATCAACTGAAGGTCTATCTATTAGTGCACAAAATAGGTACATGAGTATAAAATCCACCCAAAAAAAAAAAAATGCATGATTAGCACATTACAAAATATAGCAAAATAAGGTTTTACTAGTTATAGTGGCCATAGATGAGGATGTTGGCATGCTCCTTGTTGTCGACAATACACTCGACAATATCAGACCACCAAATGAAGGAGGCATCTGTACTTCATCATGAGCTAAAGAATATAATATTGTTAGTAGACATTTGCAATGGATAAAGATCAAATGGGATACTAGCTAGAAATGTCCCAAAATAAAAGTTAAGTGTTATAACATTGATGAAAACAAACAATGTTGCTTCAATTTCACTTTCAACATTAGATGTCCTATTTCAACACTTAGTAATTGCCTTAAATAAACTCAATAGTATAATAATACTATAATTATAAGTAATGTTGTAAAGAGAAAGTGTTACTTACACAAAGGTTGTGCACTACAACTCTAACCATGTTCACCATGCGGTGTCACAACTGTCACATATTTCTATAGAAGAACACATAATATTTTAGATCATGATCCATAAGATATTATAAAATATAAATATCTATTGAACTTCTATTATTTCTTTAGATTAATTACTATTTACCTTCAAATAATTGACCCTATGGCCTAATTCTTTTTTTAGTGTCTCTTTCTCCTTGCTTGTGTTGCACTCGATGATAATGTTAACAATTTCATCATTGTATCTTTGTTTGAGTTGTTGGGCCATGAACATAGGGTCAGCACTAAGGGTGATGTCATTTAGAAATGACACCCATATTTTAGATTGCATTTGATCTACTATTTTAGATTAAGGTAAAAGTAGGTTTTGAAGGGACCTGAAACCCTTAACAGAAAAACAAAAATGTTCAAATAAGCACAACCAGGTTTTACAAGAACCTAAAACCTGCAGTATGAAAGTTGCAAAACCAGATTTTACAGGGACCTGAAACCACAAAAAAGGACCAAAAAATAAAACTAGATTTTACAAGGACTTGGAACCTAGAGTTTAAACAAAAGGAATAAAAACCAACCAAGAAACCCAAACCAAAGACCAATTACCAAAACCACCAGCAGTAACTATTGCATTTACTGTTATTCTAGCTTTTTCCTATCATTTGTAACATCAATATTAGTAAAATTCCATCAAAATAACCCCAAAGCCATAAAAAAAAGAACATAATAATATAACATTTGTTTCTATATAATTTGAACATTTACAATAATTAAGGTTTACCTCTGCTGAAGAAGGTGTGTGAGATGGCGCATCCCTACCTATGCATGGTGGTCTACCCATGTCACCCTATGAAAAAGATTACTAATTCTTAGCAATTGGCAGTGAAATGAAAGTATTTGATATGTTGTACTTAATGTTTATATCTTCACATATGGTTTTCAAAGAAAAAATTGGTGTAACTAATGTGGATCTCTACAAAATTCAATATCAGTAAAATTCTAACAAAATAACTCCAAAGCTAGAAGGAGAAGAACATAATAATATGACATTTGTTTATATATAATTTGAACAATTACAATAATTAAGTTTTACCTCCGTTGAAGAAGGTGTGTGAGATGGTACATCCCTACCTATGCGACAAGGTGGTCTATTCATAGCGCCCTATGAAAAAGATTAGTAATTCTTAGTAGTTAGCAGCGAAATAGAAGTATTTGACATGTTGCAGTACTTAATGTTTATATTTGCACATATGGTTTTCAAAGAAAAATTTGGTGTAACTAATGTGTATATCTACAAAATTTAATATCAGTAAAATTTCATCAAAATAACTCCAAAGCCATAAAGAAAAGAACATAATAATACGACATTTGTTTCTACATAATTTAAATAGTTACAATAATCAAGGTTTACCATCGCTAAAGAAGGTGTGTGAGATGGTGCATCCCCACTTGTGTGTAGTGGTCTATCCATGTTGCCGTATGAAAAAGATTAGTAATTCTTAGCAATCAATAGCAAAATGAAAGTAATAGACTTACCTAAAATAATAATAATAATAAAGTAGATTGTATATTTGAGTCAATATTAATTGGATGCAATTGATTTAAATGTTATACTTTCCAGTCCCATGATAGGGAATTTTTTTATATCTACACAATTCAATTTGTAATCTATTAGAAGCTCTTCCACTACACTTATTGATTTTATCACACATACAAAAATAGGATTTCTGTCGCGTGTCTCAAATATACAATTCACCAACTTATTAGTTGAAATAGGTTGAGAACTATTTATAAATCCAAAAATATTTCATTTTGTTTTTGGCCTTCCATCAATTTACATAGTGAACATTTTATTTTGATCATTTTCTTTGCATTGTATATAATTTGGTGGCAATGCATACCTATGCATACTTTTTTTTTATTGCACAATCTACATCCAATTGTTGTAATTGTAACAAGGTCCTACATACTCTATCAATTCAAAAACTTTATTGTAACATAGCTTTATTTCATCCATGGAAAATAGGCCCAAACCATGTAATGAAGATGGAGCTATGTGATATATCTTTCACTGATAGAAAAATCAGTGTTAACTAGAGGTAGTTCCTTGGGTACCCATTCTTTCTGAAGATGTGTGTACCTTAAGGGAACCTCCCTATTGCCTTCACTCTCATTATCATAAGAACATGACCCCCCCCCCAAGAAGAAAAAGTTGCATTCATTTGTTGAATTTTCTTCTAGTCTTTTGACCTCTAGTTGATCTCTCTATTTTAGGCCTACTAGATATCTCACTTTTGTCTTCTATTACCGTATTTTCCTCACTCCATGAAGATAGATCAAACAAATACCTATTTGGTGATACCTACAATCCATAAAATGAGAGACACACTAGGACAAAAGTTGTTGATGGTAAAGAGAAGATATGTAAATAAAAAATGTATCTATAGGGTCTATTGATATATACTTGTCGATCCATGTGATTGTGAAAGATCTTGGTCAAAGGTGTTGAATTGTCTACAAATGTAAATCATTTATCTTAAGTTACCCAAAAATTTAGTCTAACTAATGTGTATATCTAAAAAATATTGGACATGTTGTACTTAATGTTTATATCTGCACATATGGTTTTGAAAGAAAAATTTGGTCACCTTGCTTATCAAATTCACCCATATTGTAATGAATGAAAAGCTATCCACTTACAATGCTCTATAAACTACAAATTACATAGAAGACAAAAATTACATGATACATTTGTTAAAATCAAACAAATTTCTATAAATAAAAATCATGAACCCATCATACTTGACATTGATTGTACCTCGATAGACATTCTATTGATCATGTCATTGATCATCATCTTCATACATGTCTTCATCATCGCACTTATCACTTTGATCATTATTGTCACCACCACCATCGTCATTGCCATCATCATCATCTTCATCACCATTATCATGATCATGATCATCATCATGACCATCATTTCCATGATCATCACCATTTTCATCAGCATGATCATCATCATCATCACCACCACCATCACCATCATCATCATCATCACCATTATCATCAGCATAAATAGAATCTTCTTCTTCTTCTTCTTCATCATTGGGTAACAGTTTTTTGTGATCATCATTTACTTCATTTGTGATTCTTCAATATCTTCATCCTCCATCACATTATACTTTACCAACCTTCCTCTTGGATCATGTCTAACAATAAATGACCAACCTAGTTTGTGTGGAATACCAAAGTAAAATACTTGCGCGCATTGGCTTGGAAGAACATAGGGCTCATCTTCAACTGGCTCAAATGACCTTGTATTAATCATTGTAAATCTACTATCATGTTCAATAATAGTCTTATTAGGATAATTTTGATTCAATCGTAGCTTGTACCATTTGACAAAAAATAGAACTAATTTGAATGAATTAAAGTCGCACTCAAGTATATTATCCAAAATGCCATAGTATCGATTTTCAGATTGTTGAGGATGTTATTGCAAATAGATTGAAAAAATCATCATTAAGAGAGATTATTGAAAGAGGGAGATTGTTGAAAAAGACTATGTGCTTCAATCATTGTTTTGTCACTAATGTAAAACTCGTTATTTGTTGGTAAGACAACTGCTTATAAGATTCAAGTATTATCACTTATTTGATTGATGAAGAGAATTTGATCAAAAAATGGAACAATAGCACCTACAAGAAAGGTTGAGTTATGATTATGTAATGAAGTACAATGATCATTTGAGACATTGATGAAATGATGTATTGATAATCTACTTAAGGCTACAAAAGTTGGTTACACTAAGAAAGATTAGAAGAACAAGTTACACAAAGTTTGTCTGCCAAGCTTGACCAAGTAGATACTAGGTGCCAAGCAAAGTTAGTACAAGCCAATCAGAAAATTAGTTGGAGCCAAGTAAAAATTCATTCCAGTGTATTTCAAGTAGAACAGTGGATGTTGAGTGAAGTTTAGTTGATGTCGAACACCAATAAACTTTAGTTCATGCCAAGTAACTTCACAGTGGATATCAAGCAATGCAATATGTGTTGAGCATCAAAAGCTTGATAATGTCAAGCTATTGTATTATTTAAAAGATCATGGATTCGATGAATCTAAGCCAACAAGTTTGTCTTCTTGGAGTGTGTGAACCAGATGGAAGATAAGGTTGATGAGCTAGTGGCACAAAATTCAAGGTAAACCATTTTTAGGTGAATTCAAAGTGGATTCTACAAGAAGTTTCTAGAAGAGATATGAGATATGGGGTAGATACATTGTATCCTACTTAATCCATCCAAATCCTAAATTGGATGATGGAGAATGAGTGGCAAAATATCTTAATTTCCTATTTATAGGGATGGTTGTTCATGAAGCAAGGTTTTCATGTGCAAGAACCTAAGGGAGACAAGGAGTCAAGGGTTTTGCCTCATCTAGTGATCTAAGAGAAGAGTCTGCAATGGCATTTTAAGAAAGAAGGCTTAAGGAGATAAATTCTTGAATGGTGAATAAGCTATCAAAGCTACAAAGTATGAAGGCCAAGAAGAATTGAGGACTAAATAGAGATATGTAATCTACAAGAGAAGTTATAAACTGTATCAAATCAAAGCCTTACTGTTACTCTCTAACAATTGTATCAGTCTAGGGTAAATCCTTTGGATTAAGGTTGACCTAATAGTCATTTGTAATTCTTTTAACCAAGTGATATTCCAAGTGAATGGTCTAAAGTCCTCTAACAATTCTTACTCCTAACAAGGTGATTGAAATCTTTTAACTGGGTCACATTTAATAGTGTGTATTGTAACCTTTAATAGAGTTTGCCTTTCACAAGGCATCAATTTAGAAGAGTGAAAAGAGTAGCATGTTACTCGTGGTTTTTCCTAAATTGGGTTTCCACATAAATAATTGTGTCAAGTGTGTTGATGAATCTATTATGTTTCATGTTTTACATTTTTGCAAGTTGATTTGACAATAACCTACAAGTATTAAGTGATTAAATAATCTTACGGATGCATGCATAAGTATAAATGTTTTATGGGTTCACTAAAGCTATGAAAAGTTTTTTTTATACATCTGGACCTTGGATAACTGATTCACCCCCCTCCCCTAGTTATTCCAAAGTATTTGAATAGATGTATGTTAGTTCAAGACAAAATATTGGTGACCGTGAAGATAACACTTATCTTGAAATCACAAGTTTTCTTCATGGTAGTATATAGCTTTGTGGTGTTTGACCTGTAATTATTAAAACATGTCAAGATTATTTGAATCAATCTATGAGTTGCTATTAAACTTAAGGCTCATGATTAGTAATCTTTTGTGTACCTTTATATCTCTTAAGCCATATGCTAGATCAAGTACCATTGGCGTAATATTTGGATCTCCATTATGATGAGCTTCTTTAACCAATGATGCAACACCAACCTATTTTAATGAGTGACCATTTTCTTGAGACTATTCAATCTATACCATCATCTAATCAAAGATTATTTACGATATACAAATATAGTGCATCCCATTCATGACCAACTATAAATAAAAATATTAGACCAATGAGAAACAACTTATATTTATAATGGATAAGAATTAATTAACTAAAAAAATAACTTATAATTACCTCTCACTCTCCTCAATCAACCTTTCCCCGTCAGGTACTCCCCTTTGAATTTGTCAATAGAGTTGGGATCCCAAATGTGATCTACATAGATATTTGCTGCAAACTTTGGAAGATATTCACTAATGTACACCATGGTCTGGTGTACCATATATCCCTCTACCATAGAACCCCTAGGACATACTCTTTGTCAAACCAAGCCCTTCATAAATTTCAATTGTCTCTCAACCATCCACATTGACCTAGTTTGTACAAGTCCACATAATTCAATCTCCTCAACTTGATGTATGAGGTAGTGTTCTTGAGCATTGAAAAAGGTTGAAGGTAGACACTTTTGCATTTCACACATAAGCTATGAAATTTTTCTCTTCCAATATGTTTTATCTTTTTTATCAATTTCTTTAGATGATAACCACCTAAAAGAGATTCGACACGCAAGAACATATAAATGAGATTTTAGATAAAATTATACAAATCCAAGAAAAACACATTTAACTTCATATTTTTTTCAAGTTAATATATAACTTGTTTAATAATATTGTCAAAATGGTGTGGGAGCGATAGAAGTAGGATGTACTACAATCATTAAAAATGATCATTTCAATATATTATTAAATAGTGCAATAGGTAATACATTCAATTTTATAAATATATTGTTAATAGAGAACATGACTTACCTTGACAAAGGTATGCCAACCATGTGTTTTCAACCTTGGCCCAAAATCATCTTTCTTTAATACAAGAGTGCTTATATTTGTAGCAAATTCTATGGGAATTTTTTTATGACTTCTTTTAATGCATCACTTTGTTGCTCTGTTAATAACCAAAAAAGGGTAGTCATATTTATGTGGTCTCTATTGCTATATGATTCAATGGAATCTTTTAGTGCATGATTAGATTCATGAATGTTAGTACAAATTTTGGCAATTTTTTCTCTGTCATGCCTTCCATCCAATATTTTCCATAGTTTCTCTATTACATTCTTTCCAATATGCATATTATCAAACAAATGCACGATTGGGAGATCTTTGTAGTACGGTAACCTACTAAATTGAGTAGGATAACTTTTTATTCCTCTAAGAAGTTGGTCATTAATGCCTTGAAGACCTCCATGAACATCAATTACATCATTACTAAACATAAGATAATATCAAAATATAAATTTCAAATGTTAGACCACAAACTAGAAGTTACCTTGATGATTTAGTCGATCATATTCAAACTTCCATAGATGAGGTGTAATCCTTCATGGCCTTGATTTTATCTCTTCTTTTCCATTAAAAAGATGTTTTTTAGTAATTTGATACTTATGATTATTGTGGAGAAAGTGTCTAAACTCATTGAACACATACTTTCCTAAACTTCTTGAATGACAAGATTTCATCTTCAAACCACAAACTGGACATGCAAATTTTCTCTTTATCTGAAGACCTAAAAGATCATGTACAATTATCATACACAACTTAAGCATACAACAATAATGTGTAAGCACCATAACAGACCAAAAATATGTGATCTTAACAATATAACATACCACAAAAATGAGTTATCTCAGGGGCATTATGTATTCTCCATACAAGCATTGCATGGAATTGAAACTATCTTTGTCCTATTGGTCTAGAGATGCCATACCTAGTGACATCATTCCATAACTTCAACAACTCATCAATCAGGGGCTCAATATACACATTCATATCTTTAACTTGGTACTTACCTAGTAATTTAATGAACATACATATTACATAATTATTATGACCATTTTCGTGCACTATTTATAAATTAATTTAGATAATTATTAAACGAAAAAATACCTGGTATTAAATGAAAAAATACCTGGAACAATCATTGACACCATTATGTGCTCCCTCTTTATGGACATCCAAGGAGGAATGTTCTTGTTAATAACAAAAATAGGTCACATTGAGTAAACAGATCTCATATCTCCAAATGCATTAACACCATCCACTACCAATGAAAGCTTCAAATTACGAGATTCTTCTTTAAAGTGTGACCATTTTTCTTCTATCTCTTTAAATGTAGAACCATCCACAATCATTCACATAATATCATCTTGACTTCTATTACGTGCATGGTAATCCATAAATTGTGCCAAGCTAGTGCACCTGAATAATCGTTGAAGATGTGGAATAATGGGAATCTACTAAGGAACCTTATAAGGCACCTTTTTTGTTACTTGATCTGACTAATATCTACTAATATGACAATCAAGGCATTCTATTGCAAATTCATGTTGTTTATGATATACAATGTGATCATTGGTACATCCATGTATTGTCTAATACTTCATTCCAATTTGATTCATAATGGTAGATAATTCTCGATATAAATGAGGTAGAATATTTGATGGTGGTAACAAAAACTCACTTATCAATCTACAACAACAAATATGTATTGTTAATATAATGAATAGTAATGGTATGCTAACATTGAAGATGAAAAAAATGCATACCTTAGCATACGTGACATTGCTATTTTGGATAAACCATTCATAACCTTCAAGTTCACCAACAACACTATAGCGGAGAGAAGAGAGCCTTCATATAAGGGCTCGTGTGCCTTCTCAAGTAAAAGTATATCAAGACCATCTTCATCATCAATATCAAATGTGCTAGTACCATCATCGTGAACATCTTCATCATATGCAACAATACAATCTTCTTCAATCATGTCCTTTAGCACATTATCATCTTCTTCTATGGGAGTGTTATCCTCAGCTTGGATATTCACACCTCCATGTTCCTCTAGTAGGAAATCCACATTTAGTAATAAATGAAAATCATGACCCCCTTCAACATGACCATGTTGTCTACAATGACTCTAGGTTGTTGTGATTAGAATTCTTTGATTCTTTAAGACCTTACACTTTTTGCAAGCACAATTACATTTATCAGCTTTTCTTTGGAACTGAGACCACAATGTAGTCATTGTCTCATTATTTTGTTCTGGGTTCATATTGTCGAGCATGGTCTTTCTTCACAAGAAAATATATCTACAAAAATATTGGACATGTTGTACTTAATGTTTATATCTACACATATGGCTTTGAAAGAAAAATTTGATGTAACTAATGTGTTTATCTACAAAAAATTGGACATGTTGTACTTAATGTTTATATCTGCACATATGGTTTTGAAAGAAAAATTTGGTGTAACTAATGTGTATATCTACAAAAAAAATTAGACATGTTGTACTTAATGTTTATATCTACACATGATTTTGAAAGAAATATTTGGTGTAACTAATGTGTATATCTGCAAAAAAATTGGGCATGTTGTACTTAATGTTTATATCTACACATGTTATTTTGAAAGAAATATTTGGTGTAACTAATGTGTATGTCTACAAAAAAAATTGGACATGTTGTACTTAATGTTTATATCTGCACATATGGTTTTGAAAAAAATATTTGGTGTCATGAAGAGTTGAATTGTTCTATGAAAGTCCTAGTTTATTCATACTTCTCCAAAAATTGTAAACTTTCTATTATATGTTTTGATGGAATGGTGCTCACATTAAAAATCAACCATTTCCCCCTACATGATTTAGTTTGTAACATAGGTCTTTTGGACGAAAGTTTATTCTTTGCAATTGTTGAATTCATGTCTTTAGCCTTCTTAATGGTTGTCTCTAGAGAGTTAGGGCTAAGAGCTTTTATCCTTCCATAAATAGCACCATCGACCTCCTCTATGTTATATAAGTGGCCAATATTGATAACTCTAAAAATCAACAATGTAGGTGTCCACTAAACAACATTGCTCAAACTAAGCCAACTTCTTAAAATGATGTTTAAGGTCAAATTTGTCAATAATCCTCTTTGTGAACTCTTCATAAGAGGTACTCTGATCATGTCCCATTATGATCATTTTGTAGTGCCACCAATCATGAGCAATAACAACCAAGTGAACAGCAACATATTTAAATAGCCTCATCTTCTAGCATGGGGATAAACTAGAAATAGGTATATATTTTTAGAACCCATTTTCTTGTCATTGTCTTGCTAGACACATCATAGTAGAAGAGGATCAATTTTCCCACCTTTTTTTGCAAGTCATTTTCATATGGTCTTCAACTCTATAAATCAGTTTGGAACTTTTGGGGACTACCACTTTCTCTATTTCTGCAAATATCTCTACTCTCTTTAACTGAAAAGAAACATAAGAAAGTGTGATAACCAACTCTTATACCACTAAAGTAACACTACTGGCCTATGCCCAAAATTCAACCCTTTCCCTCTACATGTCTATATATATTTGCAATATGTGTATGTATGATTGAACTCAAACCTATACCAAAGGGGAAAAATTTATTGACCCCATGTACCAAAACTAGAACCCAAATTGGCAACTTAGATGAAAATTTAAGTATAATTCAAATACTCCATTTGAGTTGCAAAAAGCAACAACGAGGCTTCAAAATCCAAAATTAATCACCATGATGTAACTAATGTAAAAGAATAATGACAAGTGCCAACTCGCAAACTTACTAAAAATTAACATGCTTTCCAAGGTAGGGACTCAAGTTGTACCACAGGTCTTGTTATAACATGAAATCAACTTGCCTATCTGCATAATAAGAATGTCTAAACTATCTTGTGTCATCTTGGACACTTATTGACCTTTGATATTCTCCTCCTTGGTGTTTGACCACCTTATTCAAGAACCAAGGCCCTTGCACCACTTAGTAGAGATCAAAAGTTTGTTGTGCCTAAAGATACATGGATAACCATCATTATTTCAATGGTGGACACAAATAGGACAATGCTACCCTTTGATTGTGGGTCAAACTTATGTGCCTGTGCTAATATAAAATGGATAATTTAGGCTAAGAACTCAAACTCTTTAAAACATCTATCAACACCTCCATCACCTTACACCCTCCAGGATCTTTATCGACGCCATATCCCCATAAGCTTCCAAAAGGCTTAACTCTTAGCCAACTAAGTGATTTAAACCATTAATAGGTTCTACATACTATGGTGGGCTTCAAAATTCCAATGCAAAATCTTACTATGAGACTCTCCCTTATAACCTACCTTGGAATGTAGGGTAAGAACTCAAACTCTTAAAACATCTATCAATACTAAAAATAGAATTAGATGTCCATTATTAAATTCTTTCAAATTCCAAAACCTTAGGTTCTAACTAGTTCCTCAAGGCACATCACTCAAAGACCCTAATCTGTGCTATTTGGCATATAACCCTCACTCAAGCTACAACTCTCAACAATCCCAAATAACTCTACCAAATAAACTCAAATACTTGATTATCTCATTAAGATCTTTCAAACTGCTAGTGTTCAAGTTCCCAATGATTGAGGAGATCTTTAAAATATTAAACCCTTGTATTTCTAAGAGTTTCCTTGCTGACCACCATGGTTGGTTCCTATACTCCAATAGACTATCTTTCCTTCTCTCCCAAATGGTTCTTTAGTATTCTCATAACTCGTGCTATTTGGAAAACATGCAGCAATGATAAAGATACTCATGTCAATGTCATATGTAAGGGAACTTCAAAAAACATTACAACCACAACACCAATGATAAGATGTGAAGACAGCATTCAAGAATCAATTGTACTCTAATAGATTACAATGATTGCAAGATATTCACAAAATGGATTTTCTAAAAAAGCCTTACAAGATTTTATACAAGTCTCCTTAACCTTTTCCAATATTCTCCCAACCTGTACTCAAATTAGTTCTTTGGAACTGGTCACGATTGTCCATCAAAACATAAATAAGAGTGAAATTCATTTAGATATTCTAGATGGAAGTGCATCAATAAACATGTTGGTAAAATGGGCAAGCATGTGCAAGGCATGTGAATTGTTTGAAAAATACCTCAATGATATGTAGTCTCATCAATTGAGATGATTATAGGATATGCATAGAATGGATTTGTTCAAAAATCCTTAGAAACTTCTAAGCATATACATTTGGTAGGGGGTAAAGCAGGACTCCATAACCTTTTCCAGCCTCCTCCCAACCTATGCTAAAATGGGGCCTTTAGAACATGCATGAACTACCATCAAAAATTTTGAAAAAAAGCTTTTGGTTAGACATAACGATTACCAACATTTTGATAGACATGTATGTAAAATATGGAATGATACAAAGGTCATCTAAATTGTTTGACAAAATACTTGAAAGGGAAGTGGTCTCATGGAATTCAATGATTGTAAGATGTGCACAATATGGGTTTGTTAAAAAGGGTATACAAAATGGATCTCTTGAAAAGGCATTGTATACCTTTAAACAAAAGCTATTGGCAAATGTAAAGTCTAACTTTGCAACCTTTTCCAGCATCCTACCGGCATTGTGGAAATTGTTAGATTTTATAACTATAAAATCCCTAATTGACTTGTATGGAAATTGTGGAAACATGCTCAAATCATGAAGTGTTTGATAGAATGCCAAATAAAGATGTCATCTCATAGAATACCAAGGTTGCAAGATATAAACAAAATGGATCTCTTGAAAAGGCATTGTATATATTTAAGAAAATGCTATTGGTAAATGTAAAGTCTAAATCTGCAACCTTTTCCAGCATCCTACTAGCTTGTGCAAAATTAGAAGCTTTATAACCGAGTATATAAAAACATCAATCTATAAAAGTGGATTTTCCTATGACACTTTTGTGACCAATGCCTTGCTAAACATGTGTGAAAAATGTAGATACATACACAAGACATGTGAACTGCTTGACAAAATGCTTCAAAAATATGTCAGTAGATGAAATGCCATTGTTACAAGATATGCACAGAATGGATTTTTATATGATGTTTTCAAACTCTATGAAAAAATGAAACATTGAGGAACATACTCTTACCATGCAAGCTACACATGGGTTTTGTTTACATGCAGTCACAAAGGTTTAGTGGATGAAGGATTTAAATACTTCAATAGCATGAGTGACTCTTATTGCACTAAGCCAAAAACCAAGCATTATGTATGCATGCTTGACCTCCTCAGCCAAGATGGCTATCTTGAGGAAACTCTAAACTTTATCATCAAAATACCAATGGACATGTTTCCTCAATGTGCAGATAACATAAGAATATATAGTTGGGATTATTTACAGAAAGTCTTCTTTTTGAGATGGATCCGAGAATGCCATAACTTATGTTCTTCTGTCAAACTTGAATGTAGAAATAGGTAGGTTGAAAGAAGCTCATATAGAGAGGAGATTGATGAATGATATAGAAGTTAAAAGATACCTACAAATTGAAGAATGTAAGGTATTTGAGTGAACAAGGAAAGGGATCATAACCATCACCAACATCTTACTAGCTAGCTAAAAATAGGATCTTTCAAGTATGGATACAAATCAATTAATTAAAAAAATTCATTTATTTAAAAATGTTGTAGTTACTAATGCCTTGATAGGAATGTATGCAAAATGTGGAAACATACACAGGGCATGTGAACTATTTGACTAAAAATACCTCAAAAACATGTCATATCATGGAATGCCATGGTTACAGGAAATTGACAAAATAGGTTTTGTAATAATGCTCCCAAACTCTTTGAAAAATAAAGCACTCTAGAACATACCTTGACCATGCTAGCTTCACACCTATTTTGTTTGCATGTAGCCATCTAGGTCTAGTGGATGAGGGCTATACATACTTCAATATCATGAGTAACTCCTACTACATTGTGTTGAAAACCAATCACTATGTGTTCTTGGTCAACATTCTCAATGGAGCTCACAATCTTGAGGAAGCTTTGAATTTATCATCAAAGTACCAATTAAAATTGTAGCCATTATGTGAGCATAATTCCTTAGTATTTTCAAATTACATAAGAAAAAAACAAGCATTAGGAAATAAAATGACATTCAGAGAGCCTCTGGTGTGGCTAAAGAAGCTAGAGTTCGTAAGCGTAGATGAGTTGGTTTGAGTTGTGGGTTTTGATTTCCATAGATTCTAAATTTGTTCCTCTTCCAGAGGAATTTCTTATGAGCTACACCTTTCTCAACCCCAAATTACCAATATGTAAGATCAAAATAAAATAGGTTGAATCACTAGATTGGACCACATATGCTCTACATATAGAAAAAGACAAAAAAAACACCACCACCAAGAAACAAACTCAGGGTGAAAATTTAACTCAAACCTACATCGTAATTCACATTTATAGTGTCCTCCAATGAGAAATGTTTGACACAAATGTTCTCTTCTCATGACTCAAAGGTAGGCACTCTATAAGGGTTAAATATCAATGCTTGGTTTTATCAGAAGTACAACCTCCACAATATATTTGTTGGTTACATGGAGAAGAATTTATTGTAACCAATTACATTGAATGAAAACCATATATTTTGTATAAAGGATTGAATTTGAATTTTTTTTTTGGACCTTGGAGTTATGGAAAGTAAGATGCCATCCAAGTAGTGGTTGCTTCAAAAATGTTATTCATATAAGGCAGAAAATCAAAAACATATATTGCTCTCTTACCTCTCTAATTAGTCCTATATTAGACCTATTATATTTGAGTGAAGTGTCTCTTGGCAGAATCACTGGCATATTAGATCTAGCAATCAAAATTCTAAAGAAATACATATCAATTTCAGGAGCATATCATGTACATTAAAAATAACATCATCCACATATCACCACCGATAGCATTTACTATCATAGCATATTTTAAATCAGACATTGCTATCCCTTCAATGTCAATAATTGTGTATACACAGACATACATTCCTTTGTGTGTAAATATTTACTCATTTTGAATGTAATTATTTAACTAAGAAAGATAAATTAGGTAATTGACTCAGTTTTACAATTTAGCCAGAAAGGGGTCATTACTATTCATTTTGATCTAATTTATATGACAGGTAATTTTTATTTTTTTTAATTTGTTATATAGGTGTGTACAATCAACAAGAATAGAACTCTACATAGTTCAATATTATGGAAATATGGATGTTTGTACTTCACAATAATATCACTGATATATGTTTATAAAAATCAGTCTGTGTGGTACAATATTGTTGAGATATGTTAATCAATTTGTTTTACACTAATTTTGCTCTACATTGATGATTTATGTACATTGCAAAGTATTTGGAACTGATTCATATACATATGACAATGAAGAGTCATGTCTCATGTATGTATTAACATGGTTTTTGACTCTATCCCATCAATAATTGAAGGGAAAGCTACCTTCAATTTGGACCAAAAGTGTCACTATTCACTTACAATTAGAGAACTAGAATGCACAGTACTAGAAGAGATTAATTTAAGTTCATTGGGCATCTCAAATGACAAGCACCATCCCATTTTTTATCATCCTTTTCAAAGAAAATGAAACAAACAAGTTACCTCCAATTCTTTCCATTTCATCTCAAAAGGAAGAAAGAGCAGGTTTATGTTTTTTAGAGGAAAAGGATAATCCTATGTCTAATCACCCTATTCTACCAATGAAAGAAATTGGTTACCTTCAAGCCTCCCCATTTCATCTCATAAGGAAGAAAGAAGAGGTTCTATGTTTTTTAGAATCCTAATTAAAACCTACTAGTACTAGTGATTCTAGTGGTTGTGGTGTTGGTAATGAATGTGATTCTTGTTAGTTGTTTTAGTCAAAGAAAATAATGAAATTTTCTAACTTGCATATCATAACTAATGACTCTAAAGTTGATTCCTCTAAGCATAAGTAACATTGAACTATATAATTTCTTGATCTACTACACAATTGAATTTGTCTCTGATTTTTTCAAGTGGAGGGGGGCAGTTCATTTAGTAGAAATGATGTGCATGGAGAAATTGTGGACTCTACTAGTGGCAATGAGATTATAATGAGCATGAAAGATGCTTAGGCTATGGGGAAGATTTGGAAGTTAGAATGGACCTTATAGATGATTTGCTACAAATGGTATTTCCTTTCCTGGACAAGTAAAATTTGTGTAAAGTAGCTATGGTTTGTAAGCAGTGGTGGGCTGCTAGCACCCACGAGGACTTCTAGAAATCTTTGCATTTTAAGAACTCCAAAATTATCATAGAACAAGTTTCTCAAATGTTTCAAAGGTACTCAAAGGCTACTTGGGAAATTATTACTAAATTGGGTTCCTTGCATGTTGTACATACATATTACATGATGTTACACCTCCAAATATTTCTTCCTCATACTGCTCAAGTAGGATATGTTTTTCATGCTACTTCTTCTCCTCTATGGCCTCCAAAAAAGCATAAGGGAAATGATATTCACTCTTCATGTCAAATTGAACTAATTTATTTCCCAGAAGCATGAACTTATTAGGGCCACCACTTCATCCCAAGAAAGAAACAAATGCATTAGGAGACATATCTTTGACTAGATCAAGGTTTGGTATTTCTCTTAGTTTCAGCTTAGATATTATTGAAATAGAAAGAGATGTTTTTGAAATACAAGATCTCACAAACTAATATAGATGAAGTTCATCCTCATCTTATGTAATCACAAATGATGCAAGAAGATCTTTGCAATGGTGGAAAAACATTTATTGTTTATGCTATCATAGATGAAAGTAAGGTGCTATCATAACTTCATGTAGCCACTGAAGAACTTTAAAAAAAAAATTGAATTCTTTAGTGCTTACAAATGTGACATTCTTCATGGTCGTACAAAAATTTGCTAAAAAATAAATAGCAATGCAAAAGTTCAAAGAAAGAGAAATACAAATTATTCTTTCAAGTTGAACAATTGAAATTGGAATTGATGTTCGTAGGGCAACATTGTTGGTAATTATTCATGCTGACAAGTTTGGAATGACCCAATTAGACCAACTTAGAGGCCATATTGGAAGGAGCAATAAACAAGCTTCTTATATTCTTTTAGCATCCTCACAAAATGCCTTGCAGAAAAGGCAATGTGTTAATGTAAAAATGTTGGCCATGTGGGTACATATTAAAAACTTAAAAGGCAAACTATGAATTTGAATCTAAGATTTCACCCTAGTAATTTCCACTGTGCACAACATAAAATCTACAAACCTAAGAAAGAATTCAAAACACATAGATCATTTTTTTAATAAAAAAATATTTGAATGTTTATCTGAAAGTTATTTATAAAAAAAATATGATAGAATTTGGAATGCGGATTCATGGAATTTATTGCAAAAATAAAGAGAATTAAGAATCACACAACATATATTTATCTAATGGTGTGACCCAAATTCTAAAATTAACCAAAAGATTTTTCTATAATAACTTGGGAAAAAATAATTACCTACAAATTTCATCATCTACGACTGTTGGCAAGCAACATGCCTTTGATGTTGGGTCATGGCACTAGCAAAGAGCTACAACCACTTTGTAGTTGACCAAAGCCTGAGGATATTGATACTACAGTGCTAGACATAAATAATCTCAGAGGATGAATAACTCAAGGCATAATTGTAGATGCAAGATGATGCTTAAACCCTAGGCTATGATTCTAAATTGTGTAGTCAGATGATGAATGCGAGAATGTGTAATGTTTTTGATAAGGTAAACAGGTTTTAAGGGGTCCTGAAACCCATAAGTTTAACAACAAGAAAGGCTGAAAATAAGCAAAAAATTGCCCAGCCAAATCATAATCCTTACGGCTGAAAATAAGCCCAAAGGCCCAGCCCGAAACAGCTGCCCACTAAAAAGGCCAGAGAACCAACCAGAAAAAATGGAGACCAGACAAAAAGCCAAAGCCAGGAGAAAAAAAACCAAAGGACAGAGACCAAACCTAGCAGACTACTTCTCCATCTTGAGCATGGTCTGGGCAGCTTTGGCGCACTCTTGTTGCTCTTCTACCTTATGATCCTGGGCGTTCGTCAAATCCTGCTCCATTGTGTTGTCCTTGGCTTTATCCACATCCAGCCTATCTTTGTCTCTGTTCTATTTATCATCTTCCTCCATCTGGTTCCTGTCTTTGAGATTATCCAAGAGAGAGAGGATGTTGTCATTGATTGAAGCAAGGAGGGAGATCATTTGACTAGCCAGATTGTGATTGTAGTTCTCAATATTTTTTACTCTCCTCTCCATCAGAGTCTCCCAGCTGTTCCGGTTGCCTTGGCTTTCAGCACCAGTCTTGCTCTTGATTTTTTCCATTTGGGAAACCTATCTCTGACATCCTCAAGCTCATGGAAAAGCCATTTAATAGATCTGAAGTTGTCGATCATGCTATTGCGGGCATTGTTCAACAGATTCATACCCGTTTCTCTTGCATTATCAGAAATAGCCACCATAGCCGGGTCAATTAGCTCATTGAGTCTAGGCTTCTCGAGGTCGTCCACCAGGAGTTGGGGGTTCATCGCCTCTCTATAAATTCCCATAGTGGCCGTTCTCACATTGAAGTTCTTCCAAGCCTTCCTTCTGTTATTAACTTGCACTTCCCCCTCAATCTATCCAGAGTTGTAATTTTCCTCCAAAGGAGGCTGAGGATGTATAGGGGAGAGGGGAATGGGCAGAGAATCCTTTCCCTGACTGCTGGAGCGCTCCATGCTCTCTCCTTCCCTCTTCTGTCTTTTTCTCAGTTTCTCCTCATCCAGTTCCTCCTTCGAAACCTTGTCAGAATCATCAGTATCCATATCCTCCTCCTCCTCAGCAGAGCCAATTTTAGCTGGGGTATGACCTCTAGGGCTCTTTCTGCTGGGTAATTTGATAGAGGGGTAATCCTTCTTATGGCTTTTAGTCTTCTTACCTGAATGCTCAAAAACCTCATCAGAGCTGATGCTCTCGACATTGTCGGAATCTGAGGAAAAACTGGAGCTGCTCTTGTCAACATCCGCCCCCTGGATAGGGTTTTTGCTTATGGTTTGAGTGTGGAAATGCTCATGAATCAGAAGCAGAAGACCCTCATGCAGAGCCGGGTTGACGGTAGCTTTCTTTTTAAAACTAGAAATGGCCTTGTTCATCGAGTTAAAAAGATAATACGGGAAGGAGATCTTACTACCATGCCGAAAATGATTCAGAATCACAAAATGGTGAGTCCTAACCCTATCAAACCTGGGGTCTAGGGTTATATATATTCAATGACAGTGTAGAGAACATACCTCCAGAGCTTCTTTATAGTATCCGTTACAAAAAATGTCTCTTTCTTGTCCAGCTTGTTCAGCTCTTCAGTGTTTTTCACAAAATCCTTGATAGCATTAGAAGACATCTTCTTGTCTCTGAAAAATTTATGCCCCTCCATCGGAATCCCCGTGACTTCAGCAACCACATCCTCAATAATTTGAAAGTAGACCCCGTTCACCTTAACCTTACCATTATTCCACGAATTTACCATGTTGTTAGTGATCTCAGGATCCGAGCCATGAAGTTTCTCGAAGAAATTAGTAACCTCACCCTTTTCCAGCTCTCTCCAAACTTTGGCCTTGTTCTTCCACTTCTGAACTTCCCCCACCGGCTCCTTTCTGCTCCTCTCACCCGTCATGTTTACCTGATCAACTTCCACAATTCTCATGAACTTTGATCTATGCAAGTTATTTGCATTCAAAAAAATGGTGATGTTTCTTTTATGATACCCATGAATAAACCCCTATCTGAAAATAATGGTATCGTCCTTTCGAACGTGTCAAAATGACAGAGGAATCCCCTTTTGCTGGTGCAAATCACGATGCCAATAATGGCACTTACCATTTATTAAGCAATCTTTATTATCCATAATTGCATTGGATTTGAGCCGTCCTTCCCAAGATATTATCTTGGTCGATGAGCAACTTTGCCTCCGCCGAAAAATCTTTTTCGGCATGCCAGGACAAATTATTGGTGGCGTTAACCCCTTTATTAGCAAACCAATCAGCGAATGGGTTTGCCTCTCTGTAAACATGAGTGACGTGGACCTTATCAAACTTTGTGAGAGTGGCGCAAGTCTCAGCAATTATGTTCGCAATCGTCCATGAGGGAGGGGAAATACCATTAATGGTATTAATAATGTTTTTGGAGTCCCCCTCAAGCCAGAGTTTAGTAATCCCGGCTTCAAAAGCCAACTTGACCACCTTACTCGCAGCTCTAGCTTCAGCCAGATGAATAGTCTGGATTCCCAGCGGGGAAGCAAAGGCAGCTATTCCCTCCCCATAGCTATTTCTTATGATTCCACCGCAGCCTGAAGGGCC
The DNA here is from genome assembly GCA_028749045.1 of Cupressus sempervirens. NCBI lineage: Eukaryota > Viridiplantae > Streptophyta > Pinopsida > Cupressales > Cupressaceae > Cupressus > Cupressus sempervirens. Next base: position 621,906,183 of record CM053789.1, read on the forward strand.
TAGGTTACCCTTGGAGGCCCCATCAAAGTTGGCTTTTGACCAACCATCTGGGGGGAGAAGCCAGCTAGCATCCTGCCTTTTGAGGTTCCTGTCTTTTTCTTTAGCTATCTTTCTGTCCCCTTCTTCTTCTTCTTCCTCCTTCAGCACTTGAAGATTTTCCTTTATATTCTTCGAGACCTTCCTGCCAAAGATTGTAGTCGGCTCCTCTCTGTCTCTAAATATTCTATTATTCCTTTCCTTCCAGATTCCCCAACAAAAATGGGGTAAAATCCAGTCCGAGTGATCCTGCCGACCAGCAATCTTACAAAGACCTTTCCACTGATGGAAAAAATCCATGAGATTATCCGGTTTGCACCAGAGGGTTTCATTATCATGTGTGATGATATTCCACACCTCCCTGGCATAGTCACATAAGATGAAAATGTGATTTCCGGTCTCAGCCTGATTCTTACACAAGGGACATCTACTGGGCATAACATGTCCTCACTTCATGAGATTGTCATGAGTAAGGATTTTGTTCTGAAGAGCCAACCAGTAAAAAATGTTGATCTTTGGAGTGAGACCCGGAGTCCAAGCCTCCGCCCAAGGGGCCTTCTCTTTTAGGCTCCAAAGGGAATTATAGCCTGAGGCAATAGAGTATCTTCCATTGGGATTATCCCTCTAGACCAGCTTATCCCCCAAATTGAAAGGAATCATGGAATTGAGCATAAGCATTATAGGAGTCAAGTCCTCAGAGATGAGGGATAGGTCACTCCATTCCTGGCCATTCCAATAATCACAAACTTTGGACCCAATTTGATCAGTACAAGCTTGCATCCATCTCTCAAAAACAGGGTTATTGATAAGTGGATCTTGGGAAAGCCATCTATCCGACCAGAACTGGATGTCCTTCCCATTTCCCAATTTCCATGAAATCCTGGCCTTAGCCAGGTCCCTGGCTTTCATGATCCCATTCCAAATGTTCGATCCTTTTGGGATATCTTCATTAAAAAGGGTGAAAAGAAGAGTGGGTCTTCTAAGGTACTTGTTTACCAGGGTGTCCCTCCATTCACCAGTGCTACTGAAGATCCGCCATATTTGTTTAGCTAGGAGAGCCTTATTGAGGTGAGTGATCTTTCTAATGCCCAGACCTCTGTACCTCATAGGGAGGCAAACCTTCTCCCAAGCAACAAGAGGATATCTTTTCTTCCCTTCATTACCATTCCAGAGGAAGTCTCTCTAGATTTTCTCCATTCTTTCAGCAATTTTCTCCAGAATTCCAAAGAGGCTCAGGGCGTAGATTGGTAGATTTTGAAGAGAAGATTTGACTAAGATACATTTCCCCGCTTGACTAAGAGAGACCCCTTTCCAACCAGCCATCTTCCTGTTGAATCTGTCCAAAATATCATTCCAAAAAGACTCTGGGGGTGAGGATCCCAAGGGAAGACCAAGATAGGTAGAGGGGAAAAAGCCTACCCCACAACCCAGAATCCTGGCGATTTTACTTTGTCTAAACTCAGAGGTGTTGATGAAAAAGAGCGAGCTTTTGTTCCAATTAATCAGCTGACCCGTCCCACTGGAGTAAGTATCAAGAATCTTCTTTAGGGCTCTGGCCTCTTTGACAGAAGCTTCCTCCCCCAAGATAGTATCGTCAACAAATTGTTGATGAGTGAAGGGAACACATTTAGAGGAGGGCAGGATCCCTTTGATACAAGCCTCACGCTTTCTACAGTCTATAAACCTTCCTAAGCATTGAGCTAAAATGATGAACAATATGGGCAAAAGGGGGTCTCCTTGTCTGAGGCCTCTGGAAGGTTTGAAAAAATTAGAAGGGACTCCATTAACCAGAACAGCCAAGGAGGAGGTGGAGACCAATTGAGAGATAATTTTGCAAACTTTACTGTCAAAGCCAAAAGTCGAGAGGACCTTCCCAAGGAGAGACCAGTCCACCCTGTCATAAGCTTTAGAAAGATCTAGTTTGAGAAGCATACCTTCCCGTTTGGATGCCTCAAGAGAGTGGATGACTTCGTGCACCATCTGGACAGAATCCAAAATTTGTCTCCCTGGAACAAAACCTGATTGATGCTACGAGATTATCATGGGCAATATCTTGAGCATTCTTAAAGTGAGAACTTTAGAGATGATCTTGTAGAGAGAGTTGCACAGACTAATAGGTCTGAAGTTGTCCAACGAGTCCGCCCTAGGGGATTTAGGAATGAGAACCACAAAAGTCGAGTTTAGCTCCTTGAAAATAGATTTGGCTCCAAAGAATTCCTGGACAGCCTGAACAACCTCTCCCATGATCACCGGCCAGAACCTTTGGAAGAAAAAAGTGGAAAAACCGTCCGGGCCTGGAGCCTTATCAGTAGGCAGAGAAAAGAGAGCCTCTCTAACTTCCGAAGCCTTAGGAATAGCACAGAGCTGTTTATTATGGAAAGGTTGAATGAGCTGAGGGATACAATGTAACAAATCCTCCTGGTCCAAAATGGAAAGCATTGGGTCCTCAGAGAGAAGGCTAGAGAAAAAGGAAACAGCTTCTTTCGAGATGGCAGATTCTTCAGTTAACAGCTCCTGCCCCTTTCTGATACCATAGATCCTGTTACTAGCATAGTGCTTGAGGGTGGTTAGGTGAAAAAGCTTAGTGTTTCGATCTCCTTCCTTTAGCCAGGTGATCCTCGATCTTTGCCTCCAAAATTTTTCTTCCTTATTAATAATGTTATGAATTTCAGACAGGGTCATGAGCTCCGAAACCCTGTTGGTCTCAGTGTAACCTTCCTTCTGAATGCAATCTTGGATAATAGTTAGATTATCAAATAACTCTTTCTTTTCATGGAAGATGTGACCAAAATCAGACTTGTTCCAAATTTTAATCATCCTCTTCACATTGCTAAGTTTTCTGGTGACTCTGAACATGGCTGAGCCCTCCACCTCTATCCCCCACCATAGCTTGATATTATCCATGAGGTCAGGGTGAGAGGTCCACATTTTCTCAAACCTGAAAGGATGGTATCTCCTGTGTACCAGAGGGGAAACAACAAGAGAAATGGAAGAGTGATCCGAACCAATTCTGGGAAGTAGAGATAGTCTGCAGCTGAAGGATTGAAGCCAGTTCGAAGATATAAGAGCTCTATCCAGCCTTACCTGAATGCAATCATGGCCTTTTCTCTTGTTTGACCAGGTAAAGGATCCGCCCTTAAGCTCTACGTCCATAAGGGCCAAATTATTTATGAAGTTAGAAAGATCCTGTTTACTTTCCCAATTCGGGGGCATACCTCCCTTTTTCTCTTTATCTTCAAGCGGTGTGTTAAAGTCTCCCATGATTATACCTTTCTGAATGTCACAATCTTGCACCATATTACCAACTTTGGTCCAGAAGTTTTTTCTATCTTTCTTATTATTGGGGGCGTAATATTCACTAAATACCAGGAATCATTGGTGTGCAAATGTTGAACTCTGCAGAAAAGAATGTTATCTTCATCATACTCAGCTACTATATTGAAATACTTATCATTGAAAAGTAACAGCAGTCCTCCAGACGCTCCTTCAGTGTAATGTTATCTAAAGGTTTTACTATAATAGTTTTAGTTGCTAAAAAAGTACATTAAGCATTTATTTTAAAATAAAAAGGAATGTAGATGTTAAATTTATAAATTAAAGTCTTTTCTATTAATAAACATAATTAATATTCTCATGGTAATATTAGTTAATATTTTATGCATACAGATGGAGAACATTTCTTTCATGCATCTTCTTGCTATTAAAAAAATGCATCATGCAAATTTGAGTGTTAAGATGAGTTCTAGAGTTTCTTAATGATATAAATTAGTTTTTGTTTATCTTGTTTTGGTTTTGACAAGGAAGTGAGAAAACACTTAAGTCATTACTTAACAGAACTCTATACGTGTTGAGTAAGTAGTGTATGCCGAGCAAAATATGCAGTTAGTGTTGAGCACCAATATGTGTCAAGAAAATGATATGTGTCAAGTCAGTAAAGTGTTGAGAAAGGCATTTATGTCGAGTGATTCATATGCTAAGTAAAATAGTGGATGCCGAGTCATTCAAGAACTAAGTTTCAACATTAAGGATATAGTAAATGCTAAACATCAGAGCTTTTAAGTGTTGAGTAAATAATTTTGGGCATAGTTGTTTGTAATGGTACAAACTCCTATGTGAATCATTTGTGGGCCGACTTAAGGATTATTTTATGGTTCTAGAAGATATATATGAAGGTATATTGAGAATCCCTATGCAATACATGTAACCAATTAGATTAAGGGATGTTCTAAGCGACAAAATGGGTGAATCACAATCATTGATTCCTACCTAACCCTAGCTCACCTAAGTCTTCTTAAGGAGGGAAAATACTAAAGAGTATGTATGTGCTAATGAGAAGAGAAGGGTGAATGCTAAGTATAGAGAGAGCATTCATGGTGACTAAGGAGTTTGTGATAGATTTATGAATTGTAGAATCGGTTAGAGAGAACAGAGAAGAGTAGTTATAGGATAGAAGAGATACATATGATCAAGAGAATCAAGTACACATTAGGAAAGAGGAGATTTGATAACTAGTAGAGAGGTGCTAACCAAAGGATCAAGGTTGAAACATTCTAACAAGTGAGTTATTGAAAATCTCTTAATTGAGTAGTCCTAGCAAGATTTTGTAAATCCTGTAATAGAGCGCTTACTTTATTGTAAGTTGAAGTCCTCTAACAAGGCACACTTTTGGCAAGGTGTTGAAATCTTTTAACAGGGTAAGATTTAACAATCTTTGTAAGCCTTTAACAATGTAGACCTTTCATAGGGTAGATCATATTTTATGATAAAACAATTGTGACCTTCATTGGGTACACTTTACAACTGCAGTAGTGAATATTTACGGGTGTCATCCCCAATCCAGTTTTACCTTCTCATTAGAGGGTTTCTGGGTAACACATTTATAGTGTTATGTGTTATTTGTTTCATGTTATGGGTGGTAATTTTGATGACAACTCATTTCAAGGTCATAGGAGATCACAAAAGCTAAAAATAAGTAGGTAGGTTCTAGGTGAGGCAATGAATTAATTGGATGGAAAATAAGAAAAAATGTGTAGAAGTAAAAGGGACATAATTGTAAGAATTTGCCTTAGGAAAAAATTCACCCAAGAACTAAGAACTCAAAAAGAAGCACAATTGTAGACCAAAAATGGATATGATCAATTAATCAGAGTATGTCCTCATACATTGCTCTATTTAGTATATTTAGTATGTCCAGACACACTAGGAGTGCATGTATATAAAGGCCTCTTAGGAAGCACCTAGAATGTCTCTAGAAACAACCAAGAGATAAGATAAGCATTGACAACTAAGCACATGCCTTATCCATCATTCTAGATGAGTGGATAAGAATGACAAGGTTGTAGACACCATGTGCTTAATTATTGTGCTAACTCCTGTTTTGTCAACATGACAACTCACAAGAGTACACAAACTCCTAAGTGGCTAATAAATAAATAATAAAAAATATGCATTAACTTGAGTAAACTTAAGTAAGTGTAAATAGTAAATATGTATTTACACCAACACCCCTATTAAGTGCAACTTAGGGGAATGCCCTTAAGCTTATAAAAACTAGTACTAGGCCATGTCAGCTACCCATGTACATAATGATATGCAAATATCTCATAAAGTGGAGAAAGAGGGAAAACCTCATGGGAAAAACCCTCCCCCAAAAAAAGAGATGAAAAGGGATGTGTGGATGGATGGAGTAATCAAGACCCCCCCATTATGACATACATCCAGTATATACAAGAGAAAAATGGAGAAGGACAAAACCCCCTAAGAGGAAAAAGTCCCCCCCAAAATGGAGAAGAAGGAGACAAGCTAGTCCCCTCCCCCCTAAAGGTAGTGTGCCAATCAGTGAGAAATGCTCCAATGTAGAAGCTGATCCATGACCTTTGAATGATGTTCCTCCCCTTTGAAAGAAACAAATGTAAGGGTACAAAGGAGATGCATCCCCTATATGGAGAAGGAATCTCTATGATGAACGGTGCTTATGAAACCTGTTCGAGTGTCCCTATGTCGATGCTAATGATGGCTTCCTCCAAAATTGATAAGAAGAAGTGTAGATCAAACAAAGAGTGATGGAGAACCTATTTTAAGGAACTAGCAGTCTTCTCAAATGACAAAGAGACCTCCTGCAGATGTTGTACATAAGTAGCCACAAGCATATTAGCCTGGAAAGACTAATCATGTAGAGAATGGACATTAGGGTCAGAGTGGGCCCTCGTAACAATTGTAGAAGGATTGTCCTTAGCAAAGAGAATCGGTAGATCATCAAAGAAGTCTTCCAAATCTATTGTGTGTGACTCCAAGAACTGAACTAAAATTTTTGGAAAGAAGTCATCACCTAGAAGACAAAGTGTACCCTGTAGTGTTGAAGTACATGAATTTGTCACCATGGCAAAAGAATTTTCCTCAAAAAGAAGACGAATATCATCAAGAGTGTCTCCCACAGCTTCAATGTGAGACTCCATGAATAGGCCTGCAAGGATGGGAAGGGAGTCATCGCATGAAGGTAGAGTAGGAAGACATAAAGGGTCTTGTTGTTCTAAATCTGAAGCATTTGTGGCTGGAACAAGATTAGTAGGAGCAATAGGAACTAGAGGTGTGATCTCATCTGAAGAGAATGTGGTTGCAAATGGAGGTAATATATCTTCTAGGAATGGAGGAATGTTTGGATCTCCATACTTCTCCTAAAGATACATCCAATAATCATGTGGTGGCCATATCTTGGCAACTAGCTTACGACGATCAAAAGAAGAGAGACTAGTAAGAATGATACAAATCAATCTACCAATAGGTTCTTGTAATTCATCAGTGATCAATTTGTTGGAATAGAAATAAGGAAATACTTCCTTATGCTCTCTTCTAAGATGATCAAGAAGTGTATCACTCCATGTGTGATAGTTGCATTTTGTCAACTTGGGTCTAATACCATACTGACATGTGGAACAATACTCCTCTTCCATGATGGACCAATTAATGTAACCTCCAAATAATCAAAGAACAGTAAGTGAAAGAACCTCCCCTAATGTATGATTTAGGCACTTGATATCTACTTGCCATTTTAGGGCTTATTTTTGAAAGTAGTATTTCTATCTATAGAACCTATAATGTGATTACAGATTTGGAAAGTAGACAAGAAAATATGCACTTTCAAAAAAAATGGAACCTGATTATGTCTCCAGATGAGCCTGTACAGAGCATTTTAAGTGGCAAAATTTGGGATTTGCAAGTTGCAAAAAAATTCAAGAATAGAGATGTCAAACTTCCAGCACCAATGTGTAGATCACAAAATCCTACCATAAAACAAAAAAAATTGCTCGCAAAAAGGAGTCCTTATGAGGGAGATATCGTTGTTTGAAAATTGTTGCTGTTGTTATTTTTTCTGAATCGCCGCCACGCCTCCAAAAAATAAATGACTCTAGATTTTGCCTCAAATGTCCGATTTGGATGAAACAAAATCTGATTTGGGAGTTTTTGAACCTTCTGAATGTGACACAAATATCTAATTTGTGCCAGCAACCTCTAACCCTCACCTGTGAAAAATCTCTCCTCTAGCCCTATGGCCAAAAAAATTCTGGAAAATAATGTAGATCCAAAAAAAATAGCACATATGTAGATGAAAAAATGTAGATTTGAAAATTAAATGTACAGATCTGAAATGATCATACCAATGCTGCAAATCGGTCCTTTGGGTGTCGGTTTGCAAATTAATTTACCTCACAATCGACTTTGGGCCATGGTAGCTAAGTTTATAGTCAATCTTCACCAAATCAGTGTTTCAGATGCAATGGTGAGGTTAGATCTGGCTCTAAATGCTTCCAATTTCTGCAATACTCCAAATTCAAGCTAAGGTGTTGAAGCAACAGTGGTCTTGAATGGCTATGTGATGAGAAAATCTCCAAGATATGATACCATGTAAGAATTTTCCTTAGGGAAAAATTCACCCAAGAACTAAGAACTCAAACACAAGCACAATTGTAGACCAAAAATGGATATGATCAATTAATCAGAGTATGTCCTAATACATTGCTCTATTCAGTATATTTAGTATGTCCAAACACACTAGGAGTGCATGTATATAAAAGCCTCTCAAGAAGCACCTAGAATATCTCTAGAAACAACCAAGAGATAAGATAAGCATTGACAAGTAAACACATGCCTTATCCATCATTCTAGATGAGTGGATAAGAATGACAAGGTTGTAGACACCATGTGCTTAATTAGTGTGCTAACTCCTGTGTTGTAGACACCATATGCATAAAAGAGGTGTAAACTCTTGTGTTGTCAACATGACAACTCATAAGAGTACACAAACTCCTAAGTGACTAATAAATAAATAATAATAAATATGCATTAACATAAGTAAACTTAAGTAAGTTTAAATAGTAAATACATATTTACACCAACAATAATCAAGTTAAAGAAAAATTAGAAGGAATGAATAACCCATATTTGAATTTATAACATCAATAAATATAGTTATTCTCACAAACTTAAACAATAAATTGTTAGTTTCATCACTAAATTTGCAACCTTAGTATGGTTCTACAGAACAATCCAATCAATCCAAATTAATCAGTTATCCTCAGAAACTCTTTCAATAAATTGTTAGTTCCATCACTAAATTTGCAACCTTAGCATGGTTCTATTCCAACTTAATTCAAATTCTATGAAACCCCAACCCATGGCTAGCAAAATTTTGGCAGAACTTAATATTGAAGGTGGATATGCATTAAGTTTGATTTCAAGGATCTAGTTGGATAAATCAAATGGAAAAAAATATAATTCACATTAAACCATGTAATAAAATAGAGAGTAGAGAAAATTTAGGAAGAAAGATATGCCTATGATTTTACCTTCCTCGTAAAACCAATGTTAAGGGGTAGATCATCATATGCAGATAGCATAAATTACATTTGAATTGGTGTAGGTGTGAGAGTTATTGCCAAAGTATCGATTGCTTAGGGTTTTTCTCTATTTTTTATGATTCAAACCATAATAGACTTATTCTTCTTATATAGCTTTGTACAAAATTCTTTTAATTTGATATAAATTTTAAATTAAAGTATATATTTTAGTTCTCTCCAATATTATACTTAACCATATGGTGGACTTCAGCCAGAGAATGCAAATCAAAACAACCGTCAACAGTTATCAAAGTTGACTGGATTGTAGAAAAGTTGTTGGTGTTTGTATTTTATAACACCAAAAAAACATGCTTCAAACTTGTGTAAGTTGTGGGCAAAACAACTGTTGTAGATCATCTTGCAAAAATGTGGTCTACATTGAATTTTAATCCCCACTTCTTCAAATGCTTATAAGCTACACACGTAATTTAGTTTTGAAGCAATCAAAATACATATCCAACACACTATGATATGCCTTGAACTCTAATGGCATTGTTACTAACAATTCTTGGGAAAACAGAGTAAGAGATTGAAAGAATCACAAGGCATAGCTTGTCAGTTGCTCAATTCTGAAGGCATTTCTAGCTATTACATAGAAGGCTATATATTATCTCCAAAAATGTATAGTGATCTCTATCCATACAATGTGAAATAGCACTGATGATAGTAATTAGAAGCATTCGATAAAGTTATAGAATGTTTTAAAATCACAAATTTATATTTATTATTTACCCATCTAGTGCAAATGTGATGTATGTTGAGTTCGAGTGTTTTGTTTTTTAAGTATTGAATATGATAGATGAGTCCATGGACAAGGAGAAGTGATATAATAAAGATGCATAAAACAACAATCCAATCCTCTATTTGGAAGCAACATAGATGGTAGCTAGACTAAGGCTTATTCAGCTAGTTACAACCTCAATGTAATTTTTTGTTTTCAAGCAAGGCATCTAGAGATTTAAAATTTATTTGGAGCTACAATATTCCTACATAGTAACATAAGGAATACATATCAAACATAGCTTATCTCTATTTTATATAATGTCCTTAAATTGATCAATTGTTTCTCTTATATTATGTGTTCAATAAATTCACAAACTGAAAGTACAGCTTGCATAGCTTTTGGTAATAATGTTTGCCTAGAATTAATAGTTGTTTAATAGGCTAATTGTATCAGGTTGTGTTTAGTCAAACTATAAGCCCATCTAGTGGACTATGGGATCCTAATGTTATTTGATTTCCTGGACACTAGACTCTCAGTATTCCTATGTAATGTTCATTTATTCTATATTCTTATTGAGATAACAAATATAAATGAGGGCCCTACTTGTCACAATAATCATTAGTTTACCTTTCTCATGATGATGATCTCTAAGTGCCTTAAACTAATCAATTGATCCACTCATTAATAGATGATGATGCACCCTCATATAAATATATAAACAATCTAAAAGTACAACTTTCAAGAGATAGAAACATCATAGTTCTTCATTATAATCTATGTGGTGGATTGATTGTCTTGTCTGAATTATCACTTCACTTTTTGGTTTAAACTTTATTCAAGTTAAAATTTCATCTTCCAAATAGGATTTCTTATATTTGTTGGTACACATACATAGGCTTATAAAGTTTCTTTATGCCATCAAAATCTGCTAGTTCTTGTTGAATGCACTTGGTCAAAAACTCATGTAGTCAAGTATCTTTAGTAATTTCTTGTTGGGTTTGTTCCAATTATTTTTTAATAAGGTCCCAAGGATCATTACATGTCATTTTGTAAGGATTTGAATTTATTTTGTAAGGCAAACAAAGCCATTGATTGTGTTAGTCATGTATTAGCCAACGTGGTCAACTTGAAGATGGTCAAAGGTCATTATGAGCATCGAGAAATGAGGAATTTGGTATTTTTTGATATTTATTTGCAATGCAAATTGGATGATAGGAATTATATTGATACAAAGTTGTCAAAATTGCAAAATTGTTCAAAAAGTTGCTTAACAAATTTTGAGCAACTTCCTCCCAACAACCAAAAATAGTTCAAAATTCAATTGATGTTGGTTGAGGAAGTTGAATAATGCTTATTTATGTCTCAAGTTTCTAAGATATGAGTTGTTGTTGAATAATTTTATTTGGATCAATATACTACTTTCATTTCTTCGTAATTTCACTATTCTTTTGCATTGCACAATCTTGTATAGTTTCAAGGATTTATCTGAAGCACATGGATGCTTACATCATCAAGTTGACTTTCTATTACAAGTGGTACCCTTAAGAACACTATAACCCTTGTTGCATTTGAGAAACATAATTTTTGGTACCATTCTTTTTGGGATGACTTCTAGAAAGCACTACATTGAAGCACAAACACAATCCCCTAGCCCATCTGTACAACACACCCATTTCATGATTATCATATATTCATTTATTATATCCTCTTACCCTAAGCCACAAACCATGCAAAAATGTACATTCACAAGATACACACACACACACACACCAAAAAAACATATATGCATGCCCTAGCCTATAGTCCTCTACTCATTCTCTTCACTCCCTTCAATTATTGATGTTGTTTGTGATCCATTCTCTCAAAATCTTGTATAAAATTTTGCTAAACAAGTATAACATAAATTGTTTTGATCGACAAGTGAGGGGATTTAGTTGCAAGAATCAATTCATTCAAAATAATTATTTTGATACAAATATCATGAGAATCAACATACATTCTATTAGTCCTTTTAACTCTCAAATAACACATGTAACTATTCAAATCATTAATCATTAACTTTACCAATAAGATTACTTGGAAAAATCATCATAGTGGGTTGATACTTCTGCCCTTCCACACCCAACAAAAACTCTTACAAAACCTCACAAAAAGTCTCCAGATCTTTCTTAATTGCTCATTTCAATACATTATTTGATTAGAGGTACACCTTCTCATTGTTTTTATCTCATCTAAAAGGAAAAATTGGTAGATATGTTCATGTAGATGGAGAGTTACATCCATGAAAAGAAAGAAGGATTGGAAGATACTCAAATATTTGAAGAGGGAAAAAATATGTGAAACTCTTTTGATTTAAATTAAATTTTATAACATAGTCACTCTCTTAGATCCAAAAACCTGAGCATAACCTATAGTAAACAGATTCTAGAAATGGATTTAAGTGTATTAAGCTCTAATATTTTAACCTATTGCTTGTACACAGTGAATCTACAAAAGATAAGAATTTTAAACAAATTGAAATGTCAAGTAACATCAATGACTCAACCTTTATAGGGATATTGTCTCATGATAAAGTTGTATGGATTTTAATCTCTTCTAATCAACACCATCTTCATTTCCTGTCAACTATAACCCCAAAATGACAATCATGACTTCCCTTCAAATGTAACATTTACAAAAGAGAAAAGTATGGTGGAAGTGGTTTCTTGTTTCTAATTTTGAAGTTGATTGTGTCTTCTTCTTGCATCAATGGTTTAGACCACATTTGGTGATCAATCTCTTTTCAAGCTTGCAGATGTAAAGGGGGATCTACTTATCAAAGTAATGTTTGTTGTAGACTCGAGAGAAATTTAAACAAGAACCTATTCTTATTAGAAGAATTGCCTACAATGTCTTAACAAATTCAAATGTGTTTGAAATGTACATGAAGTTTCAAAAAAGAAATTCGAACAAGAACCTTGCACTAACCTTTCAATGGATCTCGCACTACTGCAAACCAACACCAAAAACACAGAACACCCAAATAACAAAATAAGAAAAACACACAATGCTCAATATCTTTTTTTATTATGGGCTTGATTTGGTCAAAATTTTGACCAAACTAGGAAACCCTAAGTTGGTCAAAGTTTTGACCAACTTAGGCAAAAAAAATTTAAAATGTATTGAAGAAGCCCATTTAGGGCTTGTTTGAAAATCTTGGTCAAAAATTAAGTGCAAATGTACTAGTGACTTCTATGTTAAGAGTGTTTATCCCTCTGAGTAATTGGTTTGGGGTCATGTCAAGTGCCTTGAGTGTGTCTTTGCATGGATCTGGCTGTTTTCCCCTTGTTCCACTTCTCCCTCTCTATTTCTAGCCTCTTTCTGACAAATTTCTCTATGAAACAAAGGACTTTGACTTTATGGGTCAAGGATGACCTTTTAGGTCCAAGTCAACCTCAACCCTAACCTAGGTCTAGGATGACCTTAACCCTGACCTAGGGCAAGGTTGACCTCTTCCTTAACCCTAGGTTCATTTTTCAATTTTTGGGAGTTTTAGGACATCGGGCTTCAGAAAATTTCATTTTCCTACTTTTGGGTTAGTTGTTTCAAGTTTCAAAATGGTAGACTCTTAAATTACATTTAATCTAGGTCCATTTCTAGGGGTTAAGGTTAATTTGGATTTAATGCTCTCATGTTAGCCTTCTCTAGGAGTTTGCGCCCTAGATCGCTATATAAGGAAGACTTCTTCCTCATTTTGACATCTACTTTTTATGAAGATGCATGGTGATATCAAATGAACTATTACCTTTCTACATCCATTATTCTATGAAGTGAAGATCTACTAGAATTCAATCATTCAAGTATTCAAGCATCTAATTCATCAAGGAGGTCCATCGTTAGCTATTGAAGGGTTCAATCTCTATGGAGCCCTCTTGTTGAAGATTTCTCCATCCACATTCATTCAAACCTTTTTCTATGCAAAGATACATCAAGATTGGTGGATCTAATGTCATTTATTTGAGACATCCTAAATAAATTCCTACATTTATTGGAGAGCATTCGTACTTGTGGATTCAAGGATTCAAATCCTCCGCAAGGATTTTAATATAAGTAAGGTGAATTGTTTCATTTACTTTGTTTATATATATTGCAATTTAAATTACATTTCAAGGTTGATTCCAAACTAGGGTTCAATTAAGGAAAAAAAACCCATCCAAATAAACAAACCATTATTTTAGCAGATACAGGTGTGGAACAATGAACTAAAGAGTAGATTTGGATACCCTTTTTGTCGAACTTGTGAGATCCACGAACAAAAAATTTATCAGAGCAGTGCAAGTCAAGGTTGACTTTTTGGGGTACAATAATGCCCTGGGATAAGATTGTGCCTTGCTATCAGGCTCAAGGTTGACCTCACTTCAAAAGGAACAAAGTTTTCTGGGGTTCCTTTGTCTTGACATTTCTAGTCTGGAATAGGTTGCAGAGATTCCCAAAACTATACATAGACACCAAAAATCAACATTTTCTAGATTTATCCTATTTTAAGGTAAGTATTTGTCTTTTATCTATTCAAGATTTAAGTACTTACTTCTCAAATAGCAAGACCATAGGACCTCCTTTCTCCCTATTCTCCATTGCATGATCCATTTGTGCATCAATCACCTTTTTGTGCTTAATCAATTTGGATCATTCCTCTTGGGAATTCAGGTTGAGGATAGGATCTGTTTTCTTTCTATTCATTTTGGTGAACTTGACATGCTTACCCTCTTTCATTTTATGGAATTAGATTCCCTATTGTGTTTTGCGATGTTATATTTCATTTAATATTTGTTAGGTCTTTTGTTGCATTAAGATTAGATTTCACGTATGCTCTTGCATTTTAATTTAAAAATACACAAAAAATTACAAAATTTCTTTCAAAGTATAAAAATATTTATGCTTTATGTTTATTAGTTTAGTTCATTTGCATTGCATTGGTTTATGAGCTTTATTACTTCTAGTCGTACTTCTAATCTTAGGGTTAGAAGGAGTCGTATACTAATGGGTACCTTTGAGCCTGAGTCTGGTCTGGTGGATAATTTCAGTGAAAATTGAAGTGTCTTCAAATCTCCAAATTTTTGCACCATCAAATAGATCTCAGCGTCTTGATTCCAACACAACTTGAACGGAGCAAAAAGGAGTCCATTCATGCAAGTTACACTCGGTCAAAGTTTTGGTCAACAGGAAAACCAGAGGGCTAGATAAGGGGCAAAATTGGACCATCTCGAAAGTGGTCAACAATAGATTTTAAAATGAAGATCTCGTCACAAGCTTTCCATCGGCGTTCATTTCGTCGAAAACGGACTTCATATGTAAAATGTTTGTTTGAATTTTGGAGGTAAAAAAATGTCATTTTGAATCCTGATGATGTCATCATGACATCATGGCAGCAATTTAAAACCAAAAGAAAGAAAAAAAACAAAGGTTTTGATTGAGTTTTGAACCCTCAACCATACCCTTTCCAAAATAAGGCTTGGCCATTGCGCCACATGGAGTCTATGTAATTTGTTTGATAAATGTTTTTTTTATTGTTTTAGATACTGTGAATTTGGTCTAAGGGTGACGCAGCGGTTGGAACCACCGACCTCCATGTGTCCTGTGCCCTTCCAAAAGTGTTGATACCATTGCGCCATGCGACTGACTTAAGATATTATTAGGACTGAATTTATTTAAAATCTAACAAAACCTGATTCCCCCTTGTCTAAATAAGGGCAATTATTAAATACTAACCCTCAAAAAGGGTATGAGGACAAATTTCAAAAATAAGAATGAGTCTTATTTCGAAGATGGGCTATTGTAAGGGTCTAAATATGTAAAATCTTGTTTTTCCCTATTATTAGGAAAATATTTTGTATAAAAGGGGGGTTTAGGGGCCTTTTCAAGGCATGGAAAAACAAGGGGAAACTTAGAGAGAAATTTCTCTTGGTGAAGTTTTTTTTTTAAAAAGGAATAGGGAGATTTTTCTAGGAGATTATGAGATCCATTTTCGTACTTCAGAGAATTGCTATGTTGTCGAAGTGCTAGAAGAAATGGCTTTGGTGCATATTTGTAATTGATTTATGGAGATTAATCGGATCGGTCGTACTCTATTGGAGCCGACTTGGAGACATAGTCACAATTTTGGCGAACTCCAAAATCAAACTTTGTTTGCACTTTCTATCTTCTCTCTCTCAATTCTATTTATTTCACCTCAAGTTTTTGAGTTTTTGATGCTTAATTTCATATACTTATGTATTAAGACTTTCGCTAATTTGATTTTATTTAAGCAATCAATACTGCAATTAGTCTAGATCCGTTCATCAGATCAAGTGGTATCAGAGCCCAGTTGACTATTATTGTAGTTGTTTTCTTGAATGCTAACAAGATCCAAGATTCAGAAGGGTGAAGGCAAGATTGAAGAATTTAATCCTAAGATCGGGAAGCGAAGAACATTTTCGAAGATGTATGTTTCTGGAATGGAGGTTCCCGATGAGATTAGTGAACAAGAATTTTGAAGAGCATTCCTCGAGATGAAGGCTAAGGTGGACATTCTTCTCCAAGAGAGACACAAACAACAATTGAGAAAGGCAAACAAGGCTAAGAAGAAGGAGGAAACAAAATCCTCATTAAAAGATGACAAAGCCAAAGGAGTAGGAGGTGGTAGTGACCCTCCTGAACCTCCATCTCTGTCTTCATCATCTTCTTCATCTTCTTTGTTTACTTATACTTCAAAGAAATCTGAGCAAGTTAATAAGCCTAAGATCAAACTGGATGTAAAATTTGACTTGCCTAAGTATTGTGGTGAACTTAATGGTGAAAAATTGGATGATTGGATTCAGAAAGTAGAAGTCTACTGTAGAGTCCAGAACCTATAAGATGATGTTGTTAGGATTCAATTAGCTACTCTTCAATTAGGAGGTACAACTTTAACCTAGTGGGAGAGTAAGACTAAGGCAGAAGTTTCATGGCATGGTAGAGTAAGTTTAACTTGGGCAGAGTTTTTTAATGCTCTTAAGAAGTAGTTTTATCCCCTAGGACATATGCAACAGTTAATGATGGACTAGAAAATGTTTAGGCAAGGGAAAGGTCAAACTGTCCAAGAGTACACCCATGAATTTAGGAAAAGGGCTATTGCTTTGAATGTTCCTTTTTACACCTAGGACACTTTGTTGAAGTACATAGGAGGTCTTCATTCCTACCTTAGGCATTCTATTTTGGTATTGAACCCTTGTAATTTGGATTAAGTGTCAGTTCAAGCTACACACTTAGAGTCAAGGGGTAAAGGATCTTTTATTGATAAGTTTGATAATGATGTAAAGAAATCTTCTAAGAATGCAAAGATAGAAAAAGGAAAGAAGGAAGCTATAGTCAAGAAGGATGAGAAAATTTCTTGCACTCATTGTGACAGGAAGGGTCATGATGAAGAACATTGTTGGAAGTTGCATCTCGAATTGAAGCCTAAGTGGGCACAGAAATGTGATCAGAAATAGAAAGGTAAGGAGAAAGCCAAAAATGTTGTTATGGATCTTGGTTCAGATTCAGATGATGAGACTAAGTTAACAGCTATGGGTTTGAAAGGTAAAGCTCCTATTTCTAGTGTTTCTATTCCTAGTTGTGCTTCTACTTCTACAGTTAATGATTTCTTTGAAGACAAGAAAAGGAATGAGTTGTTTCATTTAAGGGTTGTTGCTAAGAACACTAAAATTGATGCACTCATAGATAGTGGTTCTCAAGTGAACTTGATTTTGAAAGTATTGTAAGGAACTTGGGATTGAAAACTACATTACATAAGAAACCTTATCCATTAGGTTGGATTTGTGAAAATGATAAGTTGCAAGTAACAAGACAATGCACCTTAAGATTCGCAATCACTAGTAAGTTTGTGGATGAAGTACAATTTGATGTGGTTCCACTGGATATCTATGGGATAGTGCTTGGTAGCCCTTATCTTTATGCAAGAAAAGCAATTTTCTACAAGGAAAAGAATCATTATCACTTGTTTAAAGATGACATTTAGTATATTGTGCATTCTCATAGGATTAAGACTGGTCGTTCTTTTGCAAACATAGGGTAGTTAAAAAGGGTAATTAATGCAAGTAAAGAGTTAACTCTTATGTCTGTTAGTACAGGTGGTTCTACACTTGAACTTGGAGTAGCTAACTAGGGTCGGATGTTGCAGGATGCACTCGCAGTACAACATGAGGGAATGATGATTGAAAGCATTGATGGTTCCTTGGGTAAAAAATGTTCCTATTATGAAGGATCAATATGTTGTTGATTTATTCTCTTTCATTTCTACATTATTGTTCAGCTTGATGCTAGTCAATGTTTGTTGGTTAGTGGCTACAACAACTAATGTAGATGCTTATAAAAGTGATAGAATAATGTTTATGATCAACAATGTTGTTGCAGTCTTCATTGTACTTGTGAGCCAGGTATTCCAATGTATAGATGATACAGGACAAGTGGGGAGGCCAAGTCCTCACTTTATGTCAGAGTAAATGTCACTTTTGGAGGTCCAAAAGGTCTTCAATGGGAAGGCCTGATCTGGTGGATAATTTTAGTGAAAATTGAAGTGTCTTCAAATCTCCAAATTTTTGCATGATCAAAAAGATCTCAGCATCCTGATTCCAACGCAACTTGAACGGAGCAAAAAGGAGTCCATTCATGCAAATTACGCTTGATCAAAGTTT
Organism: Cupressus sempervirens; assembly: GCA_028749045.1. Classification (NCBI taxonomy): domain Eukaryota; kingdom Viridiplantae; phylum Streptophyta; class Pinopsida; order Cupressales; family Cupressaceae; genus Cupressus; species Cupressus sempervirens. The sequence continues at coordinate 621,924,527 of CM053789.1, forward strand.
TGGTCAACAAGCAGACCAAAGGGCTAGATAAGGGGCAAAATTGGACCATCTCAAAAGTGGTCAACAATGGATTTTAAAATGAAGATCTCATCACAATCTTTCCATCGGCATTTGTTTCATCGAAAACAAACTTCATATGTAAAAGTTATGTTTGTTTGAATTTTGGAGGTCAAAAAATGTCATTTTGAATCCTGATGACATCATCATGATGTCATGGTGGCAATTTAAAACCAAAAGAAAGAAAAAAAAAAACAAAGGTTTTGAATGAGTTTTGAACCCTCAACCACACCTTTGCCAAAATAAAGCTTGGCCGTTGCACCACATGGAGTCTATGTCACTTATTTGACAAATGTTTTTTTTATTGTTTTAAATACCGTGAATTTGGTCTAAGGGTGGCGCGGTGGTTGGAACCACCGACCTCCATGTGTCATGCGCCCTTCCAAAAGTGTTGATGCCATTGTGCTATGCAGCTAACTTAAGATATTATTAGCACCAAATTTATTTAAAATCTAACGAAATCTGATTCCCCCTTGCCTAAATAAGGGCAATTATTAAATACTAACCCTCAAAAAGGGTATGAGGACAAATTTCAAAAATAGGAATGAGTCTTATTTCAAAGATGGACTGTTGTAAGGGTCTAAATATGTACAATCTTGTTTTGCCCTATTATTAGGCAAATATTTTGTATAAAAGGGGGGTTTAGGGGCCTTTTCAAGGCATGGAAAAACAAGGGGAGACTTGGAGAGAAGTTTCTCTTGGTGAACTTTTTTTTTTAAAAAGGAATAGGGAGATTTTTCTAGGAGATTATGAGATCCATTTTCGTACTTCAGAGAATTGCTATGTTGTCAAAGTGCTAGAAGAAATGGCTTTGGTGCATATTTGTAATTGATTTTTGGAGATTAATCGGATCAGTTGTACTCTATTGGAGCCAACCCAAAGACATAGTCACAATTGTGGTGAACTCCAAAATCAAACTTTTTTTGCACTTTCTATCTTCTTCTCTCTCTCAATTCTATTTATTTTACCTCAAGTTTTTGAATTTTTGATGCTTAATTTCATATATATATATGTATGTATGTATGTATGTATGTATGTATGTATTAAGACTTCTGCTAATTTGATTTTATTTAAGCAATCAATACTGCAATTAGTCTAGATCCGTTCATCAGATCAGAGTCTTCTTCTCCTTTCCTTAGAATTTCGAATGAGAATTTGATTCTTCCTTATTCCAATCCTATTATGGAGTAAAACTCTTCTCACTCTTCTCATAATGAGGATAATGCTTTAATAGTTCCTTCTAAACAAGTCCAAAAACTTTCAAATGAACTTGATAAAATGGGTAATTGGCTTCTTCAAGACAACCATAATCAAGATTCTATTCAAGCTATCAAGGCTCTTAAGAAAGTTTCATTTGATAGTGACCAAGGTGTTAATCTTTTGCATGGTATTACTCACCTTGTGCATTCCAATGTTAAACCTTTAGCTCAAGAAGCTCAAGATTTAGGGTTGATTCCTCTTATCACTAGTGTAGAACCTTCTTTTATTCCTTTTCCTAGTGTTGTTGTTTATACTCCTTCTTTGGTGACTGTGATGGTTCCCTCTATCCCTGAGTGTTCCTCTTATGCCCCTTCCTATATCAAAACCTTCTTATCATAATGTTCCTTTTACTTATTCTACTCCTATGGCAACTATAGTTCCTAGTGTTTCTCTAGCTGTGTCTTCTATTCATGTAGCTTTGTACACTTTACCTAGTGTTTCTAATGTTTCTAGTTCTCCTATTTCTTCTAATGATTCCATAATTATCATTTTGGCTCAAACCATGTCATCTTTACAACAACAACTTGCATCCTTGACTCAAAACAAGTATTCCTACTTGTGACATAGGAAGTCCTCTGTCTCAAGATATCATTCGTACTCTCATTCCTCAACAAGCTAATATGCCTCATCTTGAGAATTACAATGGTAAGGGAGACCTTGTTCATCATGTTAAAAAATTTCAAATACTTTGTAGTGATTATGCTCATGATTATAGAATTTTAGCTAAGTTGTTTGCTTGAACTTTTTGTGACAAGGTATTACAATGGTTTTGTTCCTTGAATCCTTATTTTATTACTTCATTTCCTCAACTTGCTAATGCTTTTATTCAACAATTTCAAAACAACATTGGCTCACAAGTTTCTTTGACTTATTTAATGTATTGTAAACAAAATTCTAAAGAAAAATTGATTGAATTAATTGGTAGATGTAAGCATTTTCATGCTCAAATTTCCTATCCTATTCCTAATATTGATATTCAACATATGTTTATTTCAAATTTTCAAAAGGATATTAGAGATAAGATTATGCTTACTGAATTTACTTCTTTTCAACAATTTTGTGCAGCGCTTCATCATGATCAATTACAAGTGAGTCAATTTGAGAGCACCATTCCAATGGCTCTTGTTCCTATTGATAAAAATGGTGTTGCTCCTAATCCAAATAAATTTAAAAAATTCAACAACTATGTCAGGATAAATAAACAAGAAAATGTAGTTGTTGATCAAGTTGTTGTTGCATCTCATAGTGTCACTTCTGCATCCACTAATTTTCAATTAAATCGTACATTTACTCCTCTTTCTAAATCTTTACATTCTACTGTGAATAGGTTGTTAACTGCTAATATGATTTCTTTACCTCCTATTCAACCTCTTTTACCTGCTACAATGGCATCTAAATCTTTTGATCCTAAAGCTTTTTGTCAATATCATCTCCAAAATTATCATGATATTGAGAAATGTTATTTTTTTAAACATAAGGTTCAAGACTTAATTAATTCTAATGCTTTATGTGTTGATATTTTTTATGATAGTGGGAATAAATCTATTTCTCCTCCTAATCAAAATCTTCAAATCTATACAAATCCTTTACCTACACATGATACTAATATTATTGCTCAGCCATCTTCTATGGATATTGTGTATGATTCAAAGATGGATGATCTTAATCATGTTGTAAAACAAGTGGAGCATGTGGTTTAATCTCTATCTCCATCTCAGTCTCAACCTCAGCTTCAATCTCAAGTATTAGCTTTACCTCAACTAAAACCTAAGCCTAAATCGAAACCTCAACCTAAACCTTCCCAACAACCTAAGAAAACATGACCTCAAGAACTTTTGATTACCTTTGATGATTTTGAGAATGTCAAAGCTCTAGATGGTCCCCTTTATATTTATGCTAAGATTGATGAGATACCCACTTGTGGTTGTCTTTTTGATCCTACCTCCTTAGTCAATATGATTAATCTTTTTATGAAAGGTTTGCAACGTGATTTTTATGATACATCGAATGTGCGGATTCAAACTTGTAATGGTTTTTTTTATCCATCATTTGGTTCAATTAATTTATCAGTTGAACTTTTTGGAAAATTTATGAACACTAACGTTGTTGTTGTTCCTACTTCTGATCAGTTTCAAGTTAAGCTTGGTTTTTCATGGTTAAATTCCATGCATGTTGTTGCTTCACCTATTCATAAATGTCTTAAGTTTTCTTATAATGATGAAGTGAAGATGGTTAATCAGTTTATATCATACATCTAGGCCCAAGGATTCTTCTACCATTGACTTCTATTGGCCTTCATTGCCTAATTCATGTCCTTTTTGACCTGATCATCTTTTTCACTCATATCAAGCCTATAAGCATCGTACGATTCTTGAGTTGAGTTTACCCCCTATGGATCTTAGCCATGGTCTTTTTCCTACACCTTCCATACCTCCTTTATCTATGGCTTCTGCATCTATTAATCAAGCTCCTCATGTTGATTGTCAGTCTCCTGATAATCCTATTAATCCTCCTATAGAACCTATGAAGGATCCTATAGTTGTTCCTCCTAGTTCTCAGCACATTTAAAGTAATACAAAACATAATTAATATGCTAATGAATGCCATAAAAAGCATCATGCTCAAGCTAAAGCTCATAATCTCGTTCTTCAAAAATCTTTACCTTCTTTGGATACAACTATGCATGATGTGTTAGAAGAAATTGTTGCTAATAATGATGTTAAGACACATGATTTTGATGATCCTATTCATATCTTAGATCCTATTTTGATTAATCTAGATGAAGAAGATACTCTTCATGATTTTGATGATGTTAATGATGAATATGAAACTATTGACATTGACATTGGTTTACCTAATATGATTTCCTCACAATTGACACTTACACCAAGTATTGAACATTGTGATTCTCAAGACGATCCTTATTTTTGGAATTGGTTATTATTCCTACTATGTTGGATATAGTCCCTCTTGCAAGTTAACCACCTTCCCTAAATGATATACAAAGAGATGGGGAGAGTAGGTGGCGTGCTTGATTAGCTAGTCCTTCATAGTATCCTTTTTGTGTGTGTTTGTCTATTGTATTGTGTTAGTCCTATGATGTGTTTTCTAGATGTTGTTAGATTCTTTTATATAATCTTTGTTTTTGTGTTGGTGTAAGGTGATAAAAGAATTGAACCTATTGTATTATTCCTCTATATGTATCTCTATTCTTCCATATGCTGTTTCATATTATGTTGAACCTGTGCTATTATCTTGACATGTTTCCTTGTGTAATTCTCTTGGATTTGTGACTTGGTAGCATTGATTCTTTTTGGTTTCCAGTTCATGGTCTGAAAATATTCTCTTTTGTCTCTCTTATGTGATCTTTCCTCTTTTGTGATTGTAGTTCTATTTTCTTTTTTGAATGATGTCAATTCATTTACAATAATATCATATATCATATTATCTTATGATCATATTGACCCCACAGTAGGCAGATCCCTTCTATGTTCTCTATATGTTTATGTACTATTTCCTTGGATTTTTCTTTGTCTGGGGGCATCTTGTAGTGGAAACGTAATTAGTAGAGTTTTTTATGTTTCTATCAAAGCTATTGCTCTTGTTAAAGTGTTAGCAATGACTTTAACATGGGGACATACACTCTTCTCACTTATTGCACACACACACTTTTTGATATAGATATATATCATTTTTCAAGATACTTTTTCTCCCTTTTGGATTAATGACTAATCCTAAAATCATGGATTTATATTTTGGGATCTCTTGATCCCTCTAGTTTCAAATATATTTTGATCCCTTAAGATCGAAGGTGTCCTTAAGATTGGATCTCTTTTGCTTTTTGGTTTTACCCTTATAGAATAGAATATTCTTAAGAGGAAATCCTTGATGGGTTGACTAGTGAATAGCCACATTCACTAGGTGGTTCAATTCCATCTTTCCAATTGCGCAATTTCCTTATGTGGTTCACAATGGGACATTGGGACATAAGTTCTCATTGGGCGAGATAATTACACTCTTTTCCTTTTTCTCTTTTTCTAGAGATATCTCTCTAATTGTGATCTTGGAGTTGATGAAAGCTTAAGTCTCTAGGCACTTGAAGATATCTTTGTCCCTTTGATTTTAATAAGATTATCTTTTCATTATGATCTACTTTACCAAGAGTTTGCATCAATTCCATACTCTTGCTAAAGTAGGGGCTAAATGTATCATCTTAACATGGAAGCACTTGTATGTTAAGAGTATTTAGCCCTTTGAGTAAGTGGTTTGGGGTCATGTCAAGCATCCTAAATGGATCTTTGCATGGACCTAGCGGTTTTCCCCCTATTTTGCTTCTCTTTCTATTTTTAGCCTCTTTCTATAAATTTTCTCTGTGAAACTAAGGATTTTGACTTTCTGGGTCAAGGATGACCTTTTAGTTCAAGGTTGAGTTCCTTAACCTAGGTCTAGGATGACCTCAATCCTGACCTAGGGTAGGGATGACCTTGTCCTTGACCACAAGTTCATTTTTCAATTTATAGGAGTTTTGAGACATTGGCCTTCAGAAAGTTTCATTTTCTTGCTTCTGGGTCAGCTGTTTTAGGTTTCAAAATGACAAAATCTTAAATTATATTTAATGTAGGTCCATTTTTAGGGGCTAAGTTTAATTGGGATTTAATTCTCCCATGTTGTCCTTCTTTAGGAGTTTGTGCCCTAATTCTTTATATAAGGAAGCCTTCTTCCCTCATTTTGACATCTACTTTTTATGAAGATGCATAGTGATATCAGACAAACTATTACCTTTTTGCATCCATTATTCTATGAAGTGAAGATCTACTAGCATTCAAGTGTTCAAGCATCCAATTCATCAAGGAGCTCCATTGTTAGCTACTAAAAGATTCAATCTCTATGGAGCCCTCTTGTTGAAGATTTATCCATTCACATTCATTCAAGCCTTTTTCTATGTAAAGATACATTTGAGATTGGTGTTGAAGATCTAATGCCATTGATTTGAAACATTCTACATACATTTGTACATTGATTTTGAGAGCATTCGTACTTGTGGATTCAAGGATTCAAATCCTCTACAAGGATTTCAATATAAGCAAGGTGATTTATTTTATTTACTTTGTTTATATAAATTGCGATTTCAGTTACATTTCAAGGTTGATTCCAAATTGGGGTTTGACTAAGGCAAACCCCCCATCCAAACAAACAAACCATTTTTCTTGTAGAACAACGAATTAAAAAGCAAATTTGGATGCCCTTTTCATCAAACATGTTGGATTTGTAAACAAAAAATTTGTCGGAGTAGTGCAGTTCAAGGTCAAATTTTTGGGGTACAATTGTGTCATGAGGTAATATTGTGCCCCACTATTAGGGTCAAGGTCGATCTCCCTTCAAAAGGATAAAATTTTTCTGGGTTTTCTCCATCTCAACATTTTAAGTCTAGATCAGGTTGCAGAGATTCTCAAAACTGTACACAAACACCAAAAATCAACATTTTCTAGATTCATCCTATTTTAACGTAAGTTTTTTTATCTTTTATCTATTCAATATTTAAGTACTTGCTTCTCAAATAGCAAGACCATAGGACCTCCTTCCTCCCTATTCTCCATTGCATGATTCATTTGTGCACTAATCACTTTTTTGTGCTTAATCAATTTGGATCATTCCTTTTGGGAATTCGGGTTGAGGATAGGCCCTATTTTCTTTCTATTCATGCACCTACCTGAACACAAGTGCATTTATTGTAGACCTAAAAGGATAGATTGAAGGTATATATCAAATTTTCATATTCATTTTCATTTTACCAAGCAATTTTCAGAGCGCAAGTGATTCAAAGGTGATTAAGGCAATACAACAAGTGAATCATAGCGTGCCATTGGTGAATTGGAAGATCATAGTAAGTAAAGTATTTAGTGTTGAGTTAAGTTGTTAAAACAAGTTTGTTTGAACCCTAGTTTAGAAATGACATCATCTGTGTCTGTGTCTATGAAAGAAATGTTGAAGGAAGAGTGCACATATTGTGAGAAATGATTAGTGTTCCCCATCAAATTTCAAGGAATATCCTAATATTATGTTGAATGGTGATGAAGTTGGCACCCTGACATCAATTTCACCAAGGGTATTGATGCCTCATGATGTACGATCATGCTATATGTGTAAAGTGGGAGAAATTGTAGACCATGAACTTCATGCAGCATATGATAACTTGTGTGATAATAGAATGTTGAAGGATGAGTATAAAATTATTTTTGTGAAAGGGTAACCTATGCCCTAGCCTTTCCGAAGGTTTTTAAAGTTGAGTAGAAAAATACTATGTTGAGTAGAGTACATGACATGAAGATATGGTTAGAGGGTGGAGCAATCAAGATTAACAAGGCCATCATACATCAAGTTACTAGTTAACCTACATTGGAAAGACCAAAGTCAATAAGAAGTGTCGCAAGGGATGTTGTTGAGAAAAAAATAAAGGTAAAGTGGAATGGTCATGGTATGTTAATTGATGGGATTGAAGACCTATCATTGAATTTGCAGTATGTGTGATTACACAAGTTCTATTAGTTGAGACGATTGAATAACATACCTTGCATTGCAGTGGACCTCAGATACAAACTTCTAAAGAAAGGTCATAGTTATGATCTTGTTGAGCTGCATCTGCAACACTTGTAAGAGAATCTTGGAGCAATAAGGAAAGAAAAGAATACATCATGTAAGTTTGGTTTCTAACTTGTTTTCATATTTTTCTCTGTGTAAAATTCATTTCCTAGTGTAGGCATTATAGCATGGGATAGAAGCATACCAATAATAGAATAGATAAGTGACTTGATAAGTCAATTGGGAGAAAATATTGAGTCAATAATAGATAATTATTTTGAGGAATTCAAGAACAAGATGAAAAAAAAAATGAGGATACCTAAGTCAGTTGTAGATAACTATTTTTGAAGATGTATGATTTATGGTAGATACAAATTTAATCTATGCATAAGCAATAATACTGAGGGTTACATGGCTAAAGCTGATGTAATATGAAGTTAATATTGATGAAGTTACAATAGCAATAATTGCACTATTGTCTCAAGAGATTTATATGAATGCCAAGTCATTTAGTACTTATGACACTGCCAAGAGTAGAATGACATTAGAAACAAAAGTTCCCAAGATAGATAAGAAAATAAATAAATGATTAAAGATCTTGAGGGAAAAATTAGCAAAGGTCAACTTTAGATCACTAAAGGAAAAGGACAGGATGAGAAATTTGAAGCTGAAGCCAAAGTTGAGTCATCAAAGGGCAAAAGAGCTAATTGTTTCCGAGCAAAAGGCAATAAAGTAGAAGAAAGTAGTAATTGTTGATCCAAAACTGAAAGAGGATCTAAAGAAAGGTGTAAAGAAGGTTGTTACACCACCTAAGCTAGAGCCAAGAAGAAGAGTAATTGTAAGGTCAAAGATAGCTCAATCCCTGGTTGAAAAAGAGAAATAAATTCCATCAAAGAGGAAGCTGACGAAAACACCAAAGAAAAACTTACCTAAGAGGTCGAGGATAAAACTGGTCATAAAATAGGAGGAGGAAGATGATGGAGAAACTAAATCTATAAATTTAAGAAAACTTCAAATTATACCAAGACCACCTCCAATGACTATTGACCAAGTATGTGAGACAAGGAAAGAATGAGCTAGCATAGAAGTATTGAAGGAAATTAATTTTGATTCTTTAGATAAAGACAATCAAGAGAAGCTTGAAAAAGCTATGGTAGATATGATGATACAATTTAAATCTACACCTATAGAGTTTTTATTAAGTAAAAACATGTTTTAAAGGACCCAAAACCTTATACAAAGTATCAGACATAAACAACTAAAAAAGCCCACAAGGAATTGTGCATCAGAACCAAAACTACAAAACAAACTAAGATAGAAGTGTTAAAACAATAACCAGGAAAAAAGAGCAAAAAACCAACAAAAAGACAACACCTAAACAACTACAGGGTCTTTAGTATATCATTGACATGATCAACAAGGATATTCATGTTCACTACAAAGGCCTTCAACTCTTTGATTTCTTTGTCTTTCACCACCTCTATCTTCGTAGAATTAACTTTTGTGTGTTTATTGGGGCTCTGATCCTCAGTCCTATCCCTAGAACCATGAAAAATCCTCGAATCTAGTTTGTCTAGCAAAGTATTGATGTTGTCCACAACAATCCTCAATATGGAACAATTATGGTTAGCTAGTTTTTTTAACAATCTTTTCCATATTGTCAACTATGTTTCCCATGGAATCCATCTATAGAGTTAGGTGAAGGCATTCTTGAGAATTTATATAATAAAGTTGATGTTAAGTGGAAGTGGGCATTATCCATGAAAAGATAAATCAAGGAGAGCACTTTAACCTAGACAATGCCAAATTTGGGAAAGACACATATGTCTATAGCCTTGAAAGATTTTGTAAAGAAATTTATACCTAAAGATATGGCTTACAAAATTTTTAAGAATAAGGCTCATGAAGTAGAAAAAGAGAGCATTCTTATATGGAAGGAAGCATTTGGGTTTCTTGCTCCATCAACTAACAAAGAAGATGAAGAAGAAGAAGAGAAAGGTGAAGAAGTAAAAGAAGAGCAAGATGATACAGAAGAAGTTGTAAAACTTGCAGAAGAGATAAGATAATTGGTAGAAGGGTGTGAACAACAAGATGTTGTCACAATTGAGGACATTCTTGATTCATCTCCATAGAATTAGAATGTGTTGACTGAGGAGGATCTAAAAAATGCTACACCAAATGCCAAATCAGATCCCTCTCTACCATGCACCAATCTAGTATTATTCCAAGTACAAGACTATCCAAGGATTAAGAGTGCAAATACTAATGATTTTCAAGTCACATCAACAATAGTGGTTTCTAAAATGAGTGTCAGGTAGTAGGACAAGGCCATAATTGTGTTTTCACAATTTACTCATGTCACAATGGGCCAACCAAATGAGGAAGTGGAAGAATAGGATAAAGAGATGACAAAGAAGGAAAAACCAAAAGAATAAGAAGCTATCCAAGCTCTTATACAACTGTCAAGTGCCATTCCAATAGAGACAATATTTATTTCACTAGTACAATAGGTTAAATCAACTCAATAGGAGAAGACACCTGGATTGAGTGCAAAGGGAAAACAATTGCAGATATCACTACCTAGTGATAGCACCCCTTGATCGTAGATAATGGCACATATAGATGATACTAAAGAGGAAACAATGAGTTTAGATGAATTCGTTAGATTTCCTATGTATGACTTGAACAACATGACATTGGAATAGATGCAAGAATTACAAACCTTGCTAAGTCACAAGACAAAGAAAGAACAGTTAAGCAAAGAACACAAAAAGAAGTAGGTATTTCACAGTATAAAGGACATTTTTGTTGATGCATTTGAGATTTATGATGTTCATGTGCATCATCCAATTTTGGATCAGCTAGTGTATATAGTTGACAAAATTCAAACATAAGATTTAGAGACCAATGATAAATTGATAAGATGGTCTGAAAAGAAATTTGAGCACAAAGTTTTGTAGAAAGTTTCAATAGAACTTGCAATTAGGCAACTTAAGCTTTCTAACCTTACCATTCAGTTGGACGGAATTTTAAAAGTCATTCATTCTTTATACATGAAACTTTGTGATGTTGAGCTCTTCACATTGGAGAACCAACACTCTATTGATTTGATATAGGCATATATGAAGGTGTGTACAATTTCTTTGAGAAAGAACACAAGTTCAAGCTCACCTTCATATAATAAGTTGAAATTTGATCAATAAAGATTATCTGAATTAATGTCTAGAGACAGTGGCATAAGGAAAAAATTGATATCAATTCAATTTATGCTACTACTCCACTTGGAGATAATTTAGAGAGAATTATCTATAGCTCAAAATTTAACGAAGAAAGATACACATATTTCAATAGTAGAGAGCTTAATTGATCTAGCTACTCAATTAGAGATTCATATCCAAGTCATGTAATCAACAAGAGATAGATGTAATAAAGGACTTGAAGAAATTTTGACTAGTCATCAAACATTTTTGGATAAATACAAGCCAATCCCTGCAAACCCCAATCCATAAGTGACAAAAACAAGGGGGAAATATTTTCACGACATACATTAAAGGGGGAAATATTCTAACAAGGTCGAAGATGACACAAAGGGGGAGACATAAATTAGAACATCATTGTTAGATGAGTCAACATCATAGTTTACATACATGTATATACTGTATAGCAGAGATTAAGTTTTGAAGACCAAGTTATAGTCTCAAGGGGAGCATTATTTTTTGCATGGAAAGCTAAGTCATGACAAAGTGATTTTTCCACTAATGTTAAAGGGGGGATATTGTTGATCTCTAAGCCCAAGTTTCTTATTAGTTTCCAACACTTAGTCATTTCCAAGGCAATGTTCAATGGTCATCACTATGATCGAGCCATTTAGAGAAGGTCGAGCTATAAAGAACTTGTTTATATTTTATCATATGCCGAGCAAGTCATAGGTTGTCAAGCACCCTAGTTGAGACCAAGCCAACATACAAACCAAGTAACATAGTAAAGATTGAGCATTTGGAAATCTAGTATATGTCGGGCATATAGAAGCTGAGTGGCAACATCAATGTTAGTTATGACCGAGTGTTAGAACGTTCAAGTGCTAAGTAAACTAACTTTGCCATGAGTTTGTAATGGCACAAACACTTATGTAAATCATTTTAGATGACTTCTACATGATATTTAAAGATTATAGAGACACTTAAGGTAAATATTACATATTTTATTAGAAGGCATTAATCCCAAGAAAAGTAGATTAACCAATCAAAAAATTAGAAGGGTAAAATGACAAAAGGATGAAATATAGATCATTGATTAAGATCTAGAACTTTCTACGATTATCTAGTTAAGAAGGGTTCTAACCCTAAGATCAGTATGATGAATAGTGAGTGGAAGCAAGTGTGAAGGAGCAAACAAGCTAAGTATAGAGTGAAGGAAGACTAAGTCTAAAATGAGATCAGACAGAGCAACCTAGAATTGAAGGATAAAATAGAGATATTAGATAAGGAGACCAGATTGAGATATTGAAGAGAGGAGATCCATAAACAAATTTTAGAGAAAACTAAAGGATTAGGTACTGAATTAGTTTTGACAGATTGAGTCAACACAAATCTCTTAATAGAGTGGTTCTAACAGACCCGATTTAAATCTCCTAATAGAGTCCTTACTTTATTGTAAGTGTAAAATCATTTAATCAAGGTAAGACCTAATAGTCTTAAAGGCTTTTAATAGAGTAGACCCCTCATAGGGTAGATTATTAGATATGGTCAAATTGTAGCCCTAACAGGCATGCTTTGTTGTTATAGCAATAAAGATTTGTGGTTTCATCCCCACCTTAGTCTTACCTTCATTTTAAAGTGTTTCTAGGTTACCAAAATCACCGTGTTATGAGTTTATATTTTCATGGATTTTATGCTTAGATAGATTTCATTTTAGCATTGCAAGTTTATGTTTATATGGTATGAGATCTAAGATCTGAGATGGATTAGGTGTGAATATAGTAAATTTTTTACCAATGAAAAGTTTTATAGATCCTGATTCACCCCTCCTCCCCCTCCTCAGTATCTTGTTTCTCATTCAGATTTTCAACAAATCCTTCTTGCCAAAATCTTGGCAATAACCTTGTATGAAATGTTCAATAATGTAATAAGTCTCAAATTCTTGACATGGAATTTATCACCTTTAGGAATTAATTTGATTATACCTTTATTGATAATCTCACCCAAAGAGGTGTCTCCCAAAGAGCCCATGTTGTAATAATCTTCATAAAGTGATGAATGAGCACTACAAATCCATTTTGTATTAGCTTTGTAGAATTTGACGGAGAGTCCATCAATCCTATGAGACTTATTATTAGCTAGAGAGTTAACTACCTATTTATTATATTCCGTAAGAACAAGTTTATTTACTCTATCAAAGTCCCATTGGAAAATTTCTTTGGAATTAGTTTGAGACAATTATCAAGAGCCACTTAGCTCTCAGGGCCAAGTTTAGAAGAACAAAGCTGAGAATAGTAATTGAAAAAAGCTTCCTTCATAGACTCTATGTTTGAGGTGTATTCATCATTCACCTAAATGGTTTCAATTAGTTCCCTTTTATTTTTGGCTTTGAAAATGTTGAAAAAATACCTGGAACCCCAATCACCTTCATGAATCCATTTAAGAGTGGATTGAGTACTTTGTCCTTAGATCTTATAATTTTGAATCTTCGTCAAAGAATTCTTAGTCTTGATCAATTCAACGTCTAACTCTAAGTCATCAATTTTGACTTGTAATTCTTTTTTAATTCTATTGAGATTGGTTTGGGCCCATGTCTCTTCCACATTCACATCCATACTCTTTTTCTTACCTATAATTTGAAATACTTTTTGCTAGGCCTCTACAAGTCCTTCCCAAATCTCTCTTGGTTTGAGATGTTGGTTTCTTAGTTTAAACAAGTATGAAACCTGCTAAATAACATTAGATGTATCTAGATATTTAAGAAGGGAAAGATTCATTTTGAAAGACTTAAACACTAATTTGTGGAAGACAACATCATTACTTTGTAGACAAATCTTAGATAAGATAGGAGAGTGATCTAACATTGAAGAAGGAGTAATAGAGACAAGTGAATGAACAAGATCTGCATGGAAGGAGAAAAAGAGGAATCAACAGATAGTCTATCTAGTCTATAATAGATTCTCTGGGCTCCTTTTTGGTTATTACACCAAGTAAACCAAATATCTTGAAATTCATATTTTCTTTTTTCTAAAGGATCTAGAACATAAGACCTCCTTTTGAATTTATTCCAAAAAAAAACCCATTTCCTTTCCAATTAAAAGGAGTACCTCCCACTTTATCCTCCTTATATCCAATCATGTTAAAATACTCTACAAAGATCCAATGTGTTGTAGGAAGATTAACAGTGGCCCATTCCCATGAGGAAGCTCTATCTTTGAAGTCATTTTTTGCATATAAGTTACACATCAAAAAGTTAAGACCATCTTTGTTAACAACAATCTAGATAACTTTGTGACAAGGTGATACTCCTCTGTTTACAATAAAGTTAGCTCGATTAGGCCCAATTGAAATAGCCACCCCACCTCTATCGCTATCATGGTTAGAATAAAAGGTTGTTGTCTGATCCCATAGAAATTTCATGATTGTATTAGTTCAGAACCCAATAACCTTAATCTCTTGAAAACATATGAAATCTTTCAGTTTTAGTTTACTGCACCATTTACAAACTATATATTTCTTATCTACCATCTCCAATCCTCTATGATTCCAACTATGAATATTAATCATAGTCATTATTTTGGAGGGTGTTTAACAATATTATACAATCTATTAAAGTAATTGAGAATGTCCCCTTGCTTACTTTTAAGACCACTATAATTAGTAAATTTTTGGCTATCATTACGTTTCCTTTTTTTATTATGTTTATTGGTAACCTCTATGAAAGGAATTTATTTATCCTTCATTGATGAGATATCCATCCCTAAGGGCTTGGATAGAAAATGATTAGTTGGAAATCTTAGCCATCTCAACCCTCTCAACAATAGTATTTAAGGATAACTATTGGTCATTAAATTTGGTAGGGGTCTCAACCAAGGGCATTGAATCAAGGTTATCTTTTTGGAAAATTATTAAATTCAACTGGGTTGGGATACTAGGAGGACCCTTAGAAATAGAATTGGTATTATTATTTGAAGGAATCAAATCAACATCATATAAATGATTAACAATTGTGAAAAACTCTTCTTTGAGGGAAGAGGAACCAATATTATTAGAAGCAAGTTCTCTTGTCTCTGTTGGAACAAAGACAAGCTCATATTTTATAGAATGAAAAATTGTAAACATTTTATTTTCTACATTATTCATCTTGTTAGTGTTCCCTTCTTCTATATCAAAATTAGCAAAATGTGGTTTAATCAATTCCAGACAATCCTTACGTGCATGCCTATTTCTTTTACAATGAAAAAAAAGCTCCTAAATTACCAATATGAGTAATATCCCATGAAAATGTTTCACCTTCGAAAACTACTAATATAACATCTGGAAAAGAAAGTTTGGGCTCAGGCGCAACTAGAGCCCTAGCATTCAAGTGAGGAAGAGTCAATTTTGAATGCTCAATTTGTAAGACAGGGCCAATAGGTTTAAGAAAATGATGAATAAAAGGCTAGAATTCTACATTTTCATTCTTTATTTTGATCCAATTAGGAGAATCCATAGCAAAGACTTCCTCAACACTTCTAGAAGGAGACCATGGAAAAGCATGAAAAAGTGATTTATTGACATTCCAATTTTTTTTTCTAAAACCCTTTCCTACATATTGTGAGTTTTAATAGATAACACAAAAATCCATTTTTGAATCATTATACAAAATGTAACATGGATTCCAAGTTTTTTCCCCCACATATCAGTAATCCATTCATCAAAAAATCTACGAGAGGGAAGAAAAATATGTAAAGAAAATTGCTATATTTTTAAATCAAGGCTTCTCTTCCCTAATAGCTCTTACCATATCATCATTCACCAAGAGGAAAGGGTCTTTAGTTCATGAGATGAAGACTTACCTTTCTCCCCTCCTCCATTGTCGATAGTTGTGGCATTTCCTCCATTATCATGTCCGACTCCATTAGGTGGGGGTCCAACTATTTGACTTCCATATTCTAAACCCTAAAATATTTTACCAAAAAAAAATAGAAGGTGGGCACAAAGTTGTAAGTTTTTCAAAAATGATAATCTTATATAAGGGTTCATTAGCATCAGTCACAACCATGGTCTGGGTTTGATGATCTTCTTGAGCATTGCAACTAGTCTTATTTTGATCACTATTTGTCATCATATGAATTGATTCTTCACTACTACTCATCTCATTAATGATTATTACATAAGCCATTACATCTCCCACAAGAGAGCTAAGGTGGAGAAATATTGACAAGACAAAGGTTTGGATAGACGCAGAGAAAGACAAACACACATGAAGGAGATCAATAAACACAAGATGAAAATAAAAACCAAAGCCACAAGAAATGGTAAGAAAAATAAGGCCACAAAAAGGAAAACAAACTAAGAAATGGAAAAGAAGCCAACATGACCAATACGAAAATCGGAGCACATAGGTGCCCAACTACTGCACAAGTTGTAGAGAAAATCTTCAATCTTGATCCATGATATTTTCTTTGAAAAAGAAAAGACAATGTAATAATTTTAAAATTTGAGTGAAACTCTTTAGAGATTGTAGATGATCACAAATATCTAGGAATTGATTTCCACTATAGACTCAGTTGGGAAACATGCAAATAAAAAAAAATTCAAGGGGGACGAAAAGCCTCATAACTTGTCCAAAATAGGTGTAAGAAGGTCAAGTTGTGGGATTGGAAGACTAAGAATACACTCTTTTGTCTACTAGTGTTATTGATTATTCTTTACAGATTTGAGGTTTGGGGAATTAATGTGCCAAATCACAAATGACAAAAAATAGAAAGAATTCAAAAATATGTAATCACAAGTAGCCTCGAGGTCAAGTCAACAATACCTTACACAATCCTCTTAACAAAAGGTTGATATGTTTCCAATTGAGGTCTCAACAATCATTAGTTTGCTAAATTACCTAAAAAAGTTAGAAATACGAATAAGCATAAGTAGCCAAAGATGGTGGTCAAAGAGGAGTTAGAACATAGAAAAAGACAAAAAAACAAGTTGATGGACAAATGAAATATATATCTCCACAACTATAATGACGAGATAAAAAAATCAATGGTAGAAAAATTCATGAATTCTCCATGGACAAACAACAAAGTAGGAAACAAAATAAATTATTTTAAAAATTTAACTCCATGTGGGAACACGATGATAAAGACTATTTAAGATCCATAATTGAAGGAAATGCCAAAATTCTAATTGCTCAATAAAGGGCTGACTCTCATCATTTGAGACATGAAACTTGTATATGCATACTACCCAGAAAAAGAGGTGTGGGAGGAAAAAGCCTATGATTTTTGTAGCAAAGGGGTGGTGGAAACTGAATGCCATTTTTATCAAAGAATGTATAACATACGAGGATATCCAGAGCGAATATGAAGACAACTAATAGGTGAAATTTGAATGGACTTTTTCAAGAAACAATATTACACATAACAACTTTCTTACTTTAGATCCACACCATAAAGTTCAACATAGAGAATATTCAATATATAGATTAATTTATTTTCTCTTATCCCCTTAATAATATTGATCTCATAGATATCAATAAAATTCCTTCCTTCATTTTAAATCCCAAAGAAAATATCATTCTTGAAAGTCTAATATTTTCAAGAAGTCCCACTAAATTTTACTTTAAAACAAGAGCTCTTGGCCAGCATAAGTCCTTGCCTTGTGTAAGGTTGAGAAAGTAGGTAATGGAGGTACAAGGTCTTGATAGAGATAGAAAGCAAAATTGTAATTTTGTACTTTAAATTATGAAATTTTGTAGAATATCAATGAAAGAAATAGATTGCGATAATTCATTAACATTAATATAATTAAATTTTAATAATTCTTGATTGATAAGAAAATATATAATTAAAAAAAATTAAATACCAAATATAGAATCTAATGAATATTTTATATTAATACTAATTTTATCACTAATTTATAACTATTAACTACAAATATATTTATAAATACTATTATTTTAAAGGATAGTTAAGAATGGATATTATTTATCAAAATATTATATATTTAGATTATACTTTTAAACATTTAAAAAAAATAAAAATTATTATCCATCCATCCATCCATCTATATATAATAATAATAATAATAATAATAATAATAATAATAATTTTATTCATACTTATGTGAATTCATAATATGAGCATATAGAGCTTCCAACACTACTTTTGTGGATGTTGTAAGAAATAAGAAATACAAAATAAAATGATGTCTCACTTCTAAATGTATAATTATAATTAAAAAAATATTTTAAGGGTGTTTCATATTTGCTTCTTCTCTCTGACACATAACTAATGATGTCTCCAACTTGCCTCACGTCAATAAATGCATCCTTATCTTGGTTACTTTCTTCTCACATTTTCTATAGATTTTTTGTATATAAAAATCTATTAAAAGTGCATCAATAAAAAAAAAAAATTTGTATGAGATAATTTTTTTAAAATATAACCTTTTAGAAATTTTAGCATATATTAGATGACTAATTGAATAAATTAAATATGGGGAGGGCAAGTGAGAACGTTAGTAATAAGAGACACAATGTGTCATAGTTCCTGCCTAAAGCATAATGGTTGTAGAGGTGTAGATGAGTGAGAATAAGGTTAAATAGTTCTAAATTAACATTGTGAATGCATTAACTTTTGCCTAGAAATGCACTTCTGATCTGATAGGATGACTCATATTTTGTTGTTAAATTCTTGTCCTAGAAATGTAGTTGTGATCTAAAAGGATGACTCATAGTTTGTTGTTAAGTTCTTGTGTTATATTATTGTATGTTTGGGCATTTAAGCCTAATAATAAGAGGCCAAAGTCCCCAACTATGTATTATTCTCATCTTAATTATCAAATGGAAGTCACACTATTTTTAATCATTAGATAGAGATAAATAGTAGTATAAAACAATAACAACATAAACATATATGCAGAGGAAAAAATGATAGATAATATATAAGAGGAAGAGGAAGAGAGATAAAATAGTAAGATAGAGCTATACGAACATAAGTTATGTGTGTGTGAGAGAGAGAGAGATAGAATTAAATATAATTATTTTTCTTAATAAAACAAATAGTCAAAATAAAATCATGGTTATAATGAAAAATTAAAATATATTATATTATAATTAATGAAACTAAGAATTTAATTTTTATATTAAAACTCACATTTGTATAAGAAAAAATGAAATGTATTGAAATATAAAAATATTTTATAAATAAAACTAATTGTTTAATTTTACACAGTTAGAAAAGATTTACTATTTAATGTTTTGTATTTCCAATTTTTTCATAAAATTAAGTAATTATTAATTATGAAATAATATCTATATAATAATATGTACATTTTAAATAATAAATAAATGTAATGCATATAAATTTGATGTTGATGAATAAATATGATGTAATAAATAAGAAATAAAATATAACTATTTAATTTTAATACATAGTTTATAAAAACTCAATAATAATTTACATATCTTTTAGAATTGAATTATTTCTTTTTTGTGGTTATTTTCTTTAGTATGTTTTTTATGTAAAATATAATTATTAATTTAATATTAAAATATACATTTAAGTTTTAAATATATTTAAACTAAATAATAAATTGTTTAAATATAAAATATTAATAATAATAAATTATATAATTTATAAATTGTAACACTTATCAATTATAAATATTACAAACACTATTATAAAATATAATTAAAAAAAATATTATTTAATTTATTTTTACAAAAGTAAAATAATAGTATATTTTAACTACTTTTATTAAAAAATTAAAGTTAAAAAAATTTAGAAATTCAAATACAAAGATATAACATATTAAAATTATATTGCTATTGAGAATTAATATTGATTAGACATGTTATGTGAGGTGGAAGATAAAATGATTGGGAAAAAAAATCTTATCGACTTTTCACAAAGATAAAGCTGTAATTAATGCATTCATTAAGATGAAGTTGTTAGAAAATATTTATATTTTTGTTTAAGAAAATTAATTTTCTCCCCACTAAAAATAGTATGAATCAATAGAATGAAAAATGTGATTTATCAAATAATGAATTTTTTTTTAAAATATAAACATTTAAAATTTCATATAATCTTTTAAATTCTCTGATTTGATTGGTCTGTTAATATGATATTAGCATGACATGATGACATGAATGAATGCTGGCGTGGCAGGAACTAAGAAGAGTTACCCATGGAGTATTGCAACGACAAGCCCATAACGGTAGGTTGAAATAGGTTCAAAATCTGCGGTTTTAAATTTTACTAATTTTTAAAGATAATGTCGGACTGAATCTTAATTTTTACATTGCAACGGAAAACGCCTGTCGGTGTAATAAAAGGAGTCCCGGCCATAGAAGTTTCTTTATGGCGCAAATTATAGACGGAAAGGGCATTGCCCAAGCCATTCACGGTGAGATCGCAAAAGATGTCTCAGATCTCTTTACGAATTATGGCAAGGTATTTCTTGGTTCTGTCTTATTCATTTGTTCTACCTTCTACCTTCATTGAATGAAGGATCTGCAGGAGACTCAACATGGCGTCTTTATGCACCATGCATCCCTAACCTCAAATATACAAGCAACAGGAACTTTCTATAACTTTCATTTCCTTTTAGAATGATTCACATGCGAAAAAGGGCCAATCTGGCGTCAACTCAATTATCTGAGGATTTTTAGAATTCATACGGTAAAAGAGCATCAGATCTGTAACCTACTTTCTTAGATTTCTTCCCTCCTCACCATTGAACACAAAACAGAAGTTCTACCCATCCATGCTAGTTTTGAAGTGAATTTTGGCAGAGTAGATGGTACACATTTTGATCCCTTTGAAACCATGACACTACCAACTGTCTATCGCTATCAGCTGTATGAGATGAAGTATTAGATTTGCTTCTGGCAGAAAGAAACAAATCCTCATCAGAGCATGTCTCCAAATGAGATGATTACCTGTACAAGTCCTTTGGAGAACCTAATACAACAAGAAGCTCCCTCCACTGACACACTTATCTCATCTGTAGCTACTGCACTCATCTCAAGGATGGATATAACTGCATTGTCATCACATCCGTCATCCCTATCAATGTAAGTCAACTCACCACCAACCACCACTATTTGTACCTGAACTAGATTTGAGGCTGATGTAGACTGTGCACACTCCAACTCTACAATAACCTCATCCAACCATGATTGTGACTCTCAGAGGGCCAACTGAGTACACTGTAAAGAGTACACAGTCACCTCAACCTCATGGGTGAGCTCGTCAACCCCCTCCTTTTACCTCAAGACATCATAACATACATGGTCTCTCTTTAGCAGGAAATCTTGATTTCCTAACAACTATAAACAATTATATCTCATAATCATGATAGCCTCTCGGAGAGCAAGGAACTCTTCAAGGGAAAGAACCCCATCATAGTGCTCATCTATCACAGGAGTGCTCTAATCATAGGTAGCAAACATCTGTCGAGCAACATCAAAATACTCTAAAGTTGTGGCAATCACGCTATCACTAACCTTCAGCTGCCCAATCAAGTGATAAGGAACCTATAACTATTGACTCTTGTACAAGTCCTTTGACCCAGACTTGACATTGTGATAGGAAAGTGTATTTGCACTGCTCACCACATGATCACTAACATCATGTGTGCATCCTCACACACATAAACAACCGAGGTACTGCTATTGGGTACCTCTACCAATACCTCCTGTAAAGAAGTGGAAGCCGCTATTGTATCAAACTCCTCGCATGTCTCTACTTCCTCCTCATCAGTAAGCCCCTATAAATCACGATCCTAGGACTTATCATCATCCAGTAACCCCTTGGAATCATCACCCAACATCTGATATGATATACCAAACTCACTGTAGCATGAATTATTAGAGGTCCCCACATCACTAGCATCAATACCATCTAACTGAGACCCCTTTGCTATGGCATATTGTCGCATACATGACTCAATGTCATCATTTGAACCCACAACACTAGGGCATAAAACTACATCACCTAATTCCTATGTAACACTCAAATCATGAATCCCTAAGCTAGGTAGCTCCATCCCCTCATCTTATTGGAAATATTCAAGACTATGCTAAGTTACTAAGAGGGGAGGGGTGAATCAGTAACTTCTAAAATTTTAACAATTTTAATCAAATAATCCAATTAGCACTTAATTCATCACATCTGATCTAATTGCATGCATGAGAAACAAAAAACATGAAAGCATCCATAACACATTGACACAAAGATTTGGTGACCCAAAAACCTTCCAAATAGAAATTAAAACTGGGGTGGGGATAATACCCACGAACTTTAGTACTACAGCATAAAGTTGGCCTGTTAGGGCTTACATTGATCACTTCTGATGATTTGCCCTGTTAGGAGCAATTAGGACTGCTAGGTCCACCTTGTGAGAGGATTTACAAACATACAATGAAATATGCACTCGGTAAAGAGATTTATGAAAGATTGTTAGGTCTACCTTGTTAAAAGATTTTGACTGGTTCACCTGTTAGGATGAAGTAGTAGATCTCTGATTTGCAACTGAGTTTGTTGATAGAGATTCCTTTGTGTACTGATCACTTATCTATGATAGATATGTCTCTGCTGCTCCTTATACTGTTATGGCCTTTACAATTCTTTGTCTGCTGCATTCATAACTTGAACTTTTCGCATCCACATTCACATGTATATTTACATTCGCATTCTTACATTGGATATATATACCAATCCAAATTACAAAATTACAAAGTCGGCCCACATGAAGATACTCGAGTTTTGAAGACTGACTCGGTGAGGTTCTGATACTCGGCATCCACTGGCAATGCTCGGCATCGTCATGCACTTGGTAGACATAGAAGCTCGGTCCATACTAATCACTTTCAAGTAGTCTTGAACTTGGTCTGCACTGGTGACTCGGTAGATATTGTGCAACTTGGCAAACACTGAATCACTTGGTTAGCATAAAGTAGCTCGGTTAACATTGGCTTTGTATCACATGAACTACGAACTCGGTAGACACTGCAATGCTCGGTAACCACTGATAAACTTGGTGTATACTGAAATGCACGGTTTGAACTGCTAGACTTCACACTGACTGAATCTGCTCGGTAACCACTGGAATTAGTCCAAAGGACTCGGTAGCAACTGTAGAACTCGGTGGCTACTGAATTACATGGAAAACACTGTAAATTGTTCATTGAGCTCGGTAATTATACACAATTTGAATAAGTGTGTGTCACTAATAACAAACTTGACTGATATGTCAACACATCCGTCCCACATGAGAAGATTGTTATCTCTTGCACTGATTCAACACTATGACAACTGCCATAAAAATCAGAACTGTTTGTGCTTATATCCTCCACGTAGTCTTAAAAAACAATGCCCTCATCAAGAGAGTCTAAATTAGTAGTGGTAATAACCGCATCTTCTACACTCGTACTATCCACAACATCATCAACATACGCACACAAGAGACTACTTTCCTGAAAATCAGACCTTGTATTACCCATATCCCCACTACTATCAATTGATGTAAGATTACTATCAAAGGTAGTTAGCATGTTCTCAACATGTTTTGAAGCACTAACTCTGGTATCCTCAAACTGCTGGAACTCATGCTACTGTTCTCTAATGAAACAGACACATCCATGTCCCTGTGTAGAATCTGCAACATCATAACTGCAGATAGGACTAGTGGCTGCCCCAATAAGCACATGATCATCTTCACCATGATCACCAGCTGCTGAAAACTCATGGTGAAGACTTCTGGATGTCTCATCTGTGAAAAACTCTAGTTTATCTTCCTTCATTCTTGGTGAAGACTTAAAAATGGAAACTATATACCTGGTTGCCTTGTCAATTGTCACCGATCTGAAAGTCTTGTTTCCATCTTTTTTTACTGTTGTCTAAGCTTTTCCATACTTTCCATTAAAGCATTTGTTTGCTTCTTGTGATTGCCCCTATTATTCAATTGGTTTCCATATTTATTAGATTTCTTGTATTTTCCCATAATTGAACTAAGAGCAAGAGTGCTGGTCACTCAAATATCAACAATAGGACCAAAATAATAATTTATTCCCTAGCCCATAGGATGACAAGAAACTAGTCTGATGCCACTATAAGAGCCCAACTAACTCACACTAAGCTATGTTGGAGAATGGGTTTCTTTTGTTTTTGTTTTTTGCAATTTTTTTATTTTTTTGTGGAATATATGTTTTTTTGATTTTCAAATATATATAAATAAATGCCAAAACAAATATCATGAAATGTAACAACTAATATGATTTGCCAATGTAGAATTCCAATTGCAATTTCAATAGAGGTATTGTTACCTACAATACTCAAGACAAATTAAAAGAACTATGAAACCTGGATGAGTGTTGGCGCTCAATATAATTATTATAGCAGGCTAGAGTGCTCACGCCAAATCCTGTCACTCTTAGCTAATGAAAATGTTGCGAGTAGAAAATGAATGCTGCCTTGCTACAACCAAACACTGTTATTAAACAGGAAATCACAGCCTTAATGAATGCCTATCAATGGCATGTAATAGCAACAGGCTATAAATGCCTAAATGTTGCAGCCAAATGCCTTAATCGTTCAACATATTCTGGCCGCCCAAGATGAAAATAAATGTAGGCCTATAGACACTCAGATACAACCACCAATCGTCCTCCACAGTATGCAACAAACTTTGAAGGCAAATGAGATGCCAAGAAACCCTGGTTGACTTGCAGCAAATAATGGACAATTTTGGTATATAACAGCACCAAAAAATTGTTGTCAGAATAATCAGAATTTATTCTTAGATTTCCAGAGCACAATTCACCACAATCTTTCAGTGATTCAAAGTGCAAATAGAGAAAAACCCTTGTTGAAAATCTTCAGCAAATTCACAAAGTATTAAAATCAGTGGGCAAGAGAATGAATTCTTTTTCTCCACGAAGTCTCTTTTGTAGTACAAAATGCAACTTGGCTTCTTTCTGACACTTTTCATTAAAGAGCCTTTATCAATACACTTTTCAGTTAGAAGCTCTCATTTAATGATTTTAAATAGGTAACTCCCAAGCTCAAAGTTATGAAGACACTTTTCACTTAAAAGGTTTCTTCAACACACCATCAAGTTATAACAATATAATGATAAAGTTTTTCATTGAGATAGTCTTAATAAATAACTTTTAATATGAAGCTCCATCAGTTTACCCAATCAAACACCGAAAAAGCTGGACACCAAGTGCCTCAACTGCACTGCTAAAAATAGTAATCTCCCATAATTGACTTCCTATAAATAGCAAGTCACTCAACAGATACCCTCAAATCACACTGTCAGCTCAGCAAGGTTGCAATGATGGTCTGACTTCTCCAAGCTGCATGAACCTGCTAAAATTGGGACATTACAATATTGCTTAGTTGTCGACTAGATGATTTCTGTCTTCTCATTTGATGCCTCTGGCAATGTCAATCGCATCCTTTGACTTTTAAAATAACCACTGACTAGATGATCTCTGTCTTCTCATTTGATGCCTTTGGCAACATTAATTGCAAATTTTGACTTAGAAATAATCACTGTTAATTATTGGCTCTTTCATTATACATCTATTTGTTCATACTTCAATTGTGCATGGAAAACTCTCTAATTTGATAATTCTCCAGTATTACATGTGATAGTCTCCTTAGCTGCTGAACTTATGAGGGAGTATATATGGGGTCAGCATATAAGATCAGCTACCATTTTTTTCATTATCAGTTGGTTCCCTTGTTCGATAGCAACCTCCTATTACATCCTCCTTTGAATCGGCAAATCTTAATGTATTTCTTATTTCCACTACTCCTCTTATTACCATTCATTGCGATCCATATTGTATATATCCATTGGGAAAGGATCATAAGATGCAACCAGAAATGGGTGTCTTTTCCAATCACACATTCTCACAACCTAATTGGTTTGATATCCAAATCATTGTTTCATTGATCCTTAATGCTAGTCATACTTCGATTTGTCCAATAGATAATCTTATAATACTTGAGAGGTTTTGGATTTAGTCAATTACGGGCAATCACATTAACTTAGTTGTTTGTACATATTATAATTTATTTATTTTAAATTAAATTAAATTATTTGTTTATTAATTATTAGTTATTTAAATATCTTTAATTAAATATTAAAAGATTTCTTTGAGACAAGTTATATAAGAATTTAATATTTTAAGATTAAATCATTATATATATATTTTGATAGATCATGGGCCATGACTGAAATATATAATTAAATTGTAAAGAGATTACAATCCCTGTTCAATGTGGGCGCTGGTGGGAAAGAACCGGGCAAAGAAAACCTCCGGCCTTGCCCAAAAGTGAAAGATAAAGTTACATTACTTTTACTATTATGATATTATCCCGTAAGGGATAGCGGGATGATGCTAATGGCATAACCAGTTACTCTTGTTACAGTCCTAGAAGATCTATTACAAATTTCAGCTTCAATCCTTTCTTTCCAACTGTAGTACCTTGAAGTCTGATCAAACTTCATAACCTTCCCAGGTGCTATAATTTTAAAATGTAGGTCCTGTTCCTGCACAATCCTAGAGGCAATCTCCATAGTTCTTTGGCACACATGTTAGAAACCAATATTCAATACTTAGGGTCAGATATCTAATCCTACAATCTAAAATCAGATATCAAAGGTACTATACTTGGTCAGCTTCTGGTAACTGAGATGGCAACATTCAGGTTCCATTTAAGCCCAATTATCATAAAATTCCAGAGGTCTAACATTATTTCAAACATCAATTTCCAGCCCCATATTATCTAAGATCACCTAATTTAAAACATTTATAATAAGAGCTTCCAATCCTTGCAAATATGCCATCCTAGTACAAATAAACTGAGCTCATTAACTGCTAATGCTGCAACCATAAATAAGGTTAAGTATATTTACCTTTGATCCTTAGGATATGGAATAAGAATAGACCTTTTCATAACAAGTAGGACTATGTTCTACTCTTCTCCATATTTTAATGTTGGAATGTACAATTGTTTAGAAATCTACACAAATATAACAAATATAGCAGCTTGCCATATAGTATTTAGATAGATCTGACAGTTTACCTGCTTCATAACTGCCTCTATTTATTATAACAGAAATTAAGTTAAAAGTCAAGATTGATAATCTTTTTCTTTAATCAACCAGCAAAACTATACTCAGTTTCCTGAGAAGTCAATCCATGATCCATTACTAAACTAATCCTTCCATGCTCTAAAGATCAACAGCCAACTTTTTAAAGAAATAGAGAGGAAAACTAAATTTATAGTATCTCTGTCCGAACTGCAAGAAGAAGAATTTTTTTCTTTTAGTCCATTAAAGGAAGCACCCTACTCTTTACAGAAATAGAGAGGAAAACTAAATGTATAGTATCTCTGTCCAAACCGCAAGAAGAAGAGAATTTTTCTTTTAGTCCATGCTCTTCCTTTCATGGTTCCTAATCGGATGTTATACCATTATTTTGTCTCTTTGTTTTCATAAAGAAAGCAGTGTTGCCAGCAAATTATTTTGATTGCAGCAGATTAATCATTAACATACTAATATTATTCATAGAGAAAATGCTAATATATACACGATATTACCACCCCGAGTGAGAATAGATTACTATGAACAAAACATTAAGCATGTATAAGCTCCTATCATGCCCATTCATTTAGGCCCATTTGGTTGCTGGCATAGGAATTGGGAATTAGAATAGAAAATGGGAATGGGAATAGAATTGAAAACAGGAATAGGGAATACAAACAGAAATATGAATAGGGGATAGGAAGAAGATTTGTTATTTGATGCCCCGTTTGGTTCTACAAAATGATCAACAGTATGCACTCATTACAATTTGAAGTTTCAAAACCAGAAGCAAAGCCCAAGGAGCCGCTCAACATCAATGTAGCCATGTTTGAGAGGCCTCTTCTCAAACTCACACTGGTGGACATTTTGCATGCCACTGACAATTTTTGCAAGACAAACATCATTGGGGACGGTGGATTCGAAACCGTGTATAAGGCCACTCTTCCCGATGGAAAAATGGTAGCGATAAAGAAGTTGAGCCAGGCCAAGAGTCAAGGACATAGGAAATTCCTAGCAGAGATGGAGACATTAAGGAAAGTAAAGCACACAAATTTGGGGCCGCTTCTTGGGTACTGTTCATTTGGGGAGGAAAAGCTGTTGGTATATGAGTACATGACAAATGGAAGCCTCAATCTTTGGCTAAGGAACATAGCCAATGCCCTTCAGGTTCTCGACAGGTCCAAATGCTTGAAAATAATAGTCGGATCGACAAAGGGGTTCGCATTTCTTCATCACGGATTCATTCCTCACATCATTCATAGAGATATGAAAGCCAACAACATCTTGCTCGACAGTGACTTTGAACAGAGGGTTGCAGATTTTGGACTTATGTCTCCTTTGTTTAGGAACAACTTGAGTAGGTTCTTTGAAAATCCACTCACCATTGCAACACCCTTTTCTTCTTTCATCATCGACATGCTCTGCGAATCACAAAGGTTCCAAAACACGATCTTGGGAGCAACTGTTTAATTGATTTTGCAAGTGGATTTGAAAATTTTATCAAATAAAAAAAAGTCAAAATCAAAATGGGAATATGAATTCCAATTCTCAATTCCGATTTGGTGCACCAAATAGAGAATTAAAAACAAGTTCGATTTCCCAATTCCAATTTGGCGCACCAAACAGAGAATATAAAACAAATTCTAATTTTCTATTTCTGTTCCAATTGTATTCCAGCAACCAAACGGACCCTAAAGGAACAAGAACCAATTTCCTTGGACAGACTAACATCAAGAGATGGGCCAGAAAAAATAGAACTATACAACTCTTAGCAGATAGGAATCCAATTTTATGAGAATATAGATGGAACAAGGAGCCTTGACATCACTGATCAAGCTATGAGAATGAGAACAATCCATTTCCTGTTTATTCCCTTTGCTATAGGTACATCCCTGAAATCAAGATAACTGACAATGACCATATTTTCATAAAGAAGGATTACAATATTAGCTATTGAATTAAAACCATATTAATAGATTGATACCAGAAGCTAGCCCAGTAGAAAATGATGTCAACAACTGAATAAAAACCATAAAAATTGTGAGATTCTGAGTCAGAAATAACATTATAATTAAAAACTACTGAAACTATCTGCCATGATCATTTCTTTGTTAGAAGCAAGATCAACTAGAAATAACATGCTGGTGAGTGATCAGTAGTGAAGGCATAGATGTTGTCATTGATGGCAACATAATCAGTTGGTAAGGTTGCTTGATCAGATGATCAGTTTCGATAGTAAGTATTTAACAAAAATGCCTAAGTATTATGCAAGAAAAAAGTGTACAATTGGACAATTTTGATTGGTGAACATAGGGTATTGATCAAACATGGGCACAAATTTGGGTTATGGTAATATATTATTATATAGTGTATATGTTGCCTATGTTAATATGTTGGTTGGAACATGTTTTGATAAATTTAACTGACAGAGTATAACTGCCATTCAAGATAGTTTATGTAGATCAGACAAATTGGCCTAAGTAATTGAATTTTTTTACCAATTCAATTGCTTGACATTGTAGGGACGACATAGATGTTAACACCCTTTGATCACATTATGTAATATTTCATTTTGGAGTTTGTGCCACACGTTTTGTGAAGAGTTTTTGCTAGCTGACTGGATAAATAGTTGTGAAGGGTATTAAGGAAAGATGGATTCTGTATGCGAGCATGACTGTTGATGGGTATTGATGAAATGATGATTTATGTCTGTTATATGCGAGTCTTGATGCTGGATCAGATCAGATGCAAACTTCATTTTAGACTAATCAGACATTTTGATGTCAGTATAGTCATTTTTGGTATCATAACTACTATCTTTGTAATTGGACAGTGAGTCCTCATTAAGTAGTGAGCTTTTTCTTTTGTAATACAACTCCTAATACGGTTGAGACCTCTAACAAGGTCGAGTCCTCTAACAAGGACTATTGTACTAAATTTATGGAAGGACTCCTAATAGGGTCAAAACCTCTTAACAAAGAATTTTTCAGATTAGTACATAGTTGTGGGTACTATCCCCATCAGGGTTTTCCCTTGGCTAGGTTTCCTCGAAAACAAATCATGGTGTTATGAGTTCTTTATGATTTTATGTTTTACTTTTTTGTATCGCTATATGTGGTTGTTTATGGTTAAGTTTTAAAGTTGTTAATTGGTTTAAAAGTGCTGCAACACTGATTCACCCCCTCTCTTTGTTTTTCTTGATCGTAACAATTGGTATTAGAGCTTAGTTCCTCAGAAGAAGTCTTACAACTTGAGGAGGATCCTAATCGATGCAAGCAACTTATAGAGTAATTTTGATGCAACACTTGAAGATCTGGAGAAAGCTAACACATAGAAGGAAAGGTTGAAACTAAAGCTTAGAGATGAACAAGATTACATCAAGAAACTCAAAGATCAGATTGACATTTCAAGGATGAAGAGGAAAGAACTTGTTGAACAGATGAAAGAGCCTAAATCAGATGATGATGAGTCAGATCTGGTTGAAAAACTTCAGAAAGAGAATCAAATACTTAGTCATGAATTTGAGAGCACATCACTTCAAATGGCCAAAGAGATTAAAGATGGAGAGGCACAAAGAGAGAAACTTGAAATAGATCTGTAAAGGAAGACAAATGAATGCAATGATCTGAATGCTTAGCTTGGAAAGGTGAAATTAGAACTTGAAGATTTAGGATCTAACTATTAGGATCTTGAAACGTATACCAACATAGTCAAAGGTGAGCTTGTGGAAACAAAGTTACATCTTTATTCAAGTAGTGACAAACTTGATGAGCAACTACAACAACAAAAACTTAAAGATGACATGACTGGAATTGGATATCATGATGCTGAATGTTATAATGAAGCAGAAGAAAGCCCAACGCAAGATCCTAATCAAAATGAAAGACCTAGAGAGTAGACAAGGAAGATGTAATGTCCCTTCTTTTGGGTTAAGCTTGAATGCTATAACCTACAATGATTAGTCAATACAATATAGAAAACTTACAGATTAGACATGTTAGAAATATTGAACTAGTTAAACTTTGGTGTAAATACTCCCCTTGCTAACCCCTCCTAATCCTTCAGAAGAGATTCTTCTCAAATCACCTAACCCTCTAGTGAGATTTATATCTCAATTAGGTAATCATCATGTGAAGAGTGTCTTCCTCAGGCCTCTTTGGTATCTTTGATTTATGACTCTACTTGGTAGAGATCCCACCTCTAACCAAGCCTCTTATCTCTGACATATGCATATGATTAATCACTACAATATATATATATATATATATATATATATACAGATTTGTAGAGAATCTCTTACAGACTATATATATATATATACAGATTTTTTAGAGAATCTCTTAGAGACTATATATATATACACACACACGTGTATATATATATATATATAGTCTCTAAGAGATTCTCTACAAATCTCTCTCTGGGATTTCTCTGAGGCATCCCGACATTCACTCTGGAATGTCCCCTAATCTCTGAATCCCTTAACGAATTTGGTATCCAATTGGATGCCTTTGATCAAGGATTCCTCTAATTTTCAATGAGACTGTAACTTCTCATGTTTGTTTATATTGATAGCTTATAATTAGTAAGCTCTCTACTATGAATAAATATCATAATGGAAACATACCTCTCCGTCTTTGAATTACAATCTCTTCTATATAGAATGTAACAGTCTATCTATTGTACTTGACTTCACCCTCATAAGACTTTGTTTTTTAATGGCTCTTTTCCTTACGGTGGTTCTAGACCTCCTTGCTGTTTCTTGATAACCTTAACCTTGCCTCAAGTTTATGACTTTGTTTGGCTTTTGATATTTGTTATTCACTTCTATTGTACAGGGTTGTGATTGTATGTTTGATTCTTCCTTATATGCTTGGATACCCGTGTGTGGGATAGTAAGTCTGACGTTATTTGGCTTCCTTGGCCCACATGTTCTTTACCTTTGTTGTGTTACCCGATGTGTGCTTAATGCTACCGTGACCCTTAATGTATGACTTTGAGTTGTTCCTTCACGTCAGACGTTAATTAGTCTATGCTTCGGTGAAATAGTTGCTTATAGTTTGTTTGTTATTTGAGCTCTATGTCCCACTGGCAATGATCGTTGCTACCTCGTATAAGATATATTCTATTCATGGATATATTTGTCAGTCGCTTCTCTGCCTTGGATATCTTCAAGTTGATATGGTTCAATAGTTAGATATTCTTATTTTTATTATGCTTGATGATGTCTTTCTTCTTCGATGCATATGATCATAATCTATTCCTTGCACAATAATATATATATTGTGGTCTTGACCGAATTACTCTTTTGCTATCGAAAACTTGTCAGGTGAAACATAGCTAGTTGCTAGTTGTTCATCAAACAACAAGCTAAATATTTCCTCATATTGTCTCCTCTCCACGTAGGAATCATTAAGTCTTCTAAATCTCTGATTTATTCGATGGAGGAAATAATGGTTGTTCTCTCTCTACTATGAGTTTGCCTTCCAATCTCCTCCCCTCCCCTTGATTGGTTAGAATGATGTAGATTTTATACTGCTGGCACCCATCTCAAGAGACATGACCATTCATGTCAATAGTTGTTTAGTTTATTTAGTTCATTAATTGTTAATTATAATTTGTTTGGTTATTATTTAGAGTATGTATAAAATAATATTTGATTATTAATTTAACTTTGATTAGGGATTAACTATTACTATTGACCCCCTTATATGAATCATTTGATTAAATCGATATATTATTGATTTACTCATAATCATTTAGTTATTCTATTAAATATATTCTTTTTATCAATTATTTAGTTTATCTAAAATATACTTATCAAACTCAGGATATCACAGAAGATCAAGGGAAGATGTTATACATACACAAGTATGGACACCTGAAGAAAAATTGCAAAGGTAACACCGATATTGAACCTTTTTACTTCTTGTTGTTACAACTATTGGCTTTATGGACATAAGTCACATGAATACAAAGCTAGAACTAATCAAAGAGCAAATGGAAGAGCAAATGAAAGATATAATGTCAATGCAAGGAGACTTATTGGAAACAATATTGTCATATCTATTCGAGTCACATGTTACAAATTCAATAACTTTGGACACATTGCTAGAGATTGCAGATTACATGTGAATCAGATTGGACCAAGGTATGAAAATTCAGTTGTTACATGGTACAAGTGTAATAATCTGGGGCATACAACTAGATATTGTAGATTCAATGGATTTGTGAACATTGTAAGGATGCCTAATGTCAGAAAGAATAACTACAATAGAAGAAGAAATAATATTGTTAATAAGATTAACTATGAGAACATCAACAAGATGTTTGTGAAGGAGAGCAATAGTGGAAATGGGAAAGTATGGAAAGAAAAGGAGCCAAATGTTATAGTAGACAAGGGAGAATCAATGCCTAGCACTAAATCTTCTTTATCAATCTAATTGGCTACCATAGCCTTTGGGGGAGCAATTACAGAGAAAATATTGAGACCCCGAATTTGTAGAGTTAAGCTATGCAAGCTTAGAATAAGGAGTATTAGGATAGAGAAATTCGATATCTCTATTTGCAGGTCTTAATGTGGTGATATGTAAGATCACAATGAGTTTGTACATGTTCTGCTTGTGTATCAGTTTTATTGGAAATGCGATCCAACACATTGATGACAAAAGGATTTGCAAGGATTTAACAGTTGAATGTAAGTTAATTATTCACCATTTGAGTTGCTAGAACTAGGAGAGTGGAAGGTAATTTGAGTGATTGAGCAAAGATTTCAAACGAATTCGTGCAAACCCTACCTCGGTGCCGTAAAATGTTATTTACATTTTAAGTGTTGAATTCAATTGGATAGACATGGATATGCCACACATTTACGATGTTAAGGAGAGATCTAGGTATCAGTTTAAGAAACATCTTTTTAAATCCATGCAAGAGGACCTTGAGGGAGCATTTTCCCAAACCTCCGATGATGTCCTACATGTTGAATATATAATAGTGCATATTCACTGTAAATATGTGGTTATTGGAAATTCAAACATTTGGGAAGACTTGGGAAGTATTTATAATGATGACAGGTCATTGAAAGATGAGTTCAAACACCTAAAAGACTTGAATATAGTTCATATGATGGACTTTGAAGAGTTTGAGGGGGTTGAGTGGATCGAAATTGTTCTTAGCAAAATACATGATTAGTTCTTTTGGCTTGGTGATCAACCGATCACAATTACTAAGGAAATGGTCCATTTGGTAGCTGGTTTGGATAATATTGGTTTAATTTCTATTGTGACCAAGCTAGTCAAGAATGAAGTTGACAAACTTGGTTCTAAGTGGGACAAGCGAGCTATGACCTTTGTTGACATTAGACAACATGATGTAAGATAAGATAAGATAAGATAATAATATTAATGTAACAAAAGACCACCAAAAGGCCTATGAGACTGGAGGATTACATCAAGAATATTGACAACAATAGGAGCACCAAATGGTATCCGAGAAAAGTGTGCAACAAAACAAAGAAGAAGAAAAGATATAGAGAGAGGCCAAGACAAAAACAAAGACTAGGAGTCCTTTCTTGGTAGAAAGAAATCAGTCACAGAAGGATACGCCTGCGGATGGATAGAAGCTCTAATCTGTCTGTATAAGCTCATAGAGGAGTGTCACTGATGCAAGAAGCCAGTACGAGGTCTGACAGACTTGGAATGACTGAAAGAACTAGTAGAACTAGACGATCTTTTCACACCCCGCAAAGGAGATAAGGGTGTGAAAAAGGCAGTAATGAGCTAAGTAGATCTATGCTGGTTAGGAAGTAATGACTGTAAAGTACTATTGTGGAGCATAGTGGCCTCCTGAAGGTAGAGTGCAAGACACCACTTGTCACAGTGCGTAAAGAAATCAGAATGAGAAAAAAAATCCTGGAACAGACAATAAAATTTCCCTTTGATCTCATAATAGATAGGGCAACGAAAAATAAAGTGAGTCTTTGTCTCAATCTCATCTAAAGTACACAGCTTATAGATCCGCTCTCCACTATCAATATGATGGTTGGTTTGAGCCTGAAGATGGTGAGAACCAACTCTGAAGGACCCCAGGGAGATATGCAGGGCATGAGACCATTGCCGAGAAAGGTAGCTAGGATGAACAATAATCCCATCAGAGATCTCCAAAATGTGCTCTACATAGAAGGTCATCCTTGAATGTAAGCCACTAGGTGGGTTAGTCCAGGTAGTGATAATGTACAATCTGTAAATATCAAGTCTAACATGCTCATTTAACTCCTGCCATGAGGGGAGGAGATGAGCAGGGGCATTCAGTGAGAACTGGTAATGAGGGAGGCGGTCAATATCAATCCCAATCGATCTCAGCAGAGAAGAAGCCTGTGCATACTAACAACGAGCTTGAGAACAAGAATCAGAATTCGTAGTACTAACAAAAGAGCAATACGTCGAGTAGAGTATCTATGACGTTCACCAACTGAATCTGCAAAACCACGCAGATGATGAAGGAACCAAATCAGATCAAATATGGCCGCAAGATTGAAGGGATGAACCCCAAACTCAATAAGAATGATACTATGAGGAGTGAACCTGTGGCATCTAATGATGCATCGTAAGAGCAAAGTTTGAATCCGCTCAATCGAGGCCCAATCAGAACCAAGGAGAGACGGGCCCCAAACCACATAGCCATAAAGAACCGTTGACCGAACAAGGGAGTCCAAGAGGGATAACTTGGACGAGGTATCCTAAAAGTGATGTCTAAAACATTGCTTCTCAAGCATAGCGAGAGAACCCATACCCTTATTCACTCTGGATTGAATTGCCAGTCTCATACTGAATTAAGGACCAGAAAACTTCACCCCTAGATACATATAAGAGGAAGGGATCTCAATCTCTTGTCCCTGAAAAAAGAAGAAAATATGAGAAATCTTTAAGCAATTAAAGATCATAACCCGAGTTTTATCCAGGTTAACCACTAGCTGTTGCTGATCACAAAAGGAAGTCAAATCATCAAGAAGCCTCTGTAAACTCTTTGGAGAGGAAGCAAGAAGAAGCACATCATCCGCAAAAAGAAGAATAGAGATCAAAACCTGGTGTAAGAAGCAACTGTCACCTGGGAGCGATGACTTCAAAAGGAAGTCCTTAAGCTCATCAATATATAAACCGAACAAAGAAGGGGAAAGAGGACAGCCTTGTTTGACCCCAATGGTGCTATGGATCGGATCTGAGAAATCCTCAGGGGTCTTGAATCTACCCACCACAATCTCATATAATCTCATAATAGCAATGAGTAACATCTTAGAAATCCCAATCTCTCGAAGCCTCTCAAAAAGAGCCATTCTAGGAACATAATCAAAAGCCTTGCAAAAATCAGCAAAGCAGTAGTAAACTGTTGCTGATCTGTGTCTAGCCTTCTCAATAATTGCTTGTAAAGTGAAAATGTGATCCATGGTCTAATAGTTGGCCTGGAAACCAGCCTGCCCTCTAGTCCTACAACCTTTCCTGTCAAGCTCGCTAGATAACATAGTATTAAGGGATGTCACATGAAGTTTGGCAAACGTGTGCCCAATCATAATGGTTCTGTAATTCTTAGGATTAGAGATGGGACTAGTCTTGTGAATAGGATAAATTAGATACCTGGACCAAGAAATCGGGAACCTAGTGCAAATCACTCTATTGAAAAGTATAGAGAGATAGGGATCCAGAACTAAGGCACCAAATTTGAAGAGTGCAGCTTGGAACCCCTACTCATTTGCTACTTTGCTACATCTCATGGATTTGATGGCCTCGTAAATGCAAGAAGGGGTGAACAAGTGGCAGAAAGGAGGCGGGATGGGGTGGATAGAAGGTTGCCCAGAGATGTCATCAAGAGTCGTGGTGTGAGAGGTAAGGGAGTGAAAGTCAAGGATGGAGGGCAGAGGGGAACAAGGGGGAAAAAGGGTGTGCAAAAAAGCTGGGGGTTGCGGATCAGTGTGGAGCGGAGCGATTCGCACTGGAAAGTGGTAAAGGATTGTTTCTGACAGCGAAGAAAACAAAGGTAAGACAACCGAAGGTGAGCAAAGTCGAGGGAGTGAGCCTTGAAAGCAGAACGCACTAAGCGATGAAAAGCTTTGCAGTCAACATCAAACCATTTGTTCATGGGAAGTGTAAGGTTTATCTCTAAGATTCTTGGTTACAAAATGCACTATAGTAGCAGGAACAACTCAGTTTTAAAAGGAGTGATGCAAACACCTTACAAAATGGTAATTGAGCATGAACACTATGACATATGTGAAATCCCAAGACAACAACTATTGGAAAACATAAGGAGAATCAAACACAATAAATCAAAAACATTTAGATTTGGATCTCTAATTTTGCACCTATTCTTTCACATTATGCACACATTTCCCAACATGCACCCACATGTATGGAGAGATGACATCCCAACTGCTACATTAATCACAAAACATTATAGGGTGCAACATAAACCTATGACTGACAGTGAATTGTTTGGTTTGTTCAGGGGTTTTCAAAGGGAAATGAAATAAAGAGTTAGAATTCCTAAGGAAATAGTTGACAAATATGCAAACACTATGTGCTTTATTGTAGAATCTGACTATAGAAGCATAGAGGTAGTTGAACCAGGGGTTCAGTGGATTCATCCTATGGACTATGAGGTTGATTATGATATGGTAATGCAATATGTTGAAGTAGTTCTAGCATTTGCTAGAGACCCTAACGCTGAAAGATGGGGTACATACAAAGAGAAATACAATAAGAGAAGATCTTAACAAAGGCTCTAGGAAAAGAAAGAGAAGTGGTTGATAAAATTGTAGAAAAAGAAGGAATTTCTAAGAAGTAGATGACCACCCTTAGAAAAGAGAGTGAAGCAACAAAAAAGGCACAAATTAGTGGGTCTAGCGCTAAACGAACAATATAGGATATTTTTGATGATGGGCAACCACTTGAGGTACTAGATGTACCATCAAAAGCGGTCGCTAAGGCTAAGTAGGTAACGTTGTCATGCCTAAAAACTAGGGGCAAAAACACACCAAATTTTTTTAAAAAAAAGGTAATAACAACTAATTTTTAAAAAAAAGGTAATAACAACTATGTTAACACACATACTGACATAGAATGTATACCATCATTGAGTACATTGCAAAAGGGTGATAACATGGTACAATTAGTATAGTGGTGTTTGTATCACAAGTTTCATTTTCAGTCATGAGGGTGGAAACAGACCTCTACATTGTCATTTTTGGGTTTTAACCCTTATTGATGGTTAAGTCAACCTTACTCATCTATATTGCATTTCAAAACATTAGGTTTGACCAATCACATAAGTTACATTAGGTTAGCATTCAATACCTTATATTCATTTCGATATGCCAGTTCAATCCTCTAGGTGAACTAGTTTTGCATCTTTAAGGAGTTGACCTATCACCTTAATGCTTGATCTTGGTTATAATCATAACCTATTCAAAACTAATTAAAACATTAAATGTTCATTATTAAATCATTTACGACATTCATTTCATCTTCAAAAGACAATCCTATACCACTATCAGGTTATCTACATAAGACTTCTTCAATAACCCTTCAAACCTATAACCTTAGCAATTCAAGTTTATTAAACCCATAATTAAATGCATAAAACCATTATAAAATATTATTTAAAAGCTTTTCTTAATAAAATAATATAATTTCACTTAATATTCTAACATTGAAATAAAACCAAAACATAACCATTACTTCTAATCCCTATACTTAACCCCCTTTGCAAATGCCAAAACCTATGAAGTCACTTATTAATAAAATATTTTTGAATACAATTTATTCAAATGAAATGAAATACATAAAAATACCATTCTATACTAACCATCTAACACTAACAACTAACCCCTAACTAACTAACTCCAATAACATACTCATTAAACAACTATGATCAAATCAAGGAGTGAGGTTGTGAGGTGTGGGCCCCCACATGGGTCACATCCCCATCCTCAACTTGTCCGTTTTCCCTTTTATTAACTTATTTTGATGCTGACTTTATTAGAAGGGATATTTTATCCACTTTATGCATTTATGTCCCACTTGCTTCTTAAGTTATAAAATATATTTAAAAAATTTGAAGTGAAATCTAAGGGGGAATGTTCTCTATTGGAAAATCTTGGGGATGAATTAATTTTCCATCCCATACATATTCTAGAGAGCTAATATGCTCTCCCAGAATTTAATGAAATTTCCAATTTATTTTGCCTTCTTGATACCAATGACTTTAAATACAAAAGATTTCTAATTTCAATATGCTTGATCATAAAATGGGTTACTAACCAAGTAAAGATACCTAATTATTATATTACTAATGTTTTATGAGACTTATTGAACTAAAACTTATCCAATGAATCTATCCAACCACATTTGAATAGAACTATGAAATGCACGTATCTAATTGGGTATTGAATTAATCATGAACTTAAGCATAATTTATTTCAACTATAATTTAAAAACTTCATACAACAAGATCCTTAAAAAAATTGGGTATTGAATTAATCATGAACTTAAGCATAATTTATTTCAACTATAATTTAAAAACTTCATACAACAAGATCCTTGTAAAATGATTTTTTGGATACATTGAATTAAATCCAAGATTTCATGAAAGAACTATGAGGTATACAACTTGTGATTTATGCAAAGCAATACATTTTGAGAGTAAGGTATGGTTTGCAACCCAATAAACTAAATCACACAACTTTCTTGTTTTCTCATAATGACTACATTTCTATTGACAATATTGAAGTTTACAACATTTAATCCATTCCTTACAAATCCATCTTTGACATGAATGCACAATACAACAGGTGGTATTATAATGGAGAAATCTCCAATACAATGACATTAAGAACACCTCCAATGCTCCAATTCCAAAATGGCTCCATTATAAGGCCAATCCATCTGCAAATACATACAAAACTAACCATAAAGTGCTCACCTCCCATCCTAGGCCTCGAAAGGCCACCCACGGAGCTGGGAGAAACTGTAACCGACCAGGTGACATTCATAATCCAAACACTAGAACATAACTCAACCTACAATTTCCATCCAAGGTATGCAAAACTGCATTCATCTTGAACCTATGACAAGGGTGAAGGTGGATCTTTTATGCAGCAGAGGCCAATGCCAAAAACATAGAGATACATGCCTCTTCCAAGGCTAGAACCTCACATGGATTCCCTTTTTTTCATACTACTTTTCTTTCCAAACAGAATCAACAGGCAGTGGTATGCAAGGGCCCATACACCTTGCATTTCATCTCTTTTCTCATCATGAGAAGAGACTCTGCACTAACATGAAGTCCAACTAATCCCTTCCCCTTACATGGTCACTTCTGCCCTCTCTGAGGGTGAGAAATGCCAACACTCCCTTCACAGTTTTTCCAACAAAACAAGGGAAAGAACATGAAAAGAAAAGCAAGTAAAAAAAATGACAATACCCATCCCTCACATGATAACAACACAAAACACAACATTAAACATGCAAGAGATTTACACACACACTTAAGCAATGAACAAAATGAACATATCCATGGCAATGGAGAAACCTACCTTCACAAAGGTTATGGCAAAAATGAGTTTTGAGATGAGCTTAATCCTTTCCTCCTTCTAGTTCCAAAGCTTGACTTCTCTAAAAATAGAGAGTGGGTGAACACCCTCCAACTCTTCAAAGAAAAATAGCAATAACTCTAACTTGACTCTAAGCCTCCTTTGGTCTCCCCACTTGCCCCTACCATAAAGGCAACCTCTTAGCAAGAGTGTAAACTTGGATAACCTCATGGAGATGATCCATTTTCGCAATAAAGGGAAATTGAGATATTTTAGGGGTCATAAATGTTGCTAGGAAGTTCTCAAAGGGTGAAAAAGGTTCCTAACCCATACCCCTACCATATGAGCACTTGGATTACATTAAATTTGGCTTCTAGGATCAATTCATGACCTATACAAGTGACTTGAAATATTTGATCTCCAAAAATCCCAAGGATGTAACCTTTCCACTAAACCCTAATCAAGGGAAATTAATTTAGATTACTAACTAAATCAGTCTTAGGTTAATGGGTTATATTGCCAACCCTAATTGACATGTTAGTACACATTCATATAACGAATGTCAAGTGACACCATAAGATTTACTTTTACATAACATTCGACATGCCACAAAATACAGAATGATACACATATATTTAGGTTATAATACAAATTAAACACTTGACAACGAGGTTCGAATCACTTTATTGGGTTCAACCTTGGTCTTACAGTTTGCACATAGGGTCGGTTTCTATTTCTCTGATTTATTCCATGGTTAAATTTTCTGCACACTCAATGCGAATATCAGTAGTTTGATAAAATCACATTTATATATATGAACCAAATTTACATAATCAATTGACTAAACATTCTATACTCTCATTTTTATAATTCTTCCATTTCTGCAACTAATACAACATAATTGATTGCATAATTGAAATAACATAACATATTCATCAATTCAAATTAAAATACTAGAATAATCATCATAATGCATGCATGTACCTAAACATCACAAACATCATCAATAGAGCATACTGAACTATCTGAATGCATATAGCTTAATCATCAAGGTACCATAAATAACATCATTCCATTACAAAAGTATAACCTCTTGTATACGATACCCTAACAACCTTAACACATCGTAATGTACTTATAATATTTAAAATTAAGCTACTTAAGGGCACTTCTAGTGAGTTGATAATTTTTGCCTTCGGATTTCCAATGATTCATAAGAGGGTAAGTATTAATTTATATTATTGCAACAATCATCAAATCATTATACATAAGATAGTCAGAATTTATCATAATGTTCTCTACATGTTTTCTAGCAAGAACAACATCATTTCCCTTACCATTGCCTTGTCATGTTCATACATCCATTCAAATCTCCTATAAAGGATTCAATAAAGAAATTCATATTTAAACGAGTATATACGAGGAGGGGTCTTACAAACACCTGTACCTTAGAGGGCTACAAGAAAATCTACTAGGATTACTCTACTTGTTAAAACAGAGGAACCAAGCGATGTTACAGCAACAAAGTCTTCTAGGATTGCTAGACCTAAGGCCAAAGCTCAAGGGCCAAGTCTTAAGAATTCAAATGTTACAAAGACTAAGGCAACAAAGAAAGAGAAAGAAAAACCGACGACTATTGAGCAATCTGCACCAGAGGAGAAGATGATGAAAAGAAGAAATGAAAGCTAGAAACGAAGAAGATCAGTAGCAGAATTGAGAAGGAAGGAAAGATAGATTAGATGCAAAAGTACTATAACATGTATGAAGTGGATGGTTTTTAGAAAATATTAGAAGATTTTGTTATAAAATACCTATTGAACTTTAAAAGGAATTTACTAGAAATTAAGAGCAATATTCTAGATGATTTGTATGATAAACTAGACGTAAGGAGACAGTTAGCATTAGAGGAAGATCAAAGAATAAGAGAACAAACATTGCACAAGCTTTGTACTTTAGTCACAGTTGACAAAATGAAGAATATTCTGAATAAGGCCAAAATTAAGATGAGAACCAAGATAAGGATAGTATAGATCATGATAAGATTGTATGAGGAGATAGCAGAG
The DNA here is from genome assembly GCA_028749045.1 of Cupressus sempervirens. NCBI lineage: Eukaryota > Viridiplantae > Streptophyta > Pinopsida > Cupressales > Cupressaceae > Cupressus > Cupressus sempervirens. The sequence continues at coordinate 621,967,357 of CM053789.1, forward strand.
GAAATAGAGAGAGCTATCATAGAAGTGTCAGATGAGATTGACTACTAGAGTGTACCTGCACCAAGACCTAAAGGTATAACAATTTAAGTGCAAACAATCACGCCATCAAAGGAAGTAGAAGATGGAACCAATTCTTTAGCTTGGTTCAAGAACTTGATTTCTTTGTATCAGGTGTGCCTATTTTATTATATCCCTCACACGAGGAAAAGGAGAAAGAGAAACTAGATTTTATGGGTAATTTCATCTCCAATGATGAAATTCATGAGATTATGCTTGAAGCGCAAAATGAGGCCAAGGAAATTGGCAAGGAAGAAAATTAGGAGGAGAAAGAGAAGAAAGAAAAAGAAGATATTATGATAGAAGAAGAGATTAAAAAGGTGACCAATGAAGGTAAACCTCCATTAATCACTATAGACTCAGTAGATTAGAGTGCAATCCAATCAGAACATCATTCTCCACAAGTTGCATCTAGCAACTTCGATCCTACCAATGAGGATAATATTGCTATAAGACTAGAGATGACAGTAAGGAAGGTGGAAAGTCTCACTGAGACTCCCATTAAATCAGGGGCAGCGATATTGTTGGCAAGTGATTTGAGCAAAGCACTTGCTAGCATGGACAAGGAAGGAGACTTAAGAGTCTTATGCTGAAGATGAACTGATGAAAATATCCATGATGGCCTTTGCTAAGACAAAGGAAAGATCAGAGAAAAAAATTGAGAAGACGGGAAGGATACTTAGCCTAGCCATAGATAGATTCAACAAAGTACTACCTATACCAATGGCTTTTCAGGATAATGATGTTGTAGACAATATGGACACAGTACTTAATGAATTCGATGCTCACTTTTCATCACTTGAGCAATAAGCCAAAGATAAAGCAGCAAAGGACTACAAAGCAGAGAAATTCACAAAGGTATGTGCTTCTATTGCAAATGATGTCAAACATCAAGGACATAAAGGCATGTATTGTTGAAGGCAAGGAAGTATATATTCACTAAATAAGGTCAGCTAATCATGTATCAGATGTAGAGAAGTGTATCAAGGAAGAGGAAGAAAACTTAGATAAGTTAGCATCAGTTTTTGAAAATTCCAATCATATTGTAATTTTTTTTGATAGGTTTGTGAGAAAAGCAATGGACAAAATTAGTATTCTGCAGAGAAAAGGACAAGTTTTTTCAGAGGTTTGCACTTTTAGGATGTTCACTGACTTCTGAGATGGAGATTATGCAGAAAGAGTTGGAACTGTTACAGCCATCCAAGCAATCCTATTTGCTATTTAGGCCAACAGATTTGGAGGTAGCTGAGATAGAAACATATGCCTTATATGGTGAGATTCAAGTAGCTAAGAATCTGAAGAAGTCATCAGACACTGATTTTGAAGCTTTAAAGGTGAAGTTTGTCTATGCATTAAGGTTTGTGTAGTATATTATATGACTTGATGCAACACTTTGATTTGTATATAACATTTTGTACCTTGCCTTTGCCATTGATGTAAAAGGGGGAGTAGTGTAGTGAAAAATGAGGGATTATACATAATAATATAAAGGGGGAGTATAATTAGACATTTTTGGGAGCAAGTTTTCATTTGGCACTGACACTATCATTTTTCACTATGTGTTGCCATCAATGCCAAATGGGTATATTGTTGGCAAGTGATCAGTAGTGAAGGCATAAATGTTGTCATTGATGGAAACTTAATCAGTTGGTAAGGTCGCTTGATCAGATGATTAGTTTTGATAGTAAGTATTCAAGAAAAATGCCCAAGTACAATACAGGAAAATAGTGTGTAATCAGACAAGTTTGATCAGCAAGCACAGGATATTGATCAGACATGGCTACAATTTTGGATTATGCTAATATACAGTGTATATATTCTCTAGGTATCATTGCCTATGTGCATATGTTGGTTGGCATGTGTTTTGGTAAGTAAAAGTATAACGGGCAGAGTATAATAGTCATTTAGGATAGTTTTGGAGATTTGGCACATTGGCCTAAGTAATTGAATTGTTTTACCAATTCAATTGCTTAGTATTGTAGGAAGTGTTAGATTTGAGAAATACAAATCTTCTCAACACATGAACAACTACATGCAAAAATTTGTCACAAGAGAAGAATGGATGCAAAGCAAAACGACTCTCAAGAGAAAATTTGCATTAGAGAGAATGAATTGATTTATAGTTACAATCCTTATAAAAGGAGAAAGGTAACACCTAAAAGGTAAAAACCCTAAAGGGAAATAACCTAATAAAAGAATTAATTATTATATACCTAATATTTAGCTTAAGTAAACTAGAGATAATTAGTGACTTAATAATTAAATCAAAATGATTTAATTAATAAGATAATACCTTATTACTCTAACACACCCCCTTAAAATAAACTTAGAGAGTAGCTAAAAACCTAGAAACTACTATTGAAAGTAAATTTGGGTCCTGAGAACAAGGCTTGATGAGGTACTCACGAACAACCAAATCTCAGTAAAGAGGAGAAATAGAGATAACCACATGGGAAAAACCCTACTCCAAAAAGAGATAGAAAGAATGTCCCAGAAGATAGGAACAAAATGATGAACATGAAGAATGCCATTGAAGCATACAGTTGCAAACACTGTTAGACTGTTGATCTGAAGAACTTCTACTGAATAGAACATGACCAAGTAGAGAAGACTAAGTCTGAAGAGCTGATCAATCGAAGATAGAAGATATCTTCATGACCTCCAAAAATAGGAATGAAAGAGTGTCCATATGGTAAATGATCCATCTTATTGAAATGCATAGGTACCCAGCCACTGCATCCGCCTAGTACATAGGAACAACTACTGAATCCATGGCTCATTCTATCGAACCAAGACATTAGAACCAACAAAACTCCCCTATAATGCTGAGAGGTAAGATAGGTACATTGAAATTGAATGCATAAACTCTTGCAGAATGAAGAACAGGAACATTAATTGTAGAAGTACATACACCTATAAAGGCATGTGTAATCGACACATCATGAGGCTAATGTCGTGGAAAGAACACTCACTTGTCAAAGGAAGATGGCGAAAATGGCCAACATGAAACCCTTCAAGGCACTTTGTAATGTAGTGCGAGTACAACAAGAAACAAAGATGTGCAAGATCCCACAATGCAATAGAGTGGCACTTTATCTCAATGCATTTGCATAAACATGCTACAAAATATGTCAACATAAATCAAAAGAGACACAAGGCTGATACAACATAAATTATAGCCCAAGACGAGCCATCCTAAGCAACGAAAACGATCCTCAAACTTGAAACAGCCAAGATATCCAACACAATGCAAAAATGGAAAAAACTAGATAAGATGTACTTGGAGCATAATCTAGAAAAACAACCAACATCACTGGAAAGAGCATAGAATAAGCTTTTCAACGATATAAAGTTTTTCCAAAGTAGAGATTTGTTGCTCAAGATGTCTTCTAGAGTGCAAAAATGAACCCTCGACTTTGACAACAAAGAAAGCTATCAAAAAAACATCAAAACTGAAAAATGCCTATACTACTATGATGACCTCGGAACTAACTTTCAGACGATATTTCGTTTGTAGAAAACAAAGTTTGTATGCCCAAGATATGAGCAAAAACCAAAAGGTAGGTCCAAATAAAACCATAAGGGCTTACAAGCACATTGATGCAGTGTTGACATCAGCAAAAGGTGGGCCTAAATTTGATAGTCAAATGATTGTCGAGGCAAAAAAAAGCCAGAAAAATACCCACTAGTCAAAAAAATTTAGTTTGTCGGGAAAAAGTATTATTACATGAAAAAGGGTTGGAGCTGATAAAAATAAGTGATGTCCTCAAAACAGTTTACCATGCAAAATGGTAACCACTAGGTAAAAAACACCACAAATCGCTGCATAAAGTGGAAAACCGCCTAGGAGGATGAAAACCCAGTACCCAGTAGTCAAAAAATCAGAAAGTGTTTTTAATAAGCATAAAGCTTCCTTCCAAAAGGCCAAAACCACCAACCCAAAGGAACGAAACCGCCCTCAGGGGTTGAAAAGGTCGTATTGAAGCGAATACCGCCTTTTAAAAAGTGCTAAACCGCCTGTGCAAAAAAATAGGGCAACCCATGGCTAATGCCACTAGCAGAGGCTGAGCACTGGTCGCAGGTCAAAGCGGTGCAAATCTCGACAAACCAATAAAGATTCCTAATGGAAATTCCAGTTGGTTGCAGTGATTCTTGACGGAAATTTCGGCTAACGTTGATGTTGGAGTGGAGTGTGGAGAGCCACCAGTGGCAGAACGGACAAGTTGGTGAAAAAAGGCATTGCGTGGCGGAAGGAGAGCCCAGACATCAGGCCTGCGCAATCGAACTTGCACAGGGATGATGTTAGACCTGCACAGTCTGACAGGACCCGCGACCAATAAATGTGCGCCCTTTTTCTTTTGAAAATTTTATGCCCTTATTTGCCAAAAATAACATGTGCTTTACTATAAAAAGCGGGATTTATAAAGAATTTACACTATTTTTTGAGAAAATAAAAAAATATTGCCTTGTAAATCGTGCCTAGTTTGTATGACCTGGTTGCACATTTTTTTTGCCACAAATAGAAACTTTGTCTAAAATAGACAAATTTTATATGGAAATGGGATTTTTTGGGTGCTCTGAGCTCAATGATGATGTCCGTTTAGGTTCAAAGTGACCTGAAATGAAGCCCCCCTAGATCCAATATAAAAAACCTCTGAAAATTGAAACCTTCATAAACTCCAAAATTCTCCAAGATCAAGAAAAAGCTAGAGCAGATCTGACTCTGATACCATGTTAGATTTGAGAAATAAAAATCATCTCAACTTATGAACACCTACATGCAAAAAACTTGTCACAAGAGAAGAATAGAGGCAAAGCAAAATGACTCAAGATAAAATTTGCATTAGAGAGAATGAATTGATTTACAATTTCAATCCTTATAAAAGGAGAAAGGTAAAACCTAAAAGATAAAAACCCTAAAGTGAAATAACCTAGGTTGCATTATAATAATACATAAAAGAATTAATTATTATATGCCTAATTTTTAGCTCAAGTAAAGTAGAGATAATAAGTGACTAAATAATTAAATCAAAATGATTTAATTAATAAGGCAATACCTTATTACTCCAACAGGGACAACATCTTAGATGTTAACCCTTGGATAATACCATGTAATATTTCATTTTGGAGTTTGCACCACACATTTTGTGAAGGGTTCTTGTTAGTTGACTGGATAAATAATTATAATGCTATAAAGGAAAGATGGATTTCATAGGTGAGCATGACTATTGATGGGTATTGATGCTATGATGATGTTATGCTGGTTATATGCTAGCCTTGATGCTGGATCAGATTAGATGCGAACTTCATTGCAGACTAATCAGACTTTGTGATGTCAATATAGTCATTTTTGGTATCATAATTACTATCTTTGTATTTGGACAATGAGTCCTCATTAAACAGTGAGCTTTAACTTTTGTAATACAACTCCTGATAGGGTTGAGACCTCTAACAAGGTCAAGTCCTCTAACAAGGACTAATGTACTAAATGTATGTGTGTTGACTCCTAATATGGTCAAAACCTCTCATCAAATAATTTTCAGATTAGTACATAGTTGTGGGTACCATCCTCACTGGGGTTTTTCTCTTGGCCAAGGTCTCCTCGAAAACAAATTATGATGTTATGAGTTCTTTATGGTTAATGTTTTACTTTCCTGTATTACTATATGTGGATGTTTATGGTTAAGTTTCAAAGTTGTTAATTGGTTGGAAAGTGCTGCAAAACTGACTCACCCCCCTTCTTTGTGTTGCTTGATCCTAACATAACATCTTATAGAAAGGTACAAGATGTTAAGATAAATGTGGATATCCATGCCTATAAACCCTATAAATAATGGGAGAAAACAAGATTAGATCATGAAAAACAATACTCGAACAAGAACCAAGTTTAAAGCATGTATCAAACAAGTGAATTATATGAGTAATCCATAAACCTTATAGAAAAGATAGGGATATCAACTGAATCTACAAACTACCATATACATTACATTCTCCCATCAATGAAAAATTATAAAAAAGCTAAAATTTCAATAAATCTATATTAATTAAGACCGTATTAAATTTTGATATTAATAATATTGTTAATTTAATAATAAAACATATTATAATTTTTTATTATTAAATCCTATTCTAGAAAGGGGACATTACATTGCCATACCAACCATGCTGACAGTTGAAGCTGCCTACAAGGACAAACAATGGGCTGGAATGCTCCCATTTACATTCCCATCCCTAAAATATAAAGGGTTCCAATGGATGTAGATGGGCCTGTTACAGGCCTTAAGTAGTATTCGGTAGCTTTTTTGGATGTGATGCAGGAATTAGATAAAATAATTTGACCCTAAGTTTTGGAATATGTTAGGGCTTTCCACAAAATATTGTTTTTTCTTACATGCAGAATTGATCTGACTTTTTTGCTTGGTTTTATTTTTGTTATAAACCTATATGCCTAGTTGATTCTTAATTTATTTCCCGTTCTGGCTTGGCTGCTGGCTTCAAGGCTCCTTTTGATGTGTACTTGCTTGGAATCTCATATTTTTGTTGTTTACAAGTTGTCCTATTGGTTTTAAATTTGTTTTTGTATGTAGCATAGAAAGCTATTGACAATTTTTCTTAAAAAATGAATTCTTTTTGTGTGAAACTATAGTCAGACAAGATTATAGTTTTAATGACTTTCTTATACTCTCTTACCAAGGCTTAAATTTTTTTTTTCCTCTCCATTTGATTTTGATCTTAAGCTGAACTAGATAATTTCACTCCATCTGATTTTGATCTTATGCTGATTAAGACAATATGCCAGAACTTGGAATGAATTCTTTTTTTCTTAACATGTATATTGAAATGCTCAAAATGTCTTCCAAACTGTGGTCTTTATACAGTTATTTGCGCTTGCAAACACGATGACCCAGTTTTGATTATGGTGGGTGAGTCCATTCTATTATAATTTGATGTACTTGCATTACAGGTACTTGCAAAATAATGCAGTTTGAAGTGGTTTTTCCATCTAAAAAAATCATAGAACACATGAATAAAGTTCTACATTTGTCAACTTGTCAATGAATCTTTAAGAGCCACAGTTTCTGCATCATTTTTAATGTTTGAAGTGAAACACAGTTCCATTACTAGTCAATTCTTGTTTTCATTTGTGTTGCCATGCAGCATGTTTGTTCTTTGTAAAATAAATTATTCAGGTTCTTTCTTTTGTGCTGCCATGAACCTTTTTTGTTCTTTGAAATGGTTTATTCATTTAAAAAATCATAAAACACATAAATAAGTTATGCATGTTGTCAACTTGTCAATGAATCTATAAGAGCCACAGTTTCTGCATTGACTTAAATGTTTGAAGTGAAACACAGTTTCATTAGAAGTCGATTTTTCTTTTCTTTTGTGTTGCCATGAAGCATTTTGTTCTTTGTAAAATAAATTATTCAGTTTAATGCTTTCTCTTGAAAATGAATAACAATAGGTGAAAAATTAACTATAGTATTTGTACCTTGTTAGCTTCAATCACTGGTTTAGTTTGGTCTATAGTTGTTGAATTTTCCCTTGGTTCAATAAGTTGTAGATAAATATAACAGCTCGGGATTGAGTTTCTGGTACTATTGCACAGATTAACTTCAAACAGATTGGTTATATATTTAATATAGATTTTAATTGAGTTGAAAGATGGCATAAAAAGGTGGTAGGCTTATGTATGGAGATTTCTGTTCATACACCTTCCAGAGTATACTATTAACATTCAATATATGTCTCAAATTCTGAAGGTTCCTGGATTGGCTGTTGTCATTGTGGGTGAAAGGAAGGATTCCCAGGTTTATGTGCGGATGAAGAGAAAAGCATGTGCAGAGGTTGGCATAAAATCCATTGATATTGACTTACCAGGAGATGCATCAGAAAAAATGGTGCTTGAGACAGTTCTTAATCTCAATGCCAATCCTCAAGTACATGGTATCATAAAACTTCCCCTTTAGATTCAAGAACATGTGAGAATTTTTCAATCTTGACAAGTAAAGAAGTAAATAGAGAAAAGATAGAAATAGTGGGTGTATGAAATTGCATGCATATGGTTTCGTTGCTTTTTTTAATGAATGTGTCATTGTCTGAATCAGAGCAGTGAGAAGATGTGACAAATTGACTGAACTGTCTGAAGGCCTCTAAAGAGTGCTTTGCATTCTAAAGCATCCTATAGTCAGAGCACTTGCAAAGTTTAAAAAACTTGGTACATTTTTATGTGTGACTATGATTGTTGGTATTTTTGATCAAAGTTTGAACTATGAAATGGCAAGCTCATCCATTCTTTGTAAAATTTTCAAATCTTTTTAAGATTTTTATGAGTACATTGACCCATAACTTCTAAGTTTCAGACTTATTTTATTTTTAATTTTTTTATAAAAGATTGTGGGTTTTTCCATGATTATTTGTATCCAATGATAATTTTATATTTAAGACTCAAGTCATCAGCATATTCCCCGTTTCCCATGCATAGCCATTTTTTCCTGAGCTCTAATTCATACTATCAATTAAATGGCAAGAAAAACACACAATCACCTTTAAACATTTGCTAGTATGAGAAAGGGTGATGTTATACAAAATCCACTATTTGGGGGCTTTTCACCTTCAACATTTTATTTCAATTCAGAAAGCTCTTGTTGGTATGTGTGTTATTTTGTTGAGAGGCATAACTAAAATGGCAGCAAGGAAGTTATAATGGATTGAGTAATATAAATCCAAAATAACATGAATTTGACAGCTATTTTCACATCAAACCAAATAGACCTGATGATCTAGCATAGAAATCTTAGATAAATCTACCTAAGGACACCAAGATATTAATCTCAAGGCACCTATCTTGCCTATCCCACAAACTCAATATAGGCATCTTAAGAGTGATATCTCTTGACATCTTTTGGATAGATATATTTAAGATATATATGCTAGTAAGCTTTCATTATCTTCCAATAATCATCAACGGGAGTAATTTGGGCTTTTGCAGTGTAGTGTTACTGTTTGTGTCCAACTCTAAATTGACTAGGGAGAGGCTCTCACGAGTTGCAAAAAAGAGCTTTGAAGTGCTCAGATTCTAGTTACCAACCAACCATTGCATTGGATCCTTTCATAAAGAACCAATATTTCTTTCAAATTCCCAACGATACAACTAAACCATCCCCGGAGTAGTCTCAAATCTCAAAAATCGCAAGTCCTATCCCTGCAATTCAAAGTTAAAACCCAAAATTGTAGTAATTTTACCATTCTATTGCTATTAGTGTTCTTCTATAATAATCTGTAGTTGTATATAGGCCGGAAACCCCAAAAAGCTTCCAAATTGGTCCTTGGAAATTGTCTATTGATATGAGAGTGAGGGGAAATTATACCTTGGCTCTTCCTCCAGAGGTCTCAAGTTACCATTATATTGACAACAAGCACGGTGGCAGTGGGAGGGGGTGGGGGGGGCAAACTACATTTCCCTTATTTTCCCCTATCATGCTCAGAGCCATTAACACATTTTTTGCATATCTTATCATTAGTAGGCAAAGGAATTACTTCAATACCATCCTTTGAGTCCTCACAGTAGCAGATTGGTATTTTAAAATTAACATCAACAGAAAGTCTTACCTTGGGGGGCCGGGGGGAAGGAGGGTGGCGTGGGAAAAACTAGAGTTCCCCTATCATGCTCAGAGCCATTAACACATTTTTTGCATATCTTATCATTAGTAGGCGAAGGAATAACTTCAATACCATCCTTTCCTCACAGCATCAATTGGTATTCTAAAATTATCATCAACAGAAAGTCTTAGCTTAAGTTGACATGCTAGCTCTGGAATGGTTTGATGTAATGGGCAGATATTGTTCACCAAGTCCATGAAAGTGGCTCACTTGATAGTTCAAAAATGCCTCTACTTGCTGTTCCACTCCAGAAATATCCTTGTGAAGCAACCATTGTTTCACTACTTAAGCATTGTGCAATGTCGAAAACATTGTGTACAAACTACAAACCAATTGATTTGGGTCCGAAAGAAGCTTGGACATCACCTCCTAGATCCCTTCACATGGAGAGCCATTTATCCTTTCCTAATTCCCAGGTTACCAACAACCCCATTCAGGATTTGCCATCTCCCTTCCAAGTAAGCTGTCAAATATGTAACAAATCTTTCCTTCCCACTCAATCTTCCCTCCTTCAATCAACGTCAATGGGGCTACTGGATTTCCCCCAAGGCCTTGTGTCCTGAAAATGTCTCCATCTCAGAAAGGTGGGGACACGTTCTCATGGAACACTAGTAGATAATAATGCACTTTTATGTTCAATCAAAGCTCCAATAAATTATTGAAAATTTACATAGGTATTTGACAGTGTCCTCTATCACTGGCCAATAGGATTAAAGACTGCACTAATTTTTCTACTAGGCATTAAGAAAGGAGCACATAATTAAAATTTGCTTCAATTTATCTCTGTCAGGTAGGATAGTATACTGGTATTAGTTGATAAATTTCACCTTATTCTCAATATGTTTCTAAGTTTTCTCTATCTAGAGCAGATATTTTCCACTATTGTCGAAGTGGATATCTTTGTCTTCAGCCAAGTCTTGGGGAAACCTGTGTAATATCCCTACATAACTTGTCATTATGAAGTCCTCATAGCATATTTTGTTGAGTCCATTTATAATTTTTTCTGTATTAAAGTTGAATATGATGATGCCTTTGTTACTTGTCTCAACCATGAAACGATGACCTCTAATCAGAATATAGTGCACTGGAACACACCTATGAAATTCAAAACATGCCTATCTCAGACAACAGACGTGCAGAAAATGTGAACCTCACTCTCATGCTCATACCTGAACCTATTATGAGCCATGAAAAACAGTCAATGCAGGACCTGAAAAATGAAGGAAAGGATGAGACACTTAGACAAACAAATTAAATAGGGAGACTTAGACAAATGAGTTAAATAGGGAGTGCGTTCAGTACACTGTTCAGCTATGATCATAGTGATATGACCTTCCTAAATTGTCACAAAATCTTTGAAATTTGAGATGCAATCTATGTTGGATAAATCCACATGCCTAAAAATATGTGTAAGTCAGCCTACTCTTGTAGGCATTTAAGCATTACAAAGCATGATTATAAGGAAACATACATAGAAAGAAAAATTATGTTGCAATGCTTATGTACAGAAGAGCAGGAAAAATGTAGATTATTTTAAGGAATGGTATCACTCCAATAGAATGGGATATACAGTTGGAAATAATTTAACCCAATTTTGAGGTAACTAATTTGATTATATTTTATTAAATAGGCCTAGCCAAATAAAAATTTATAGAATATCTTGCTGTTTATTCCAATCAATGCATTATTTAACAGGTATATTGGTGCAACTTCCATTACCATCTCATATCAATGAAGAGAGAATACTGACTGCCATAAGCATAGAAAAGGATGTAGATGGATTTCATCCTCTCAACATTGGAAAACTTGCAATGAAGGGAAGGGAGCCTATGTTTGTTCCTTGTACACCAAAGGTGAGGTTCCAACCAAATATTATTGGCGGCATATATTCAATTTATATGTTTGATTTATTTACCTAATTAGGTAGACAAAAGTTGGTAGTTTTTGGCAGACAGAAAGATATCCCGAGTGCCTGAAGGAATTCTATTTAGCATATTTATGTTTAGTTCCTGGATTTAAAAGGTTTCAATATGAAAAGGATGATTTCTGACCTTTAGGCCTAGGGTTTGGTTATGTGATTATTTAATATTAAGAAATTAAATTTTAAATTAAAAAATGGGAAACATAATGATATTTTAATAATCTATTTTTAGGAATAAATAATAGCTGATTTATATTGTTTCCAGGGATGCATAGAACTATTACAAAGGAGTGGGATCTCCATATCAGGAAAAAAAGCAGTTGTGGTTGGAAGGAGTAACATTGTAGGGTTGCCTGTTGCACTGCTTCTAATTAAACTAGATGCCACTGTATCTATTGTGCATACTCGAACTCCAGATCCCAAGAGCATCATATGCGAGGCAGATATTATCATAGCTGCTGCAGGGCAGGCAAATATGGTATATCCAAAACAATCTGATGTACTTAATTCTTCATTTTTTTCCCAAATTATATCAAGGGTAGCAAATATCATGGCTTCATCTTATTAATTGTAGTTTGATATAGAATTTCTATTGTTCTCTTGCTTCAAAAAATCACTGATAAATGTCCTTTTTTTTCCTGATTGAAAATAACATATTTTATATAATAATATAAGACATGGCGTTGATGTAGATTTTTTAATTCTCGCATCACCTATAATGTAACCTTCTCTTCGTGTGGGAGAGGATGGCATAGTCTTCTTTAGAACTCACTTCCAGAGGGTCAACATTTTTACTTAAATACACCTGTTCTGGCTGAAATGGGAATGATGACATCTACAGCAAAGTCAAAAGAATTTCCTGCAGAAACAGTTGGAAACAACACCATTGAATGTTGTTTGAATATATGCTTGCCAGAGGGGAAGTGATAACAATTACCTGGCTATAGCTCCAAGTTTCCTTGCACGTTGTCAGATCATAACCTCAATAATGCCATTCAAATGTACGGGTCACACTGACTAGATTCTGCTTTGATAAGAAGGAAACACTGGAATAACTGTGCCCTCCTGTTACTTAAGCCTTTTTGTCAAAGCTAGTTTTTTCCTCATTGTTTTCTATTTCACCAAAGAAGCCTGTTGAAGATTACTTTTTTTTATCATAACATGCAATAAGGAGGAAAAAGAAGTAACTCTATGAAAACAACATAACCTTGTATACAATGCAATTACATTAAAAAAAATAACATGCTGGGCGCTCTAACAGTTTTTGAATTAGCGGGCTCGCATTCAAGCGGGAAACTGGTTGGGGAGAACCTGGTAGGAGGTACAGACCCTGGAGGAACTGTGGGGGGACCTGGGAAGATTGCTGGGTCGAGTTTCGTGGCTGTTGGGGATGATGGTAAGTCTGGACATGTTTCAAACACATTTTGTGGGGTCCGTGACCCGCCCTTGGATTCCGCCTTTGCTTCTCGTGTGTCAGGTTAGGACAAAGAGGAAAAGAAACATAATGTGGAATCTAATAAAGTTAATTCCTTTGTTGAAGAGAAGGTAGGGTCCTTAGAACAGAAGACCTGGTCATCACTTTTCGGCAGGAAACCAACTGGCAAATCTTCTTTCCCGTCGGTGACTTCTAAGACTAGTTGGGAGAAAGGTGAGTTCTAAGTTTTTATCCTTGACCCCTTAGTGGATTTCTCTGTTTCCTCCATGGATTTCACGCTGATGGGCAAATTTTTGGGGGCAAGACCAGATCTAGATTCTCTAAGGAAAATGGTTAAGAGGAAATGGGTTATATGCGGGGAGGTGGACATAGCTCCCATGCTGAATGGTTTCTTTCTGTTTATTTTTAACTGTAAGGAAGATATGAATCTGGTTCTCTGTGGAGGTCCCTAGTCTTTTGGAAAAAGTTCTCTTACAATAAAAAAATGGGAGCCTAATATGGTTTTATCAGATTCCTTTTTCCTAACTACCCCGATTTGGGCCAGACTTCCTGGACTCCCTCTCGAATTCTAGCATGAGGACATTTTTAAGGGTATCGCCAGTTCTTTTGGTGAACTGGTGGCTCTGGATAATGCTACTGCGACCAGATCCAAACTCCACAGTGCTAGACTGTATGTGAAGGTGGCGGATCTGAATCATCTCCCAGAAAAGGTGGATTTAATTTCTAAGCTTGGTAAGAAAACCCAAGAAATCATTTTTGAAGATCTTCCTAATGCTTGTTATGCTTGTAAGAAACAAGGTCATTTGGTTAAAAACTGCCCCTCCAAGAGTAAAAACTACTTGAGTAGTGAGAAGGAAGTGAAAAAGACTAAGGTTCAGCAAAAGAAGGTTTGGAAACCTAAAGACATTCATCTCAAAGAGAAGAAAGAGAATGAGAACTCAAAAGCTCCACCAGCAGTTGTGGATAATGTCTCTGAGCTTCTTCTCGAGGATGGGGCTAGGCTCGTGTCTGAGACGGAGAATATGAACTCTGAAAAAGAAGTGAATGGCTTACAACTAGATCCCATCTTGCCTGAACAAGGTATAGATGACCTGCCGGATTTATCAAAGCAAATTGTTCTTTATTAAAAGATGGAGGATAAATGGGGTGATCTTGATGAGATGATTGAGCTTGAGGAAGGAGAATTCTTGGCTGAATCTGGAGCTCATAGTGAGGAAGATGAAACTCAGCCCAGGGAGATGCAGGTTTTTGACCCTTTATTTTCCCAGGATACCCTTATTAAGGACCCTCCTATCCTAGAAGCTATCAAAGAAGATGGAGTAATCTCAAAGCTTAAACCAAATTCAAGGAAAAGGGCTGAAAAAAAGAATAACATAAAGGGGGTCGAGCCTCGAAGCAGTAAATTAGATTTGCATACTAAAGTGAATCCCAAAGCTTCGACCCCGGTAAAACTTGGAAAAAAAATAGACCAACAGTCCAAGGTGAAACCAGATGTTGGGTCTCCGGATGGACGTGGAAGGAAATCTTCTAAGAAAACCAGGGAGTTAGAAAGCTTGCAAAATATTGTTGATGGTTGTCAAGCAACTATTCTGGATTATACCCCTAAAATATGGAAATGAAAATTATTACCTGGAATATTAGGGGGTTGAACAGTTACCATAAACTAGATGTTGTTAGGAATTTTGTTAGAGAACAGAAACCTGATTTTCTTCTGCTACAGGAAACTAAGATGAACAAAGAGAAAGCAGGGCAGATAAAAGCTTTCTAAAATTACTCTATAAATGCTAGTAGTCAGAAGGTGCTTCAGGGGGAACCCTGATGCTATGGAAAAAAAATTGCTTTGCTGGGACTATTTTGAGTGCTAGTAAATACTTTATGATTGCTAAAATTACTAGTGCTGATAAAAAAGAGGACTGGTACATTGTGAATATATGTGCGCCCAACATGAAAAGCCAAAGGAAGAAGGTTTGGGACAACTCCAATTTTAAAAGTATGGATTACTCTGGACGATGGATAATCATGGGAGACCTCAATGTCCCTCTTTATGACCATGAAAAAATGGGAGGTAATGCTACCCAGCTTGAAGGAAGAATGGACCTAAGGGAGTTTATAAACAAAGAGGGCTTAATGGATATGGATCTTCACGGCATTCAGTTTACTTGGAGTAATAAGAGAGTTGGCAATGATTGTATTTAGGCAAGGCTTGACCGTGCTCTTATCTCTCCTGATTGGACAAAAGATTTCATCTGCAAGTTGGAAGCCCACCAGAAAATTGGTTCTGATCATTTCCCTCTTATTTTCACAGTTAATAAGCTTAGTCCTAAGATGAATTTTCCTTTTAGATTTGAGAAGATGTGGATGCAACACCCCCAGTTTGAAAGAAAAATGGAAGAATGGTGGAACATCAAAATTGATGGTACTGCTCTCTTCAGAGTGACTTCTAAACTTAAAAATGTCAAAAAGAAAGTCAAAATTTGGAACAAAAATTGCTTTGGGAACATTTTTGAGGATAAATCTGTATTGAAAGAGGATATCCAAAAAATCTAGGATAAAATTTAGAAGGAGGGATATACCCCAGACCTTCTTTTAGAAGAAAATGAAAAGCTGACTCAATACCATGACATCATTACTAAAGAAGAGATCTACTGGAGGCAAAGATCAAGATTGATATGGCTGACTAAAGGAGATAAAAATACCAAATTTTTCCATCTATCCACTCTGAAGCATAGAGCCAAATCTCACATTTCACATCTTATGAAGGGAGATTTGAAGATTGAGGAGGATAAGGACATCATGGATGAAATGGTGACTTTTTTCTCTGGTCTTATGGCAGCTGACCCCAACATCAATATGGAACACCAGG
The DNA here is from genome assembly GCA_028749045.1 of Cupressus sempervirens. Classification (NCBI taxonomy): domain Eukaryota; kingdom Viridiplantae; phylum Streptophyta; class Pinopsida; order Cupressales; family Cupressaceae; genus Cupressus; species Cupressus sempervirens. The sequence goes on from CM053789.1 coordinate 621,983,296, forward strand.
CTGAGTTCCTCAGAGTGATCCCCACTCTGGTTTCAAAGGATCAGAACAAATTGTTAAGCTCAATTCCTAAGAATGATGAAAATTTTAAAGCTGTTTGTTCTCTAGGAGGAGATAAAGCTCCTGGTCTTGATGGCTTTCCCATGTTTTTCTTTCAGAAACTTTGGAAACTTGTTGGAAAAGATGTTTGTGATGCGGTGAAGGAATTCTTTGGGGCAAAACAAATGCTGAAGGAAGTCAATTCCACCTTCCTGTGCCTGATTCTTAAGAAAATTGGAGCTGATTCGCCTGATCAGTTTAGGCCGATCAGTCTTTGTAATTCTTTCTATAAAATTATCTCCAAAGTTCTTACTTCTAGATTGCTTCTGGTAACCCCTTTGATCATTGCTGACCAACAAAATGGCTTCACTCCAGGTAGACAAATCCTCAACTCGGTTATTTCTGCTCATGAGAATATTCATTCCTTATCTTGTTCTAACAATCAAGGATTTGTAATGAAAGTGGATGTTGCTAAGGCTTATGACAGAGTTGATTGGTCTTTTCTCTCAACCATTTTGATTGCCTTTGGCTTTGACAACAAGGTTGTTGGACTGATTCATCAGTTGATCTCTACTTCTTCTATTGCTGTCCTGGTTAATGGTAGCTCTTCTCATTTATTTAATCCCTCTCGGGGATTGAGACAAGGGGACCCTTTATCCCCCATCCTCTTTGTTATTATGGCTGATTGTTTGGGGAGGTACATTGGGGATCTGGTGCATAAAGGAGTTATTAAGGGATTGCAACCCTCTTCCCATCCTCTTATATGTTCGCATGGCCAATTTGTTGATGATACCATCTTTATGGGGAAATCTGAAGTCAGGGAAGCCAGAAATTTGAAGCAAGCAATAAATCTTTATTCTTCTACCTTAGGCCAACTGGTTAACTGGAATAAAAGTGCTGTGTTTTTTCTCAATACCCCTATTCTTAGACAACATAAAATTGCCAAAATCCTTGGATGTTCTATAGGTTCTTTCCCTTCTTCCTATCTGGGTCTTCCTTTAGGCTTGAAGGCTCCGGATTCCTTCTGGGAAGACCTTATTAACAAATTCAGCAAGAAGTTGGCTGGTTGGAAAGGGAACCTTTTAAGCCAGGCTGGTAAATTAATTCTTCTTAAAGCTTCTCTCCAAAGTATACCAACTTATGCTTTAAGTTTTTTTAAAATCCCCACTAAATTTGCTGAGGCTATTGACAAAATTCAAAGGAATTTTTTATGGATTGGTTCAGAGGAAAAAAAGAGAATGCCTTTAATTGCGTGGGACCAAGTTTGTAAACCAGCCAGGGAAGGTGGACTGGGCATCCGAAAAATCAGAAGCATGAATAAAGCTCTTCTAGCTAAACAAGGATGGCGTGTTTTCCATGAAACAAAGAGTGGAGTACCATTTGGAAACACAAGTACCTTCTTAATTCTGTTTCTGTTTCTGATTTCTTCTCTTCATCTGATGTTATTCATCCTTCCTCCATATGGGGAGCTGTGCAGGGAACAAAGAAAATTCTTGGAGAAGGGTGCTCTTGGAAAATTGGTAATGGGATTAGGGTGAGATTTTGGGAAGATGTCTGGCTTAAGGATCACCCCCTGATTGAAGATGTTCAAGATATGACACAAGTTGACTTATGCAAGCAGAGATATGGCACTCTTGTTAGTCATTACTGGCAGAACGACTCTTGGGTGAACTTGAAGGACATTGATCAAAGCTTCAATCACATCCAATTATCTCTCAATGCTGTTTCTCTCCACCCTTCTTTTGAGGATGAGATTATTTGGTATGCTGATCCTAGTGGGCAATTCAAAGTTTCTTCTTTCTTTGTTTCTAAGGAGAAGGAAAATCTTCCCTTTTGGTCTCAGGCTTGGACTAAGGGTCTCATTCCTAAAATTAACATCTTCTTTTGGGTCCTGCTTCAAAATAAAATTCTGACCCTTGATAACTTGCAGAAAAGAGGTATAAATTTGGTGAATAGGTGTATTTTATGCAAGAATGGATTTGAAGATAGAGACCACCTGTTTCTGAACTGCTCTTATACCCAGCAAGTCTGGACTGAGATCCTAATGTATTGGAACTTGACCTAGGTTCATCAAAACAATGTGGAATCTTCTTTTAATAGCTGGAAATGCCCTTTTAAGAATTCTAATGGTCAATTCCTATGGAAAATTACTCTTCCTCATCTCTGGTGGGGTATTTGGAAAGAAAGAAATAATAGAATTTTTAGAAACAGAGAGGTCCCAGGATGGGTGCTTGGTCAGAATATTATTAGAGCTTTTAAGGAGAATTTCAGATCTCTGAAGAACCTTGATCAAACCTTTCCTATTGATAATCCAATGCTTTCTAAAAATCCTAAACTTCAAACTGATAACCCAAGATTGACCATCTCTTGGAGTTCCCCCCTAATGGTTGGATTAATGGAAACTTTGATGGTGCTGCTAAGGGCAACCCGGGAAGTGTGGGTTGTGGAGGTGTGTTGAGAGATCATATAGGAAATGTTAAAGATGCTATAGCAATCCCTATAGGCCGGACTAATAGTCACATTGCTGAAGCAATGGCTGCCCTTTATACTATGAAAATTGCTGTGGATTTGGGATGTCCGAATTTATGGTTGGAAGGTGACTCTTTAAATATTGTTAATATCCTAAATAATAAAAGTTCTATCTCATGGTCGATAGAGGCCACAATCAAGGAGATCAAATACCTTATTCAAAAATTTGAAAAAGTTGTCATATCCCGTACCTTTCGGGAGGCCAACGGTGTTGCTGATTGGATAGCCAACTATGCTGTCCTAACAGGGCAAATGGTGAGGTGGACCGATGAATTAACTAACCAAGTTGATCTCAAAGCAATTATTCATTATGAAGCCATCCATGCACAAGTGGGAAAGATTTGTAAAGATTAGAAAGTTAAATATTTCGTGGAGTGATCATATTATTGCTAGATTTTCTTCCCCAAGGAAGTACACTCAAATGAATGCGATGTGGTTTTCGCACGTATCTCCAAAAAAGGGAGTCTCTTTTGATGGGACGAAAAATAGTTTTCATTTTAACCCTTTCATTCTCTGAGTCTGGTTATTCTGGTTTGAGTGCGTTCTCTATTCTCTGCAGATGGGGGGCAAACCGCGCAAGCAGGAACCAAAAAACTGTGATGCCTGGAAGGCCTGTGAGGATGTATGGAAAATTCTGCAGAAAGGAAATGTGACTTGTTATTTGGAGCAACTCAAAGGTTTTAAGCCACACATCACTATGGCTTTCTTTAAGAACTAGTCCAATGACAAAGTCACTCTCCATGGTGTTACTGTGAAACTCACGGAGGATTTTATTGCAGAGATCACGGGGCTCCCCACGGCGGGCATAAAATTCACCAAGCAAACTAGTATTTCAAATGCAGCCTACAAAAAGTTTCCGAAAACGGAAGATGAGGAGAAGCAACTGGAAAAGAGTGGTGATTTCTTCGATGTGCATCAGATAAAGGAGATTTGGAGGGATGTTCTTTGCTGTATCCGTGAGTATTTCATACTTGATGGAAGAAGTAAAAGAGTTCATAAATGCCACTTTGTTTTTTTAAATCACTTTAGACACAAAGATAGAATATCTTTCCCCTTCTATTTGCGGTTTTCTTTACTTCATAGATTAGAAGCCCATAAGAAGGAGTCCAGACCCATTTTACATGAAGGGCTGATTCTTCTTATTGAGGGATATTGTAAAAATAAACACATTGCCTCTACTCCCTCTAAGGACAAGAAGAAGGACTCCATTAAGAGTAAGAAGGGTGACTCTGTTAAAGGTAAAGATAAAGCCCTGAATTTGAAACCCTCGGCTTCTCAAAAACATGAGGATGAGGAGTCTGAGACCGAGAAATCGGAAAGCCGTGAGAATATTAACCCTGAGGATGAGGATGATACTGACACCGGGGATTTAAGCTCTAATTTGGACTTGTACCTGGAGATTGAAGGTAATAATGAAAAAGGAAAAGAGGAAGCCAATAGTGAAGGTAATTCTGAACAGAGTAAATCTGTTAATGAGGGTAACCAGGCTATATCTAGTGGGGGTGATAAAGCGGAAGATAACACTGTCGGGAACCCTGTTGAGAAGAGTAAGGAGGACCATACGGCTAAGACTGCTTCTCCTGTCAAGGGGATAGAGGAAGAAAAAAGGAAGGACTCTGCTCACATAGAGGACTCTGCCGGGGCTCGAAAGGAGGATCAAACGGAAATGGAGGATAAAAATGACAATGTCCGCTCCCCCCACACGAGACTGCTGAAGATGATAGCGATTCAACGCAGAGGAATACCATGCTTACCTTCCTGCATTCTGCAAAGGTTAAAGCCGACACCATACTCAAAGTAGATTCCTGGATCTATAATGAAATGATGGGTTTGAAGAAAAAGGTGGAAATTCTGCAACAAAACCAAGACACTATCAATGCCAAACTTAGCCAACTGGAAGGGCAGATGGGAGACATCCCTAACAAACTTAACAACTATGAGCAAAACCTCAGAATGTTAATCAAGGAGAGTGGCACTAAGATGGAGCAGGTCACCTTGAGTATATGTGCGGCCGCTGCAAGCCTGGGCAAAAGGGCTAATGAAGAAATCACTTCGGCTGAGGGTTCGAGCAAAAGAACAAGGCAGAGCTTGAGGAAGAGTGCAATGAAAGTTGCTGTTGCTTCGGCTGCTGATACCATTCAAGAGACTGCAGCAATTGGTAAGGAAGCTGCTAAAATGATCTTAGAGCTGCAATAGTGGCTCTGGGTCGGGTTCTCTGGTTTTGTTCCTGTCTGGTGCTGGTTACTGGTTGGGGTCTCTGGTCCTGGTTTTTGGTTTTTCTCGTTTAGACTGTTAGTGGTTCTAGGTCCCTGTAAAACCTGGTTTAGTTTGTTTTTGGACTTTTCTAGTGGTTTCAGGTCCTTGTAAAACCTGATTTTGATACTGTTCTATAGTTTGTTGCAGGTTTCTTTTTCTTGTTGGGCTGTAATGCTTTATCTTTCTGCTTTTTGCTAAAGGGCTTCGGGGTCCCTTCAAACCCTTCTTTTACCGTAATCTAAAACATAACCTTGTATACCAACAGTGGTTACACAAACTTTTCAGTAAATGATATTGACAGACATCTCATTATTCTTAGCACCAGTTCCAGAGGTGTAATCCATACAAGTGTGTAACTGTACTTATGCATCTGGTATGATTGTTTGCCCAGTTTAGATAACATAGTGAAACATACAGATATCACTATCAATCTATCATAGATGCTATGGCTCAAGATGTTTTTGTTAATTTCTTAAATCCAATATCTAGGTAAATAGATCAAATCTAGATTTTTACACTATTAGATTTATTTAACAAAATAGAGCAGTGGAAACCTAGAACTAAGAAAAGCAAAACACAATTATACACAGTTCATATGCTCTTCAATCAGTTCATCATTCAAAATAACTTCAGAACTTACAAGACTTCCTAGTACATGGGAAAATGGCTGAAACAAGTTACAGACAAAACAAAAAACCTGGAATGTACTTGGTATTTCTACCTTCTCCTTTGCTGTTAACCGCTGTAAACTTTTTCCTTTCTAACTTGCTGAAAGTCAAAAGTCTCCCTTGATTCTCTCTCTCAATGTCCTTGAGAAAGATAAAATTGATTTCTTCTCTGATTTCCTATTTGGAGTCTACTTCCATAAAGTAGAGTCCTACTTGAACTCCTCTTCCTAGGTGACTACTTTAATTAGTTAGGCAGATAAAGTAGAGTCTTACTTGAACTCTACTTCCAACTTACCTTTTTGGGCTACAGTTATCAACACTTCCTCTTAGTGAGGAAGGTATTCATCACCACTTCAAGCTTGTCTTGAAAGAAAACAAACTTCCCTTTTACGAAGGGTTTGGTGAGTATATTTGCAACTTGTTCATTCTTCGAAATATACTAAAGCTTAATTGCTCCCTTCAAGATATTGTTGCTGATGAAATGATATCTTATCTTAATGTGTTTTGACCTATCACGAAACACTGGATTCTTTGAGAGTTTTTAATGCAACTCTGATAGTTACAATTAATCACAGTAGGATCCAACTCCTTATCAAATAAATTTGAAGAATCTTTCGAAGACAAATTGCTTCACAACTTGCCAAACTGGCTGCCATGTACTCAACTTCAGCTGAATTGAGTGCTACCGAGGCTTGCTTCCTGCTGAACCAGGAAACCATGGCTGACCCTAAGCTGAAACAACACCCAGAAGTACTCTTCAGATCTGTATCACTCCCTACCCAATCTGAATTACGTACCTTTACAACTCCATCCCATCTCTTCAAAGGTATTGCAAACCACACTCCACTGTGCCCTACAAATATTTGAGCACATGCTTTGCTATGATCCAAGGAACCTGCCTTGGCTCTACCATATATTGACTCAAGGCGTTTACAAGAAAACAAATGTTTGGTTGAGTGTTGATGGGATACATCAATGAGCCAATTATTTGCCTGTATTGTCTGAAATATGCCAATTCTGAAGAATCAACCTTCTTCAAGTTGGTTATCATTGGAGTAGCCATTGATCTACTGTTTTCCATCTTGAATGTCTTAAGGATCTGCAACATATACTCCCCTTGTCCAAGAAAGATCTCTCTCAATCTTTGCCAAACCTCAAGCCCTAGAAAGTAATTCATCAACCCAATGTCCATCTCAAATTTTGTTACCAAATCTGACTTGCACTCAATGATCAACTTCTCTGCCCTTGTAAGAATTAAGTCATCCACATAGAGCACCAAGATGAGGATCTTAGATCCAACTAGTATGAAGTATGGATTGGAATTTGCCTCACCCTTGTTGAAGCCCATGCTTTGCAAATAGTTGTTGATCTTGGAGTACCATGCCCTTGGAGCTTGTTAGAGTCCATACAAGGCTTTCTTAAGTTTGCATACATGTGACTCTCTGTCAAACCCCTATGGCTGCTCTATTTATACTTCCATTGAGGAATGCTATCTTCACATCCATTTGGTGAATCTTCCACCCTAATCTGAATTAGTGATATCATAGCTTGAATAGAAGAATATCTAGCAACAGGAGCAAAGGTGTCCTTGTAGTCTACTCCCTCTTTCTGAGAGAATCTTTTGGCCACAAATCTTTCTTTATACTTTTCCATACTGTCATCTGCTGCATGTTTGATTTTGAATAACCATCTCGAAGTCAGTAGTACTGACTTCCCGTTTGGTCTTTGAACACATTCCCAAACATCATTCTTCATGATGGAGTTATGCTCCTCCACCATGGCATCTCTCCACACCTATTGGCTAGCTGCTTCCTTAAAGCTAGAAGGCTCTAAGTCTATGATGTTCGCCACCAAGACCATATACGTCAGAAACTTATGTGGAGGCCTACTCTCATTGAATGTGGATTTGGGAGCCTCAACATGTTCTTGGGCATCTCTCAAGGTCTTCTCGAACCTTCTAAGCCTCTTAAGTAATTCAGAAGGGGCTAATTGTCCCTCCCTTGGAGTTTGGCCCTTTGTACTAGAAGTTTGTGAACTCTTCTAGAGCACATCTTTCCATGCTAAACTACTTCTCGCTTGTGAGGAGTACCTAGCTGTTTCTCTTTCTCTCTCTTGTCTTGGTTTGCTGTTTTTGCTTTCATGTTCTTCCCGCGGACACCGTTTGGTGATCCCTCTCTTGTTGGCGTTTTCATTTTGTACTATTCCCAATCCCTTGGACCCTCGTTGGTCTCTTGTTGGACATTAATAAATTTATCTTATCTTATCTTATCTCATCTTATCTCACCTTAATCCTCTTGCAAAATATTCTCTGCAATTGTGTGTGGATCATGAGATTTCTTGGAGGCCAAGCTTTCTTCAAACTTGACATCTCTGCTGACAACTGTCTTCCATTGTGTTGGTATAAAGACTTTGTAGGCTTTTGACCCTTCACTGTATTCCACAAGAATGCCCTTCTCACCTAAGGGCTCCAACTTTGTCCTCTTCTCCATAGGCACATGAATATAGACTGGACAATATAAAAAGCCTAGGATATCCCATCTTAAGTTTAATCCCCGCAAATTACTCCTCTGAGGTCTTGTCCTCCAAAACCTTGTGAGGACTCCTGTTTTGTCAATATACAACTGTGTTGCATGCTTCTGCCCATAGAAGCAACGACAAATTCTAATCATGGATCACAACCTTTATAGAACTGATGATAGATATGTTCTTCCTCTTTGCAGCCCCATTTTGTTGTGGATTATAGGCAACTATATTCTCCCTCTTGATTCCGACATCCTTGCAAAAATCTCTGAACTTATATGAGGTTTACTCTCCCTTGTTATTTGATCTCAACACCTTGATCTTTGTCCCTACCAGATTCTCCACTTGAGCTTTGAACTTCTTGAATAGACTAAAGGCCTCATCTTTGATCTTCATGAAGTAGATCCAGGTCTTCCTGGAGAAATCGTCAATGAAGGTGACATAGTAGGATGCACCATTCATTAATGTCATTGACATAGGCCCACAAACATTAGAATGTATCAGATCTAAAATCTCTTTGGATTGAGTCTCACTTTGGGGAAATGAAGCTTTGACATTTTTGCCAAGAGCACAACCTCTACATACCCCTTGTTGCTTTAGACTAAACTCTGGAAGTCCAGTGACCATCTCTCTCAGTATAGGTAGTGCTTTGTGATGCAAGTGCCCCATCCTCTTGTTCCACAACTCACACAATTTCTCACTGTTATGCACTAGTGCCTGAATGGAGTTACTTTGTAGCCTATATAAGTTGCCTTCCGTGTCTCCAATCCTCACAGCTGTGTCGAGACTGGCTCCCTCTGGGCATATAAACACTTGTCCTTTCTGGAAGGTAACTGTGTAACCTTTGTCCTCCATAACTGAGATGGACAACAAGTTCTTCTTTAGACCAGGTACACACAACATTTCCTGAGCATCAATAGATCCTCCTGACTCAAGCTGGAATTGCATGATTCCCTGTCCTTAACTGCATACAAGGCATCATTGCCAAGCTCCACTGTGATCTCTGAGTCATACTAGAATGTTGACTGAACAACTCTTGTGCCCCAGTCATGTAACAGGAGTCACCACTATCTTGGTACCAAGCCCTTCTAACTATAGTGTTGGTAGAAAGGCAGGCTGCAAGGGAAAAATCATTCTCAAACTTTGTTGCAAATTCACTCAACTGAGTCTGTACTGCTGCTGTTGCTACTTGTTGTGTCTTCCCTGTGCCTTTCTTCTTCTGTAGACACTGACAGGCATAGTGACCTTGCTTATGGAAAACAAAGGACTTGATCTTTGCTCAAGTCTCTCTTCTTTTCAAGTTGATGTCCTCCATAATTGTTACCTTTCTTGGTGAATGTTTTCTCTTTGCTTTTCTTAGTCTTCATGATGAGGGCCAAGTTTTCATCACCACCTCCTTGCTTGTTGGATCTGAGCTCCACTCAAGTCTCCTCTTGAATAGGATCATCCCATAGCTTCTGCCAATCTTCTTATGTGACTACTTTAATAGTGAGGTGGATAAAGCAGAGTCCTACTTGAACTCTCTTTCTAACTTACCTTTCTGAGCTACAATTGTCAACAATTTTTAGCATAAGATATACATATAACCACAAATCTTATATTGTAGGTAATTTCCACAAGGATGACAAAAAATGTCAACTAGCAGAATTTCAATTGGTAGTCTACACATTATGGCTCAAATTCTTTTGCCATAATACATCCATACAAGTATAAATATTCTATTCTGGGTAACTTCCACAAGGATTTCAAAAATATCAGTTTGTCAGAGATTCAATAGATTTGAACTAGAGTTCCAACAATCAACAGTTCAAACAGCTAGGGTGTAAGTATGAACCTTATTCACATTAGAGAAGACATGTAGTGCAATATAAGCCCAATCTATGGACACTAGCCATCCCCCAGCTGAAGGCGAAAACAACTGAAAGACTACTTTCATATAGTGTCTGTTGGCTCACACTTGACACAGCTTAGCAGTTACAGAAGACAATGAGAAAAACATATGTGCTCAGTAAAGTATACAGAATCACATATTATAGTAGCTGAGTACCTGACAGGTCTTGAGGGGAAGACACAGCTGCGGCAGGGGGGTGCTGCCCCTTGACTCTATTGGGGGCATTGTCCCTAGATCCCAACAAGGGATACTACCAAACATCAAAAGAGTATTAGAAAGGCAAACTACTCTCAGCAGCACCTCTGCTGCTAGCTTCATGCTGGTCAATATCAAAGGATCCAATTGGTGGTTCAGCCATGTGTTCATGGCCCACATCTTTTACACCTCGCTTATATCTAGGAGTAGCAGTCAGTATCCCCTTTTCCTTCTTCATCTTCTTGTGCATTATAAAGGGTCCATAGAAAATTGATTTAATTTTTCAATTCTTAATTCTTGAGTCTTTCCTTTTGGAGATGTAATCATAACTTGTTGTTGGCCTTCTGTTCATGTGGTATCTGATGATGTTTTCAGAATGTCTTTGAACGTGTTGAAACTGTTCAAAGAAGTGGTTCCTTTAATTGTTTTTGGCATTGGGAGAATTGCCAATCACACAGAGACAGTGCTATCTTCCTAACTCAATAGGTAGCAAATGAAGAAACAAGCTTGGTTGGGTCTAAGACCATGTTGTAGAGAGTTCTATTTTGAAAAGCCATCAGGATTGTCACTTTCACAACATTTCTTATAATTCTCACTTTCTTCATCTTCTTTGTGAGAAGGGAGCAGTGGAGCACCAATTACTAAGTGTGGACTTCTACAAGTAGGGACCCAGAAAATGCAAATCACTTTTTAATTGCTGTTCTTGCTTGCCTTTGGACTTCATAGTTTGGTGTACATGCTCGCTTTTCTTTTTCATTATGGAAAAATAGTTTTCTATAGCCTATGTTGCCTTATTGCTCACTCCCTTCACTCTGCAATTACTGCTTTTTTATCATTGGAGCTTTATTCCCTTTCTTGGAAAAGTAACAACTTTATTACGAGAGAAGAATTTCAAAACTGTATTTTTATTTTTTGAGTGAATATCTTTTTCAATATAAAAAAATCTTGCAAATCAACTTTAGTAAAGTTAAAGCACAAAGACTTTCTTGTTGACTCCAAAATTGTGTCCAAAGTCTTCATCATGTTTGCACAAACAAACCCAATCTATGGGAGTATAGTGTTCAGCAAATTTAGGAGAAAATTTATCTCAACAGTATCGAACCTTTGCTTCATCAATTAAAGTCCCAAATGAATTAATTATGTTGCTGCTTGCCTGGCTTTAAATACAAGTTGTCCGACAGGCACAGCCTTTATCAAATGGAAGTTATCTCTAACATTTTATCCGTTAGCTTTGTAGCTTTAGACATTATGCATAAGTATTCCTTATACATAGGCAGCTGAAGTGAAAAGAGGACTGCTGCACTGTCTTTTCTAACTTGGTAGAGATAGATTTGTCAGTCAGAACTAGTACAGCATCGATGTTATACCCTTTGTCCAATTTTGAAGATGATTCTACCTTAACACACATTCCTTTTAGGTATACTAATTTGTATAAATATTTATTGTATGTAGGCATTTGCCTGAGGAAAAACTGAATCAGTTCCCCATTTTTACAAACTTATTAGAGAGAGCTTTGAGAATTTTAAAGGTCCACAACAGACTTACCTCACATTGCTATCTGAAAAATCACAAGCCTGAAGTACTGACGGATCTCCCTCACTATTAGCCATAAAATCAGGCTGCCGGCAGACTGACAATGTTTTAGTCACTAGCTAATAAGCCTTTGAAAGCTTGTGTAATTTTTTGATAACCTACATTCTAAAACCTAGTACTTTTCTCTGGTAGCTGAAATACGTTTAAGTCACATTTGCCTACATTTGGTCTTCTGCGGATGATAATATAATTTCTTGCCTTCACACGGTCCATTGACCTGTTTTTCTATATATACTGTATATTAACTTCTTCAGTAGAGAGGTCCACTCTCAGAAAAAATAAATTGAAGTACTTTAGAACAAAGGCAGATATGATCACTCTAGGAAAAGAAATACCTCCAGAAGAGTAAACTATGGGTGATTTAGGAGGCACTGATTACAATCAGCATATAAAGGAATGTCCCAGATTCCTCCTGATCATTGCCTTCTGAACCAAATAGTCAAATTCAGTCCTCTAGAAATGGTAATGAATTGAGTCCTTAATGAATTTACGCAATCACACCACAAATTACCTGCTAGAAGTGGCAACCACAATCACATGAAAGAGAGAAAGGATATGAAGGCCTAGGACTCTCAACGAGGAATGTGAATAACAAGCAACACATGTATTTTTGAGGTTTGTTATATGAATTTTTTCTTCCAAATAAGTATTCTAACGCTTTTTACTTAGATAAGGAAAGGCACTCTACAAACATCACCGGCAAGGAAGATTTGGTAACATGCAGCAGTTGGATCAAAACCATTGGGAATTCCAAAAATAAGGAAAAAATATTCCCACTTTAGTTTTCTCAGAAAGCTTTTGCATAGCTAGTTAGAAATGGTGATGGAATACAGTATTACAGAAAACCGAATTTGTTGCCATCTGTATTTTTAGACATGCATTAGCAAATAAATCCTTATTATTGACTCTTTTACATATCCTTTAAACCGTCCCTGGCCATTGATGTATGGTTTGGCTATTCTGCATTTTTTTTCATTCACTAAGCTAGGGAAAATTGGCATCATGATAAGCCTGTTATACACAAGAACTTCTAATATTTTGTACTCCCATTTTTCTCACTTTATTCTAAGAAACAAATATCTACCATGACATTTTTTTTAATGCTTGAAGGACAGTGCATGGTTAGAACATTCCACATTTGAATTCTACTTAGTTTAATTCGCATTGATTAATCGATTCTTACCACATTTACATTGCAGATCAAAGCAGACTGGATCAAGCCAGGGGCTACAGTTATTGATGTGGGGACAAATGCAGTTGATGACCCAAGCAGAAAATCAGGTTACAGATTAGTTGGTGATGTTGCTTTTGAGGAGGCCAAAAATGTTGCAGGATATATCTCTCCAGTGCCAGGAGGCGTTGGACCGATGACTATTGCAATGCTTCTTAGAAACACAGTAGATAGTGCAAAGCGGGCTTGTGTAGAAATGTGGTGTTGAAAGATCACCGCACATGATTATATAGGCTAATGGCACTTCTCTTAATAATTTTAAAGAAGTTTCAATGAAAAGATCTATTCAAACATGACACGAGCAGCCGTGGAAGAGATTTATTCAACTTTGCAAAAATAAATTTGACAAAGTGTTCAATATTTACATTGAGCTTTGACTCATTATTTAGCTGCTTACAGTCACCGTCTAATATTGACTAAACTGGAAATTAGTGATACTTTGTATTAATATTTATTAAACTAATAAGTAACAAATTAATTTATGGCAATGGTTAATTTAGTTGTGGTGTAGTGGTTCAGATCCTATGCAGACGACCCTTGATTGAACTCTCTGGGATCAGTATCTACGACTCTCTGTGGAATGTCCTCAATTCGGAACCTTAGGGCAGTATGATAATGTTTCTAATTGAGTTGTGGTCTAGTGGTTGAGGTCCTACGCAGATGACCTCCATTTGATCTCTCTGGGATCAATATCTATGGCTCTGTGGAATGTCATCAATTGGAAACCATAAAATAGTATGTTCTTCTTCTTCTATTGGGCATTTTTCAAATATCCAAAACAGAAAGTAAGTGTAAAACAGTGTTACCCTCATGCTTACTGTAATCAGTAATATATTTTAAAGAATTAAATAAATGATCAAATAATGTCATGTTTGGGTCATAGTATTCAGATGGGTGACCTCTTGGGAAGGCCCAATGTTTCACCTCTATGAGATACTTAAAATGAGTGCTGAATGTACCATTCATTCTCAAGAGTGGTGAAAACCTGAGAGCTACTAAGAATTTGACTTGCTATAGAAAATATCCCATACTTATCATTTGATGAACTAAAGAATCTTCACAATGAATGGTTCATAAAACACAACACTTTTCCTTGTGGTTTTGCGAGTGGGGTAAAATGTTGAGTGGGCTTAGCCTTTGAGAAAGTCGGTGATTAAGTGTGCTTTAGTTGGAGTAATACTAGGATGGGTGACCTTCCTTTGAACACCCAGTTGTTGTAAGCATCACCTAGAAACAATGAGTGTTGAGTGTACCATTCATTCTCATGAGCGATGGGTTCTTGTAGTACTCATGAAACATGTGCCAGTACTAGGTTTAACTTGAAAATAACACAGTTGAATCTTGTAATTTGACTTGCTATGAAAAATTTCTATTTCTTACCAAATAATATTAATCAAATATAACTTCAGATTTGTCCTAGAAATGATATCTATTAGCAATTATTTAAACCCTAAAATATTAAATAAAGCTTTAATTAGTAGTTAGACATTATGAATCCAAGTAACTTTGAATTAAGATGGAAATATCAAAACCAATAATTGTGAGATTAAAACAAGTCGCCAATTTGGCATTGCACCGAACAATGATCAATGACAAGGTTAGCAAATAAACTCAAACGTGGTTATGACAAGAGATAGGGCAGAAAACAACAACAATTCAACAAAATTGTTGTACAAATTAGGTGCATTATGATAATATTGCTATAAACTAGTAATACAACTATTGAAAAGGAAGTATGACAATCGTTTGGAAATTGTCTTCTCATGATTTTCTTTTAGGTTTTTGTGTGAAGTCAAAGCTTTCTCACTAACACTTGTAATTACATCCAAATGAGCATTGAACCTCCAAGTCAATTTAATTCATGCTCCATATCTAGCCTCTGTTACATATCAACAAGATTTCCTTTCATGCACATTTCATTTCAATTTGAAGGTTGATTCAAGCACACCTCTCTAAAACAAAATTTCCTTATTTTTTGCATCTAGGTACAAGTTGCATTTGCATTGGATCAAATGTGGACAATTTAGGACCCTAGGGATAGTTCGTGAGAAAAAAACAAACAAAAGTACAATGAAAAAGTCACCTCAAGAGACCCATTCCCGAGAAAATGTTAGCCAAGGTAACATATTTCCTCCATCTTTGCTTCAAATTGATTTTACAAGTCAATGAATCCTTTGGTCTTATTTTTAGAATATGTACGAGTTTATTTTATTATAGTCAATTTGTGCAATAAAACTTGTCTTTTTCTCCTACCTAGCCTTCTATCTTACACCATTCAATCACATCTCCCTAGTCAACACTCAATTTATAGTGAAGTATCTTGATACTAGTTCAACGGTAGTAGATCATCTTCCTTTTGAATGTACCATAAGTAATAGGGTTTACTGATTCATCCC
Source organism: Cupressus sempervirens (assembly GCA_028749045.1). Lineage (NCBI taxonomy): Eukaryota > Viridiplantae > Streptophyta > Pinopsida > Cupressales > Cupressaceae > Cupressus > Cupressus sempervirens. The sequence goes on from CM053789.1 coordinate 621,998,611, forward strand.
CATTTCTTATTGTATATTTTGGTGAGTGTGATTCATATAATTTCCATTTTGATTTTGTATCTAGATCCCATTTGGCCACATTGCATTTACACTTCTAAATCTAATATTCACATATTTTATTTTAATGATCGAATTTGCTAAATAGGATTGATTTGTTATCTCTAATATCATTACACTTTCCTTTCTTCATGTATCAATTGCATGAATTAGATAATACATTCTTTTATCACATGTTTCTTACTTCCCTTTATAATGTTAGGAATAAGGTCTCTCAACCTTGGATAATTCTTATTCTTATTATTTGTTTTGTAAATGTATTTTTTGCAAATAATGTAATTAAGTGCGAGTGTACAAAAGTCTAGTTGGCATGTTGATGTGTCACTCCACTTGCATGTGTCAGCATCTTAACTATTGTGTAAGGAGATCATGATTGAAACGATTATGACAAATTCCTATGATGCGTAAGAACTATCTTTGGAAGATTTGATGATGGGTGAAGATGGTAAGACGTGGAAATTGATCATTGAGTACTATACACTCAAGTCTCCATCTAGCACATTGGGTTTAGGGCATCACCTCATAATTTTTTTTGGGTTCCTACTTTTTCGGAGAATGGTAAAACCTTAATACGATTCTTCTTTGGAAGTTTCCCTAAAATGGAAAATGCATGATATAAGTGACTTTAGGGTTGTAGAGAGGAGAGAGTGAAAGTGTATTGTTGGTAGTGTTTTGTTGCGATTGGATTTGTCTTCCGTGTCTTGAAAGAACTTGCATTGCAAGTGTGTTGTAACCTTTCTGTTGAAGATAATACATTGTGCAGGTTTTGGAGGGGTGGGGTTGTTTTACCAAATGGTTTTTCCCCACCAGCATATCTTTGTGTTTGTGTTTTCTTTCTCTATCTGTTTTCTATATTCATGGTTGACTACAATATTGTTGTTTACATAATATCGAATCTGAAATTGTAAGGATTTAAATAGAATGTGCACAATACTTTCCTTAAGGGATTAGTGTAGGAAGCTATTTCCACACTCGAGTTTCCTTACAAGTGGTATTAGAGCTTGATCAACTTTTGATCCTAGTTGTTGGGTAGGGTTTTTTGAGCTAATCTCAAGTTGAGTGGGAGTTTTGTGTAGAGTATTCTAAATCTTATTTGCAAATTGAGATGGCTAGTTTATCATACAGAAAAATGGAGGTGGAGAAATTTAATGGCAATAATTTCGAGTTGTGGAAACTCAAGATGGAAGACTTGCTTGAAGATCGTGATCTATGGGAGATGACTTCACTTGATGTGAGACCCGAAACAATATCTCAAGCAGATTGGGATCTCAAGGATCGAAAAGCTAAGGGTCTCATTAGACTATGTCTAGTTGATTTAGTTCTCCTGAATGTTCTTGATGAGAAGATTGCAAATAGTTTGTGGACATGACTTGGGTCTGTGTATCAGGCCGAATCTCTGGTGAACAATTTGTTCCTGAGGAAGAAGTTGTATTCTCTAAGAATGGAGGGAGAATTTGTTATAGATCATCTAAATGCTTTTAATTTACTGATTGCATAGTTGACATCATCTGGTGTCAAGATAGATGAGGAGGATTGATGTATGACCCTATTATGTTCCTTGCCAAATTCATGCGACCATCTTGTGATGGCTCTTGGAAGTAATTTAGTCACTTTCAAAATGGATGATGTGGTGTCTTTGCTGTTATTTGAGGAGACGTGGAGAAAGTCTTCAGATTTGGCTAAGGAAGCTCTTAATATTCATGGTAGATACAACATTAGAGGGAAGCAAAATGATAACAACTTTGGAAAGGGTAGATCGAAATCTTGTGGAAAATCAAAGAATCCTGGAAAGTCCAAGGCAAAATGCTAGAACTGTGATAAGATTAGGCACTTCCGTAAAGACTTTAAAGAGCCAAAGAAGAAGAAGGCCTCAGATTCAAGTTTAGAAAAATCTCAAGAAGATGATGCTTTCATTGTAGCCTTGACAACGCATGCATATGATGATGTGTGATTGATAGACTAGGGTGCTTCTTTCCACATGACCTCTCATTGAAGATGGTTCTCAAAGTATGAAGTTTTCAATGGTGGAAAGGTGTACTTGGGTGATGATTCTCACCTAAAGATAGTTGGACGAGGATGGGTCACTATTAGATTCCTTGATGGACGAGTAAAGGGGATACCTAGGGTAATGCACATCCCTAGTTTGGCACGAAACCTATTATCTGTAAGTATGCTGAACGATGTAGGTGTGCAAGTTGTTTTTCTAAAGATGGATGTAAGATGATGAGAGGAGCTATGGTACTTGCTAAGGGCACTAGGAGAGGTACTCTATTTTAGCTTGATGCATGCATTTCTAAGTGTAATAGTTCTTTTGTTTCAAAGAAGAGAGCAACTATCACTTCATCTCCACCATCTGAACGAGCAGTAAAAAAAGACTATGGTTATTGGTTCTGATGGTAGTGCAACATGTGTACCTAAGGGTGCAAACACATTGGAAGTAAAGCTTCTTGCAGAAAAGACAATGTTGTGGCATATGAGATTTAGCCACATTCGTGAGAAGGGTTTCAGAATCATGAAAAACAAGAATCTCGTTGAGGGGTTAAATGATTGTAATCTTGAGTTCAACTTCTATAAACATTGTGTCTATGGTAAACAAAATTGTGATCAATTTTACTCTAGTTCTCACAAATCTTCTGATGTTTTGGATCTTATTCATTTTGACGTATTTGGTCCTATAAAAGTTCCTTCAATCTCCAAGTCTGTATTTTTTGTATCTTTCATAGATGATTACTGTAGGACATGAATTTATTTCCTAAAAATTAAGACACAATTCTTTAGTCAGTTCAAGGAATTTAAAGCCGTTGTAGAGAATTAGACTAGTAAGAAGATTAAGTGTGTAAGAATTGACAATGGTGGTGAGTTTTTCTCAGTAGAGTTCAAATAGTTCCTGTAAAGAAAGAGGTATCAAGAGTCATAAGAAAACTCCTTATACCCCACAACAAAATGGAGTTGCAGAGAGAATGAATAGGACATTGATGGAGAAGGCTAGGATCATGCTTAGTGGAGTTGGTCTTGAACAAAGGTTTTGGGCTGAAGCTGTGGCCACTGGTTGCTATCTGGTTAACAAATCTCCTACATTAGCCCTTGTTGGTAAGGCACCCATGGAGGTGTGGTCTGATAAGAAGCCTTCAATTAGACATCTTCATGTTTTTGGTTGTGAAGCTTATGCACATGTTCCAAAGGAGAAAATATCTAAGTTGGAAAACAAAGCTGTCAAATGTATTTTCATCGAATACAGTGTTGGTGTGAAAGGATACAAGCTTTGTGACCTTGTGACTAGTAAGGTGTTGTATAGTAGAAATGTTATTTTTAGAGAGCTAAAATCTTCTCCTATTGTGCCAGAACCAAATGAAAAAGAAAAGAAGGAAGATATTGTTCAGTTGGCTCCTACCCTTGAGAAGACTGAATAGAAAGGTCATGTTGGGTCTAATGATGAGGAGAGCTCTAGGCACTCTAATAATTCAGAAGAAGAGGAAGAACAACCTCAACCTTAGCCCTCGAGGAGATCCATGAGAGTAACAAAGCAACTAGAAATGTTTGGTTATTCTATGTTAGATTCCAGTTGTTCTTTTTCTTTGATTTCTAACATTGATGAGCCTACATCTATGAAAGAGACTTTAGATATGGAAGACGCATGTTCCTGGATTGAGGCCATGGATGATGAGATGACTCCATTGGATAAAACCAAAACTTGGGACCTTGTACCTTGTCCTAAATGACGGAAGCCTATTGGTAGCAAATGGGTGTTCAAGAAGAAATTCTTTGGAGATGGTAGTGTTGAAAGGTACAAAGCTAAATTGGTTGCAAAGGGGTACTCACAGGTAGAGGGAATAGATTATGGTGAAATATTCTCTTCTGTTGCAAAGTTTACATCTATTAGATTTCTTTTATCTCTTGCTACATCATATGATTTAGAGATAGAACAAATGGATGCGAAGACAACTTTCCTTTATGGTGATTTGGAGGAGAGATTTATATGTCACAGCTTGAGTGCTACATTGTTCAAGGTAAAGAATCTTTGGTTGGAAGATTAAAAAAGTCTCTGTATGGTTTGAAACAATATCTTAGGATGTGGTACCTTAAGTTTGATGCCTTTGTGTTGTCAATTGGATTTGTAAGATTGAAATCAGATCATTTGTTTATTTTAGAATTGGAAATGATTAACTTCTTATTGTTGCATTATATGTTGATGATATGTTGCTATTTGGGAAGGGTAAGGGTATGATTTTTAATTTTAAATCTCAGTTGTCAGCACATTTTGAGATGAAAGATCTTGGGGAGCATGATACATCTTGGGTATGGAAATTAGTAGAGATAGGTTTAACAAAAAACTTTGGTTGAGTCAGAGTAAGTATGTGAAGTCTGTGTTGGACAGGTTCAGCATGGCAGATTGTAGACCATTGCGTGTTCTTGTTTCTATGGGAACAAAGTTATCTATAGATGATTGTCCAAAATCTCCTGGTGAGGTGGAGGACATGAGTAGAGTACCTTATGCTAGTGCAATTGGCAGTCTTATGTATACTATGGTCTGTACTAGACTAGACATTACGCAAGTAGCAGGAGTTCTGAGCCAGTTTATGGCTAATCTTGGACGGGTACATTGGGATGCAATTAAGTGAGTATTTAGATATTTGAGGGGTACATCAAATTACTCCATTTGTTATCATGGTAACTCTTCAGGAGCTCCGCATTCAATTTGTATTCATGGATTTGTGAATTCAGATTGGGTAGGTGATATTGACAATAGGAGATCCACCAGTGCTTATGTGTTCACTATGTTTGGTGGTGCCATCAGTTGGATGAGTAAGCAACAACCTGTGGTTGCTTTGTCCACTATAGAAGCTGAGTACATGGCTGTTACTCATGCTTGTAAGGAAGCCATTTGGCTTAGGAGATTGTGTTCTGATATTGGTGTTGATGCAAGAAATATTACTATTTGGTGTGAAAGTCAAAGAGCTATTTTCCTTGCAAAGAATCCAACTTTCCATGCCAGAATGAAGCACATTGATGTGTAGTTTCACTTTGTGAGAGATATGGTGGAAGATGGAAAAGTAAATTTGGAGAAGGTAGATACTATAAAAAATGTTGTAGATGCATTGATGAAACGAGTGGGCACAGAGAAGTTTAGATGGTGTTCAGAATCTATGGGCCTTTTGGCCTATAGTAGTTAGTTCATGTTGCTCTTACAAGTTGTTTGACAAGTCGGAGAATGTTAGGAATAAGGTGTCTCAACCTTGGATAATTCTTATTCTTATTATTTATTTTGTAGATATTTTTTTTGCAAATAATGTAATTAAGCGTGAGTGTACATGTCTAGTTGGCATGTTGATGTGTCACTCCAGTTGCATGTGTTAACATCTTGAATAATGTGTAAGGAAATCATGATTGAAACGGTTATGAAAAATTCCCATGATGTGTAAGAACTATCTTTGGAAGATTTGATGATGGGTGAAGATAATAAGACATGTGGCAATTGATCATCGAGTACTGTACACTCGAGTCTCCATCTAGCGCATGGGGTTTGGGGCATCGCCCCTGAATTTTTTTTTGGTTCCTACTTTTCTGGAGAATGGTAAAACCCTAATACAGTTCTTCTTTGGAAGTTGCCCTAAAATGGAAAGCACATGATATAAGGGACTTTAGGGTTGTGGATAGAAGAGAGTGAAAGTGTATTGTTGGTAGTGTTTTATTGTGACTAGATTTGTCTTCCATGTCCTAAAAGAACTTGCATTGCAAGTGTGTTGTAACCTTTATGTTGAAGATAATACATTGTGCAGGTTTTGGAGGGGTGAGGTTGTTTTAGTGAAAGAATTTTCCCCCACCGACATATCTTTGTGTTTTTGTTTTCTTTCTCTATCTATTTTTTGTATTCATGGTTTACTGCAATATTGTTGTTTACATAATATCAAATTTGAAATTGTAAGGATTTAAATATAATTTGCACAATACTTTCCTTAAGGGATTAGTGTAGGAAATTGTTTCCACACCTAAGTTTCCTTACAAGTGGTATTAGAGCTTGATCAACTATTGATCCTAGTTGTTGGGTAGGGTTTTTTGAGCTAATCTCAAAATGAGTAGGAGTTTTGTGCAGAGCATTCTGAATCTTATTTGTAGATTGAGATGGCTAGTTCATCATATTTAAAAATGGAGGTGGAGAAATTTAATGGCAATAATTTTGAGTTGTGGAAACTCAAGATGGAAGACTTGCTTGAAGATCATGATCTATGGGAGATGACTTCAATTGATGTGAGACCCACAACAATATCTCAAGTAGATTGGGATCTGAAGGATTAGAAAGCTAAGGGTCTCATTAGACTCTGTTTAGTTGATTCAGTTTTCCTAAAAGTTCTTGATGAGAAGACTGCAAACATTTTGTGGACACGGCTTGGGTCTGTGTATCAAGCCAAATCTTTGGTGAACAAGTTGTTCTTGAGGAAGAAGTTGTATTCTCTAAGAATGGAGGAAGGAGGATCTGTTTTAGATCATCTAAATGTTTTTAATTTACTAATTGCAAAGTTGACATCATCTGGTGTCAAGATAAAGGAGGAGGATCAATGTGTGACCCTGTTATGTTCCTTGCCAAATTCATTAGACCATCTTGTGATGGATCTTGGAAGTACTTTAGTCACTTTTAGAATGGATGATGTGGTGTCTTTGTTGTTATTTGAGGAGACATGGAGAAAGTCTTTAGATTTGGCTAAGGAAGCTCTTGCTGTTCGCAATAGACCCAACAACAGAGGGAAGCAAAATGATAACAAGTCTAGAAAGGGTAGATCCAAATCCCATGGAAAATCAAAGAATCCTAGAAAGTCCAAGGAAAAATGTTGGAACTGTGATAAGACTGGGCACTTCCATAAAGATTGTAAAGATCCAAACAAGAAGAAGAAGGCCTCAGATTCAAGTTTAGAAAAATCTCATGAAGATGGCGATGCTTTCATTGCAGCATTGGTAACGCATGCATTTGATGATGTGTGGTTGACAAACTCAGGTGCTTCTTTCCACATGACCTCTCATCGAAGCTGGTTCTCAAAGTATGAAGTTTTCAATGGTGGAAATGTGTACTTGGGTGATGATTCTCACCTAAAGATAGTTAGACGAGGATGGGTCACTATTAGATTCCTTAATGGACGAGTTAAGGGGATCAACAGGGTAATGCACATCCTTGGTTTGGCATGAAACCTATTATCTATAAGTATATTAAATAATGTAGGTTAGCAAGTTTTTTTTTCTAAAGATGGATGTAAGATGATGAAAGGAGCTATGGTGCTTGCTAAGGGTAGTAGGAGAGGTACTTTGTTTCAGCTTGATGCATGCATTTCTGAGTGTAATATTTTTTTTTAATTTTAAAGAAGAGAGCAACTATCACTTCATCCCCACCGTCTGAACGAGTAGTAAAAAAGACTGTGGTTATTGGTTCTGATGGCAGTGCAACATGTGTACCTAAGGGTGCAAATACATTGGAAGGAAAGCTTCCTACATAAAAGACAATGTTGTGGCATATGAGATTTGACCACATTGGTGAGAAGGGTCTCAAAACCCTGAAAAACAAGAATCTTATTGAGGGGTTAAATGATTGTAATCTTGAGTTTGACTTCTGCGAGCATTGTATCTATGGTAATCAAAGTTGTATTCAATTTTACTCTAGTTCTCACAAATCTTATGATGTTTTGGATCTTATTCATTTTGATGTATTTGGTCCTATAAAAGTTGCTTTAATCTCCAAGTCTATATTTTTTGTATCTTTCATAGACGATTACTATAGAAGGACATGGATTTATTTCCTAAAAAGTAAGACACAAGTCTTTAGTCGGTTCATGGAATTTAAAGCCCTTGTAGAGAATCAGACTAGTAAGAAGATTGTGTGAGAACTGACAATGGTGGTGAGTTTTTCTCATTATAGTTTGAATAGTTTTTTAGAGAACGAGGTATCGAGAGGCATAAGCCAACTCCTTATACCCTACAACAAAATGGAGTTGCAAAAAGAATGAATGTGACACTGATGAAGAAGGCTAGGAGTATGCTTAGTGGAGCTAGTCTTGAACAAAGGTTTTGGGTTGAAAATGTGGCCACTGCTTGCTATCTAGTTAATAGATCTCCTACATCAGCCCTTGTTGGTAAGACACCCATGGAGGTGTGTTATGGTAAGAAGCCTTCAATTAGACATCTTCGTGTTTTTGGTTGTTAAGTTTATGCACATGTTCCAAAGGAGAAAAGATCTAAGTTGGAAAAAAAAGTTGTCAAATGTATTTTCATTAGATATGATGTTGGTGTGAAAGGATACAAGCTTTGGGACCCTGTGACTAGTAAGGTGTTGTATAGAAGAAATGCTATTTTTAGAGAGCTAACATCTTCTCCTATTGTGCTAGAACCAAATGAAAAAGAAAAGGAGGAGGATATTGTTCAATTTCCTCCTACCCCTAAGAAGACTAAACAAAAAGACCATGTTGGGTCTAATGATGAGGAGAGCTCTAGTAGCTATGATAGTTCAGAAGAAGAGGAAGAACAACCCAAACTTAGCCATTGAGGAGATCTACGAGAGTAAGAAAGAAACCATAAAAGGTTTGGTTATTCTATGTTAGATTCTAGTTGTGCTCTTGCTTTGATTACTAACACTGATGAGCCTAGATCTGTGAAAGAGGCTTTGGATATGGAAGATGTAGGTTCCTAGATTGAGGCCATGGATGATGAGATGGCTTCATTGGATAAAAACAAAACTTGGGATCCTATACCTTTTCCTAAAGGATGGAAACCTGTTGGTAGCAAATGGGTGTTCAAGAAGAAATTTTCTGCAGATGGCAGTGTTGAAAGGTACAAAGCTAGATTGGTTGCAAAGGGGTACTCACAAGAAGAGGGAATAGATTATGGTAAAATATTCTCTCCTATTGTAAAGTTTACATCTATTATATTTCTTTTATCTCTTGCTGCATCATATGATTTAGAGATAGAACAAATGGATGAGAAGACAACTTTCCTTCATGGTGATTTGGACGAAGATATTTATATGTCATAGCATGAGCCCTACATTGTTAAAGGTAAAGAATCTTTGGTTTGCAAATTAAAGAAGTCTTTGTATGGTTTTAAATAATCTCCTAGGATGTGGAACCTTAAGTTTGATGCCTTTGTGTTGTCAATTGGATTTGTAAGATCAAAATCAAATCATTGTGTTTATTTTAGAGTTGAAAATGATTGCCTTCTTATTGTTGCATTATATGTTGATGATATGTTGCTATTTGGGAAGTGTAAGGGTATGATTTTTGATTTTGAATCTCAATTGTTAGCATAGTTTGAGATGAAAGATCTTGGGGTAGCATGGTACATCTTGGGTATGGAAATCAATAGAGATAGGTCTAACAGAAAACTTTGGTTAAGTCAGAGTACGTATGTGAAGTCTGTGTTGGACAGGTTCAACATGGAAGATTGTAGACCATTGTGTGTTCTTGTTTCTATGGGAAAAAAATTATCTATAGATGATTGTTAAAAATCTCCTAGTGAGGTGGAAGAGATGAGTAGAGTACCTTATGCTAGTGCAGTTGGTAGTCTTATGTATGCTATGTTCTGTACTAGACTAGACATTGCCCAAGCAATGAGAATTCTGAGCTAGTTTATGGCTAATCTTGTATAGGTACATTGGGATGTAGTTAAGTGAGTATTCAAATGTTTGAGGGGTACATCAGATTACTCCATTTTTTATCATGGTAACCCTTATGGAGCTCTACATTTAGTTTGTATTCGTGGGTTTGTGGATTCAGATTAGGTAGGTGATATTGACAATAGGAGATCCACTAGTGCTTATGTGTTCACTATGTTTGGTGGTGCCATCAGTTGGATGAGTAAGCAACAACCTGTAGTTTCGTTGTCCACTACTGAAGCTAAGTACATGGCTGCTACTCATGCTTGTAAGGAAGCCATTTGGCTTAGGAGATTGTGTTCTGATATTGGTGTTGATGTAGGACAAATTACTATTTGGTGCGATAGTTAGTGCTATTTTCCTTGCAAAGAATCCAACTTTCCATGCCAAAACAAAGCACATTGATGTTTAGTTTCACTTTGTAAGAGATATGGTGGAAGATGGAAAGGTAAATTTGGAGAAGATAGCTACTATAAAGAATGTTACAGATGCATTGACGAAGCGAGTGGGCATAGAGCAGTTCAGATGTTGTTCGGAGTGTATGGGCCTTTCGACCGATAGCGGTTAGTTCCTATTGCTCTTACAAGGTGTTCGACAAGTGGGAGAATGTTAGGAATAAGGTGTCTCAACCTTGGATAATTGTTATTCTCATTGTTTTTTTTGTAAATGTATTTTTTGCAAATAATATAATTAAGTGTGAGTGTGCATGTCTAGTTGGCATGTTGATGTGTCACTCCACTTTCATGTGTCGGCATCTTGAATAGTGTGTAAGGAGATCATGATTTAAATGGTTATGAAAGATTCCTATGATGCGTAAGAGCTATCTTAGGAAGATTTGATGATGGGTGAAGATGGTAAGACATTTGGCAATTGATCATCGAGTACTATACACTCAAGTCTCCATCTAGTACACGGGGTTCAGGGCATCAGCCTGAATTATTTTTTGGGTTCTTACTTTTCCAAAGAATGTTAAAACCCTAATACAATTCTTCTTTGGAAGTTTCCTTGAAATGGAAAGTGCATGATATAAGAAAATTTAGGTTTGTAAATAGGAGGGAGTGAAAATGTATTTTTGGTAGTGTTTTGTTTGCCACTAGATTTGTCTTCCGTGTCTTGAAAGAACTTGCATTGCAAGTGTGTTGTAACCTTTGTGTTGAAGATAATACATTGTGCAAATTTTGGAGGGGTGGGGTTGTTTTACTAAAATTTTTTTCCCACTGGCATATCTTTGTGCTTGTGTTTTCTTTCTCTATCTATTTTTGTGTATGCATGGTTGACTACAATATTGTTGTTTACTTGATATCGAATCTGAAATTGTAAGGATTTAAATAGAATTTGCTCAATACTTTCCTTAAGGGATTAGTGTAGGAAGCTATTTCCATACCTGGGTTTCCTTACATATAATCTCATTCATATTGCATCATGAACCTTTCAAATAGTTTCCCCTCTCTTGGAACATCTTAAATATTCTTATCCATATTTCATGTAATTTATCATAAATTTCTTAATGAAATGTATGGAGCATGTTGGAAATGATAATATTCCCATAAATAATCATACCACTTCTCTTAATAAAGATAATGCTAATCCTCCTATCAAAACCTAATTATATCATCTCCTCCTAGAATAACCATAATATTATTCTTTAACAATGGTTTTTCAATAATCTCAATTTGAGAAGTTTCCTTGATAATTGATCTCCTAGGATAATATTAAATAAGAATGAATATCTTGAGAAGCCCCACATTTTAAATCAAAAAAGGATATGAATGAAGAAACCAATCACATTGTTCATCATTATATTACACATTTCCACAAAACTCAAGTTTAAAATCATGTTAATATACTTAAGGTCCAAGGTTACTAGGGGGTGGGGAGAGGTTATGGGGTGGGCTGAATTAGTAATCTATTATATTCAAGCTTTAACTAATTTAACCATAATGATAAACCAAAATAGATGAAACCACTTAAGCATTCACCACATGCATTCAATATTAACTTATGAACCTTTAGGTAAAATAACTCATAAAAACATCTATGAAAGTAGCACAAACACGTCAATATTTTTTATGTGGAAACCCTTGGTTAGAGGGAAAGACCATAATGGGAATTAGTACCCCAAAATATATGAAATCTTCTGAAATGAACCCTGTCAAAGTCTTAACCCTTTTAGGAGTTTCTAACAATGCCCTATGAGGAGTAACCTCGTAGGGGGATTTCTAAATCAAGTTAATTAGTCACCTACTTAAGGGAATCAAACATTAGACCTATTAGGATCATGCTCACTCTGTTAAGAGTGACTTGGTAATGGGATTTAGACTTGGAGAACCTATTAGTATTCAACAAAGAAAGTGATCTAGGTATAACACCTATTAATTTCTTGTAGAGATCCAATTCATCTCAACATCTACTTCTATTTGCAAGAATTCAACTATTGGCTTGATCACACACACCATTCATGAGCTATACACTTACAACTGCAACATTATGTCATATAAATATACATTTCAATCATTAGGGAGACCGTCACCTCAAGAAAAATGTATTACACTTAAATTTTACATAAGGCTTGCCAAAAAGCTATTACGAACCTTAATCCATTATTTACCAGACTATCTCAATGACCAATTTGAACTGCACATCCATTCAAAAAAGAAAATCTAAACTTTTTCACCTTTCCCAATGAACATGCATAACTTAAAGAAATTCAAGCACAATGACGAATGTATAACCAATTCATCAAAAGCCATTGATGCCCTATCATTGCCATATTGTCACTCAAATTTATATTGTAAAAGATCTACCAGAGTTGGCCCAAAATTACTGGTTGAGGAATAAACATAAAATTTTCTAAGTGTTCTTGCATTTTCTTTCAAATATACTTCAATCAATCTAAAACATGTCTTCATATAAAAAAAACCTTGCATGATTGGAACACTAATCACATAAATGAGTTGTGAAAATGCACTTAACATAAGAGTATATCATGAGGATCTGGCATTTGCAAATTATGACATAGTTCATTTGATTAATGTTTGAGTTGTAATGTCATTTGGAATCATAATGTAAGGCCATGCAAAGCCAAAGTTGTAAAAGTTGTCAAGTTGTCCTATTTAGGTCCTAGATTGGTCCAGTGATCGAATTTGTATAAAAAGATCCATGGAAAGGGAAAAGGGATGTAACACATGTTATTTAAGTCCATTATTCATGATTTTGTAAAGTCATTTTGTGTCAAAGGTGTAAAGTTGCAAAAGTGCCACTTTGCAAAATTACGCATTTTGCAAATGTTATAAGCAATGTAAAGGGAAGTTTTGCAGTTGTAATTGTCATGAGAGAAGAAAAAGTCATTACATATCCTTGTTATGGTTGAGCAAAGGTGTGGTGAATATTTTAGAGGAAGAACTTGAAGGCATTTCAATTAAACCTTTGACTCTCACTTAAGGTGTACTACAATGAAGACAATCAAGAAGTTTCTTTGCACATAACTTGGATGGAACTCCATCAAATATTGAAGGAAGGATATAGAAGGTAAGGGGACACCATCATAAAATATATTGTAATGTATTTAGTTGAAGGATGAATAAAGAAATTGAGTCTTATATGTAGGTTGTTTGATAATTACATGTTGTAGTCATAAAACTCTACTATTTTGATATTTTATCGAATACTAATGAATGATATCATGCTGTAATATGATTTTATTATGATGAGCAATGAATCTAGATCCCTTTTAATATATTTTTATGTTTGGTCATAGATCCTACAATAAAATATAATGGATTGTTCAAAAACTGTCTGAAATCCTCTATATTGGAGTATGTCATGAGGGTTTGCATTTATCTTGAAGATTCACCAGTAAATTCTATTTCTTATTTTATTTGAACTAGATGCAATTCTCTACATTATGCATTTGGTTTCATGGTGATTGGTTGAGTATCATTCAAGAAATTTGATGCCCTAGTGGGAGAACAATGGAATTTTCTGAATTAATTTTGTGATAGTAAAAGTTCTCTTTGTATGGGGGCCATAACTCACAATTTAACTATTATATTTCCCTCAATTGTTTACATGTTGGAGAAAACCTAGTTCTCCACACATTCACCAGAGATATTTTCCAAATTAAGTCTCATGTGAAATTTATTCAATACAGAGTGGAGTGCTATCAAAACTGAAAGAATATTGGCTACCAACCTTGTATTTGATTCCCTATTCCCTTATGAAGTTTTGATCATGAATATAAATGTACATGGTTATTCTAATATTCTTAGTAATTCTATCATGATTTACAACACTTGAAGAAAAGAATGAATATCATTCTATTGACTAGATTATATATGGACAACAAGTTATTGCCCTATCATAAAGACAATGATGTCATTGGTTGATCAATGACTAATGATTGTAGTATGTACAAATGCTATGGGGAAAATAAATAAGGTTAATGTGTGGATGACGATACTATGATAAAAAACTAGGCTTAGAAGACCGATGACTAATCTATGGACTGAATATGAAATGAGTATGAACAGGTGGATTACTAAAGGTGTTTGAAATCTTGTCTTGTTTGTTGGGATAAAATTGGTGATTGAATCAATGGTTGACATTGTGTATATGTCCTATTGAAGAGTTGTAACACTTGGCATAGTTGATGAGTTTTTCATAGTCATAAATGGGTACTCTTATTATGTGCCTCAAACCCATCCTTTGGGTGTACATAGAAGAAGTTTGTATTTGAACATGCCTCTAATAGGATGAAGTGTTGAATGGAGCAACAAGATACTATGAGATTAATGGTTTTCTAAGACGCTTTGTTACATTGAGTATACATCATAAATTCTGAATTACAACATCTAAAACATCATAGATTTGATAGATCAATCAAATCATTCACTGTGTATCAATGACTACTAAACCCAATTGCTTTGTGTCACTTAAATCGAACATAACTTTTGACTAACTTGTTTTTAGCTTGCACAATGGTAGACAATGCATCATGAGACATCCCTTAGTCATCCATAGCTGCTACACACTTTAGTTTCTACCACACATCTATTGGATATTTGGCTAAAGTAAAAAATGGATGTTGTCGTTTATGGCAATATTCAGTATACAGACGACAAACTTTGATGGTTAAGTTATGGCATTCATACTTGGAAAACTGTCTAAGTATCATATAGTTTATCTGGCATAATAGATAGATTTTTGGTTGGAGAGCTTCATCGAAATCATATTGACACATATACACTTAAGGAAAGGTAGTACATATATGATGATGACATATGCCAGAGCGCAAGTCATTACAGATAATACAAACAAAGTTATGAGCAGATTACTAGTTACAACAGTATACAAGCATAACACAATATAACAAAGAAATGGGTATTTTAGGTTAAGGAAATATTTTGTTAATAAAATAATTACTTAACTAATTAGGGATGACATCCTATATGTTAACCATAAGTTAGTGAATTATAATAAGACATTTTGTAAAGTATGTAATATCATGAAGGCCGACTCGACAATAATATTGAAATTATAAAGGTATAAAGGAAAGATTGGAAATACAAAGTTTGAGTGTCAAAATATATGTGATATGTGAATTCTAATGTATGATCAAAGGAATGCAAACTAAAGTTTTGTGTTGAGCAGAAAAGGCAATATCAGATATTGAGGATATCAACAACAATGTGAAAGAGGTTTTTGTATCTAACTCATTGTATTAATGAACCACATTGTATATTGCATGTTTGGGCAGTGGGCGTATCTTGCATACATTTTGTATTTGTATATATCAACTCCTAATAGGGTCGAGGCTTCTAACAAGGCTTAAGTCCTCTAACAAGGAAAAAGACACTATACAGATGTAATAGACTCCGAATATGGTCAATATTGTTAACCAAATACTTTTGATTAGTGGATCATTTTGTGGGTACCATCCCCACTAGGGTTTTCCATTGGCTAGGGTTTCCCTAGTTAACAAAATATGATGTTATGAGTTATCTTATTGCATGGTTATGTTTACTATTCAACATAATTAGTTTACTTTCATAAGCAAGTTATAAGGTTATTAATAATATCCAATTTTGGGCTAAAGTTTATAAAATACTGATTCACCCCCCTTCTTAGTATTTCCTATTTCTAACAATTGGTATCAGAGCATTTTTACTTAGAAGAGGTTTAATGACTTGAGTAAGATCCTTATAGATATGAAATAGTTATAGACGAACCTAGACAAATCTCTTGAGAAGATTGATATTCTCACTAAAGAAAGGGATAACTTGAAAGAAAGATGCAAAAAACTACATTGGGAAGCTTAAAGACAAGATTGATCATCTCAAGTCCAAAAAGAGCCCAAAGATCAAATCAAGGATAGTGATGAAGTTTCAAGATTGAAGAAAGAAAATGAGATCCTAAAGCATGAATTGAAGATTATTGATTTGAAAATAAGCTTGAAGAAAGATGATAGAAAAATTGAGTCAAATATGAAATCTAAGAATGTAAATATTAGACCCAAGCTTATAAAAGTTACATCTAAACTTGAATCCACCAATTGCAGTATGCAAAACTTGAGAAGTACATTGCTATTGTGAAAGGAGAGCTAACCCAGGCTAAGAAATAGTTAGAGAAGTTATATTCTAGTAGTGAGAAGATTGATAAACAAATGTATTTTAGAGACCTTCTTATGATAAAATTGGTCTTGGATATTTTATTGGAGAAAATCAGCTAAGAAATCTAAAGCTAGAAAGGAACCTAGTCCTGAGTATCATCAACCTATGAAAGAGAAAGAATATCTGAACAAGGGTGAGTCAAATCAATCTAATAATGCACCCAAGGAGATTGAACAAGTTGATCAACCCAAACAAACTGATGAACCTAAGCAATTTGAGCAAACTGAGTCACCTAAAGAAGTAAGACATGAATTGAAAGGTAGATGTTATGCATGTAATCAAATTGGTCATATGAAAAGGGAATGCATAGGTAAGCCATTTAAACATATTACTGATTTTTATTGTTATAATTGTCATGGTTTTGGTCATAGAGTAGTTATGATGCAGGAGCATCTTGGGTTTTCTTGGTGACTACTTTAGAGTTCATGGGAGGAGGCTCGGTAGTTACTTTGGAGGGTGCTTGGATGGAGCTCGGCATGGTATTGGAGCTCAGCATGGTCAATGGAGCTTGGCATGGTCTAGGAGCTTGGCATGGTCTTGGATTCTTGGCATGGTCTATGGTTGCTTGGCATGGTCTTGGAGCTCGGCATGGTCTTGGTTGTTTGGCATGGTCTTGGAGCTCGACCTTGCTTGGGAATTTGATTCCTATTGAAAGCCATCTAACCATTTTTTTGTAGTTAGTTAGAGGATGAAAATTTCAAAGATTGAAGAGGGCCTAAATTTCTAACTACGGTTCAAAGCACAAGTTCTAATTCATCCAGAGCTAGGAGATATCGCAATTTTACTAAGACATAAATTTTGAGAATTTAATTGTTGTAGGAGGCCGACTTTGACATTTAATTTATCTATTTTTATTTAATTTGTGTTCTGGGCCAACTTGTGGCTTGGATTGGTATAATTAGGGGTTGTGGGGAAGTCTTTAATCATTATTCATTCACTTAGAAGAGGAGTGAGGGTGTGGAAGTAGTTGGAGAGCGAGTTTTTCTTGAGTTTGTGGACAAAGTGCTGAATGTGAGGCAATTTATAGCAGGTTTGTGATTATTCATCCATTGTGGAGAAGTGGAGGAGCTTGGAAGAGAAAATTTGGAGAAGAGCTACTAGATGCGGATTGGAAAATAAGGAGATTTCTTGGTGGGCTTGCGAGCACAAGTTGAGATCTTCCTTGGAGGTTTCTACTAGAGTGTGGATCTGGACTAGCTAGGGTTTGGGATTGGATCTTGAGGGATCTTGTAGAACTATTACTTGCTTTGTATTTGGTCGTAACCAGGAAGGCCTTATAGCCCAACACATTGCATGTAACCAGTTATATTTTATGAATATATCATTGTGATTTGGTATCAGATCTTGTGTTATTGTGTTTCCGCTACATGGTTGTATAGCTGGGGCCTAGGACATCTCCTTTGGAGATACTCCTGCCTTGCACTGCATCAAGTTAATTGTAAGAAACCTAAGTTTGATAATAGTAATAGCACTAGTAGAATGTTTAGAGGTACTAACCTAGTAGGAAGAAGATCTAAAGAAGGAATCAATGGAGTAAGGAATAACATTATGTGTTACAAGTGTAACAACTTTGGACACATAAAGACATTGTAAAGCACTTGTAAACCAACCTGGACCCAAATTTGGAAATAATGCACCAATATGCCAATTGTATAACAACTTTGGGCATATATCAAGACTATGTAGAATGGATATGAGGAACATTAACATGAATCCAAACTTCAAAAGAAGTATGAACATGAATAATAGAAGAATAGAAAGGAACAATAATAGTTAGAAAGAAAGCTTAAGGATCATGTAGAAGAATTCAAAGAGGCATTTGTCAAAGCTAAAGATCCATCCGGCTCACATATGGTGTTAGAAGAAAAATCATTTGAAGCACTTGAAGGAATATTGAAGTCATCAATTGTATTTGATTCCTCTTACTTGAATTAAGTACTTTAAATAAGAGATCGAGCATCAGAAAGGTAAAGATGATGTCAAAGATCGAGTTAAGGTTTGCAAAGTTAGTATTGTTAAGGTTGTAGCTTCAGTCAGATTGGCTTGATTTGAGATACATTATTGTTATTGGTAAAACATCATTTCCTATATATACATATCCATGTTAAATAATATTATTATATATAATAGTATATTATATATATATATATATATTTATACATATTATTATTTATGTTAATATAATATTATTAAATGATGATTACACCATAGAGACATGTCTCCTTCTCTCATATTTATATGAGGTTCAAATATGCATTTAGAACACATCAATTACAATGGCCATGATAGTACATTTGCAAAAAATGATCCATGTTACTCAACATGATATCAAAGTAGGCTACAAATGTAAGAAAATAATATGTGGCCAAATAAGAGAGGAACATTTTCGAGTAGATCCAAGGGGGTCTGAAATTGTTATGTGATAGAAAGAAAATAAAATTGGAATGGTACTAGCAAGGCATCAAAGAAGTGTATGGAGAACATATTTACGCAACATAAGGACTTGAATATACATTTTCAGAGTTGTCATTATTGGACATGGCATATTATTGTCATGTGGGTATAGATAAAATTTTTCTTATTTTTGGTGAATATATGCATAAGCAGGAGGGAGAAATAAACCTCTAGAACAATGCTCACACATATCATTCCTTTCCTTAGGGATATTGAGGAATGTCGTGAGTAAATTCTTAATGCTAAAGAATGGAAACACAAACTCCCTATAAATGAGTTAATTATTATGAAGGAAAGGTTGACATAGAACGATACAAAAATTGATGAACAAATGAATTTTCCCAAGTGCTGATAAGGAATAATAGTTCCTATGAAGTCTAAATATGCAATCAATGATCATCAATTATAAAATGGGGGCATGTAGATCATAAAAAGACACATCAATAAATATGATCCATAGAATTAAAGGATACAACACTCACACCTGATATAGTTATGGAGGAATATGATGAACCTTGATATCTATCAAACTAAGGAGAATCAATTCGTACAACATCAATAATCATGACTAGTTTATTTAATAATAGATTACCGATAATATATTAATTAAGCATAAGAAAGAGTTGATTACCTTAACCAATGTCTCATTCCCCATTGGAGGCATTTTCTTGTTTGATGTATATGGACCTTCATTGGAGCGACTTGTATCAAGAATGTTAATGTGTAGATAAATATTCCTTATCATTGATTATTATATTTACTTGCTTATTATTTGTAATTCTACACATACTATAAGAGTTAATTGCCTTGATCTTTTCTTTGCGTCTAAGGATGCTATTGCAAGAAAAGAAGGTTGGTACTTTACTAAATATAGTGTAGACTCAATCTTATGGCAACAACTCTAAAGAAATCATTCATCATTCATTTGATGATTTTGCTGGTTGAAGTGAGGCTCAAGAAGTGAATATCTTTGATGATTTAGATTATGAGTATCCTTTAATATCAGGAGAAAGTCCAATACTTCATCAGAGACAACTGTATACAAGGAGATTAGAAGATTGATATGTAGACAAAGTCTAGTATACCTGTGTATGACTACATGATTGTGATGGGACTACTCATATGTACATCAAGAGGAAGTAATAACTTGTCACCTGAAGGTTGAAAGATTAATATCATATTCAGAGGGAGTTTGAAAAACATCCTTGGGTGAAGAGAGTCTCAAAGGGAGTAAATACAAGACTTTACTTCTTAGGATAATTGTTCAGAGGAAGAATTTTTGAGGTGTAGTCCTTTGTGAATGATTTCTTCTCTATGAGGAAGAAGTTCTAAGTAAAATTTATTGTAATGTATTCTTCTCTGTGCGAGAGAATTGAGGTGAAAGCCCTTGTACCACCCTCTGACTTGGTTCATGATGATTACTATTTTGCATATGATATGTAATGAAAGGTGACAATCTTTCATTGACATATATAAACATAAGACAACCATTGTAAGGTGACGATCTTATAAATAATAGATCTATTATCATGACATACTTCATTAAGTTGTTGTTAGAGAGTGTTGAAAGTCATGATAATGAATGTATCATGACATACTTCATTAAGTTCTTGTCATAGAGTGCTAAAAGTAATGATAACAAACGTATTATGATCATACTTCATCAATTTTTTATCCTAGAGTGCTGAAGATCATAATACTTGTCATGATAGAGTTCATGACATTCTGATTTTCTTAAATCTGATTGACTTATTTGTCCTAGAGAGCCAAAAATTAGATACCTTATTCTCTTCATAGACATCTCTAATTTGATGTCAGTGCACGTATCAAAAGAATATAAGTATGATGCATATCATATGATTGACATTCCTTGTCGAATCATACTTCGGATTATATTGGAAGATAACATCTAACTTTATAGATATATTTTGATATCTTTAAATATGTCATTCCAAGAATATCATATTGAGATGATATATTTTCATATACTTGATAGAATAATGTGTTATACAAATCCTCCCTAGCTAAAAGGGAGTGTTAAGGTTGTAGCTTCAGACAAATTGGTTTGATTTGAGATACATTATTTTTATTGGTAAAACATCATTTCCTATATATACTTATCCATATTAAATAATATTATTGTATATAATAGTATATGTTATATTATATATATAATATAATATATATTGTTATAGATATTATTATTATTTATTTTAATATAATATTATTAAATGATAATTACACCATAGAGACATGTCTCTTCATGAGACATGTCTCATCCTCTCATATTTATGTGAGATCCAAATTTGCATTTGGAGCACACCAATTACAATGACCATGATAATACATTTGTAAAAAATTATCCATGTTACTCAAGAGGTATGAGGTACAACACAGTGTTGTGAATCCATGGTTAAGAGCATAGATGATTTGGAAGTCATACGTGAGTGCATGAAATAAATCGAGTTGTCTAGTAATTAATTGTGTACTTACACAATTAATGCAGAAATGAATTGGAAGAAATTTAAGAATCAAAATCAATTGATTGAGTACCATTTGAGTGTGTAAGAGTTAAAGAAGTGTTTTGGAGAAAATTTAAGGTGCAATTTAAAGAGTCTTTGTGTGCAAGAAAGAAGAATCCCTAGTTATGTGGAAATTAGACATTTACTATAAGCAAAGTTATATTTCAAAGCTTTAATCAATACAATGGAAAAAACCATAGGCTGTGATGTGAGTGAGTGTCCTAGATATAAATTTAAGAAGCATCCCTATGTGTCATTGGAAGATGATCGCTTAGGAGCATTTTCACAAGTTCCACAGAATGTGTTGCACACAGAAGACATTAGAACTTACATTCATTGCAAGTTTGAGAGTATTGGAGATAGTGACATCCACAAGGATTTAAACCTTGTATGCAATAGTGACCTATCTCTTAAACAAAGGTTTTAGTATTTGAATGGTTTAAAAATTGTCAAGCTAACATTCTATATAAACTTTGATAATCATGAATGGAGCAAAATAATCCATGAAGCAGAATAATCCTGAGCAATTTTTTTTGGGTAGGAGATATCCCGGTAATGATTGACAAAAATATGATTCATAAACTTATTGGACTGAGTAACAAAGGATGTAACTCAGTTAATGAGAAGTGTGAAGAAGCTAGTAGAAACCAATCTGAAGACCAAATATGATGGTATAAACATGAGGATTGATTTGATAATTGAAACTGATGTAAGGGTTATTAGTAAAATCATTGCATATAAAATGAGCTGCAATTCAAGAGTAAACTCTTTACCTTTTGGATTCATCCAACTATTTGATGGAAGTCAAGAAGGAAAAGGTAAACATGTGTAAAATAGTGAAACAATAGTTACTAGACAACATTGAGAGGTTGAAAAAGACCAAGATGAAATATTTAGATTTGAGTCTTTATTTACACACCTATTCTTTCAAGTAGTTAAAAATTTCTTGGTATTGTGACAAATGTACAATGAGCATGATAACTCATTACTATAGAAAACAATCTAAAGAGAAAATGTTAGCTTGATCTTTTGGTGCAATGACAACCCCACTCTAACAAGTGGTATCATTAGGCACATGATACTAGAAAACAAAAGCTTTGAAGATATACAGAAACATATTCTACAAGACTTGTATAATAGACTGGTTAATAGAAAGAGGAGAGTAGAAGATGAGGATAGAGGAATAAGACAAAATCAGATCAAAATTTTTTGTGATGTAAACATTGATGATGACAGAGAGAAAATAATGAAGGGCATTGAACCTATGTTTAGAAATAAAAGGAGAACAATTTTTTTGATGGGTGGTAATTATGAAGAGGCAAATAAAGAGACTAAATTAGCAACTATAAATTCACGACCTCTACATCTAGCATCCCATAGTCAAATTTTTTTTTAGGGGGAGCAATCCCTGTGACAAAACAAAAGGAAGTACTAGCAGAGTCCACAAAAATAGAGAAGTTAGGGACCGTGACAACAACTACATCAAAGGTAGAGAAATAAAAATATACCTTGATGACAAAATCAACTCTACAAATAATTATTGGTCTAATACCATGAAAGTGGATAGTACAAAGATAACAGTTGATGAAAAAAATGACCCTTTTAGAAACTATGGAGAAGCTATTGTTGACAATTTGGTTGATTGCACAAGCTCTCAAAATGATGATAAGGAAGAGAAAGAAGAAAAGATCAAAGAAAAGGAAGAAGAAAATAGAAAGAAAGAAAAGGAAAAATTTTTAGAAGCAGCAAAGAAGAAGAAAAATGAAGAGGATGAGCTAAAGAAGAAGAGAGAAGGAGATGAAAGGAAGAAACTAGAAGAAGAGGAAAAAAGGAAAAATGATGAAGAACACAAGAAAATAGAGGAAGAGAAGAATAAAATATAGGAGGAATACAATAAGACATAAGAAGAGAAAAAGAAGAAAGAAGAAGAAGAAGAAGAAAAAGAGAAGAAAGAAAAGATGTCATTGGAAACAACTTTGAAGAACTTAATTGATGATGATGATAAAAAAAGTTTGATATCATCTTTAAGTTATTTGAAAGTAATAAAAAGGTCAAGAGTTTAGAAAGAACCTTAGGCAAGATATCAGAAAAATTACAAGAAGTGGTATATGGTAGAATAATAGATACTGATCCACAAGGAAGAGAAGTCAAGCTATTAAGTACATTTGACAGTGAACTCACTTAGTTAGCTAAGGTGAAAACCATTCAAGTGTAGATCAAGCATGATGCACATATATTTGATATTGTGTACACTAATATGATAAATTACTTACATTCACCTAATTCTTGCATCAAGGAGCTAAGAAGATGTCTAAAGGAAGGAAGGAAATTGTATGGACAATGCACTTTGTCATATAATTACATTAAGGACACGAATGATGAGTTCAGTGCTAAGTTGAATAAGCTATAGGTTTTGACAACCAAATTGCAACACCTAGACACAAACATTTAAGATCTTGAGGAATAAATTACACAATTACATGATGATATCATAATCATTGAATTAAGAAAAGAGAGCATGATAAAGAAATTCTCTTTGATAAGAGAACATCTAATACTGAAGATCAGTAATGTATAGAAACAACTTGAGAAATATCTTTCATCCAACACATCGTATGATAAATTTGAATATGCAAACCTAAATGTAGTTGAGGTGGCACCCTATGGCCTATGTGCATTGGTCAACATATTAGAGGTAGTAAAGGATGCCTAACAAAAAGAATTTGAGAGCTTGAAGAAAAGATTTGAAGATTGCATATCTAGAGTCTCGAATTTGGCATGAAGAAGAGTTAATACAATTTTGATCTATACATACATTTTGTCACCTTTTTCATTGATGTCAAAGGGAGAGAAAGATTTAATTTTTTTTATAGATATATGTACATAGAAGGATAAAGATAATGGGAGAAAAAAAGAAGATAAGGAAAATAGATTTTCAAAATGGAGATTAGTTAAAGGGGAGTTATGTAACATAATGTGGAGATATAAGGAAATATGGTTAAAATGTAATGATCCACAAGTTTTGAATTTTGAAAAGTTTGCTAAGGCCAATTTTGTAAAGTTTTGATGTTGTAATTTTTTGGGACTTAGCCAATTTTCCCACATGTTGCCATTAATTTCAAAGGGGGAGATTGTTGGAAATTTGGCTAAAGTAAACATTTGATGTTTTTTTTTTATCGAAACATATCTTTATTATACAAATGGAAGACTTTGATGATTTGGATATAGCATTCATACTTAGAAAATTGTATAAGTATCATTCAATTTATGTAGCAGAACATATAGATTTTTGGTTGGCAAGCTTCATAGAAGTCATATTGACATGTGAAAACTAAGGAAAGGTAGTGCAAACTATGGTGATGATGATGTATGCCAGAGCACAGGTTAGTACAAATAGATTTTTGAGTAGATTACTAGTTACGACAATATACATCCATAACAAAGCATAATAGAGAAACATGTATTTTAGGTCAAGGAATTTTTTTAAAATGAAATAATTAATTAACTAATAAAGGATGACATCCTATATGTTAACCCTAAGTCATTGAATTATAATAATACATTTTGTAAAGTATGTAAAAGCATGAAGGCTGACTAGACAATAATATTGAAATTGTAAAGGTATAAAGGAAACATTGGAAATGTGAAGTTTGAGTGTCAAAATATATGTGATATGTGATATGAAAATTCTAATGTATGATTAGAGGAATGCAAACAAAAGTTTTGTGTTGAGTAGCAAAGGAAATGTTAGCTATTGAGGACATCAACAATAGTGTGAAAGATGTTTTTGTATCTAACTCTTTGTATTAAGGAACCACATTGTATATTGCATGTTTAGGCACTAGGCTCATCATGTATACATTTTGTATTTGTATATATCAAATCCTAATAGGGTTAAAACAAATACTAACATGGTTGAGGATTATAACAAGGCCTAATTCCTCTAACAAGGACTGAGACACTATAGATGTAATAGACTCATAATAGGGTCAATATCTTTAACTAGATACTTTTGATTAGAGGATCATTTTGTGGGTACTATCCCCACCAAGTTTTTCCCTTGGCCAAGGTTTCCATAGTTAATAAAATATGGTGTTGTGAGTTCTCTTATTGTATGGTTATGTTTACTATTCATCATAATTAGTTTGGTTTTTCTTGGTTAACAATTTGTCCTCCTTGGATTTTGGTTTATACCCTAACTCTTAATGTGCCAATTGTAGTGAAAGATAATGTAGTTAGTAAAAAATTGGGTCAATGTAGGTGTTTTATCAAGGAACCCTAAATTGAAAGGTACAACTCCCTTGTGTGCAAAGATTTGCAATGAATATTTTTTTAGTAGATCAACAATATCTAGGGTTATGCTCTTAACCAAAGAGAAGAAGAGGTATGATCACATTGCTTAACACTTCAAGCAATCTAGGCAAATTTTGGATGATGACTCACAACCTCCATAACCATGAATGCATATGAGCCACTTTTAAGCTCTTTCAACACCTAAATGCATCCTATTTAATCTACCGAATTCAAAATGCAATAATGCATGACTACCTAACAATGCATACTGTATAAGGAGAAGATGTTTGACTAACTAAACAATACTTAGATTGCCCAAATCACTGAGATTTTATAATAGCCATTTGTTTCCTACTCAGTATCTTACATCAACCAAATCTAGAATCTCTCACATAGCAATGAAAATGCACATGCACTAACTTGTATAGAGCAGAGGAAAAGGGATACTACTAAAAATGAGGGGAATAAAGCTTATAACCACTAAAAAGAAGGAAACAAAACCATGTTCATTTTCCATGCCACAATTCTCATTAAAAACACATTCCATTTCAAGCACCACACAAGGACTAACATTATATTTACATGAATGACATAATTAAAATATGGACATAGAGTCTCACACAGTAGTCCTAGCCATAAGGGTTTTCCCAAATTCAAATTTTGCCAATCTTATTTACTTCTCAAAAAGTTACATTTATAGGCCCTTTAGAACTGGCCAGTTACATTTCATGATTACTACACAAAGCACTTGAATCGGTCAGGAATCATCAATCATTAGTTACAATTCAATACATTAGAGAAAGAAAGAAAAAATGGTTAGAAACCCTCAAAACCCTAACAATTTGTCATCATTCCATGGTTTTGGTAATGTTCCCAACTATGGATTTGACAACCTGATATTCCTTATTAACCTCTGGCATCCTCCATGGCTTCTGTAGTTCACTACCATTCTAGAATGTGCTCAAAACACTTCATTTTCCCTTATTGGTTTAGGAAAACCCTTCACACCCCCTTTTCCATTTCATATTTATAGCTATTTCTCTGACTTTAAATCCCTATTGTCGATGTACCATCTTTAGTTACCAAATCAACAATCAAGATTGATCTTCTTGCCTTGATTGGGCCTTTAACTTTATCCTTCCTTTGTTGAGAAAATGGATGACCGTGATTAATCCAGGTCAATGATTGTGATTTAGTCTTCATGCTTTGACTAGAAATTTCATGTTAATAAGTTGGTTCCACACCCCCATGTGGCATTACTCTATTTTTTTGGGGACCACACATTTATCTTTTCCACTATTTCATGACCACCTTTGATTTCCTCAAAATCTACGACCACGATCATGCGAGCTCTTTGCCTTTAAAATTTGAATCTATAGTTTCTGTTTACAAGTCCATTTTGATGCTTTTAATTTGTGGCCCAAAATGGATTTTAGTGTGGACAAAGTGTCACTATTCTAGAGACTTTCTCCAAAAAAAATTGTCCTTCAACATTTAGAGCCGAAATGTGACTAGGGCCATTTGATCTTAGCTTTTCTGGATGATTAGGATGAATTGATGATCTGGGCCCACAACTTACTAGGTGGAAGGAGATCTATGGCTCTCACTGCACCATGAAGATTAAAGAGTTTACATTTGGCTAAAGTGATAAAGTTAGGGCCATTGGATTCAATCACTTATTAACCACTTCACTTGCATTGTTGTGGGTCTACTATTGCATGGATCTTTGTGACTAGATATTTGACTCTTAAATGCTTAGTCACACAAATCCTTACTTATATGATATTTAAATTTTCTTCCTCCCAATGTGTCGATCATGATTTGATCTGGACCATTGGTCTAATCACATCAATGACCCAAAATGCATCACCAACTTCTGTCTATGTTTTCCATGATCTATTCATTCAACTGGTTGCTTCTTCATCTTTCTAGCACTAGATCTTCATGGAATATTTTCCTTTGATGAATAAAAAATTGGTTCTTCACTTCAAGTAGGTTTTGAGCATGGATAGATGTATCAATAGAGCTCATTTAGATTTCTTCTCATCTTAGGAAAAGATTAACACTTGCCCACCCATCCTAGAATCACCTAGCTAACTCATAGTGCTTTAATTTCTCTATTTCCTACATGGGTAGGCTCATAGGGGTAGATGAGAATAAAATCCATCCTAATGATAGTCTAGACTTGATTTGACATATTTTGTATAGGAGCTCAAAATTGGGAAGACCTAAGGTACACCAATAGCTAGCTCTATCTTGGGGACTTAGGCATGAGAATGTCTAAGTAGGAACCTAGATGTCTCTAGTTTTTTATAACTAGAATGACAAACTTTAGAGGAAAAAAACTAAAATAAACACATAATAGAAAGGAAAATAAACACATAATAGAAAGGAAACTAAACTCAAGCACTTAGCGGGAAGGAAAACTACCTAGACTAACTCTAACTATAGGGGTTACCTACTTTCAACTGTGTAACTTAAACAATTTAAGGTCCTAGCCATTGTAGAAAAATGATAGAACCTTACTAGTGGGATAGGAAAGTATGAAATAATTATTCTGATTCACTTGCACAAATTTGAAGGGATCTTTCCAAAGAGAATCAAATTTATGGTGCATACCTTTGGGTTCGCGTCTCTTATCCCACAAAAAGACCAAATCATCTTTCATGAATTTTATTGGCCTTTCTCTTTTGTCAATGAAGCTCGTCACGTGTTTCTAATGCTCTACAATGTAGTTAACCAACTTTTCATGCTCCTCTTCTATCTTGGTTAGGTACATTATTCTCTTTTCTAGACCACTCTGAAATTCATGGTCTTTAATTGTCTGTTGCAACTTGCAAATTGATAGCTCCAATGGAATGAGAAGACTAGCCTCAACTCCATATATTATCTTGAATGGGGAAATACCAATAGCCCTCTTAGGTGTTACCCTATCTTTCCAAAGAGCTTCATGCAGCTTCTTGTGCTAATTCTTCTGGTTGTTAGAGACAAGCTTTCTCATGACATTGACCAAATTTTTGTTGCTTGATTCTAGTTGACCATTTCCTTGAGGGAAATAGTATGAATAATGACTCAGATGGATATTTTTATCATAGTATAATTGAACAATTTTTATTGAAGAAAAATATGTAGCATTTTTCATGACCAGCTTTAGTGGGACCCCAAATCTCACAAGGATATTTTCTCTCATGAATTCATAGACAACTTTGGAGGTGGTTCTTTTAGTAAGCTTTGCTTCCACCCATTTAGTAAAGTATTCTGTAGTAGTGATAATATATAAATGTCTTGCATATTAAGGGGAGTTAATTGGGTGAATAAATCAATTCCCCATTTTTGAAAGGGGTCCTCTATGACTATTGGTCTTAGGAGCAAGGAAACTAATTGAGGTTTTCCAGCAAACAATTTGCATTTTTCACATTGGGCTACCCATTTGGAGGCATCCTTAAACATACCTGGCCAGTAATAACTTTGCCTCAAAATTTTATATGCTATGACTATGGAAAAGTAATGCCCATCAGAAGCTTCATCATGGAATGCTTTGAGCAACCTCTCCTACTAAGGTTTATCTACACATCTCAAGAACGTGCAAACAATCGCCCCTTTTAAAAATTGATCATCATAAATGATAAAATTAGTAGACTTGATCCTAAGATCTCTTCTCTGCTTATAGGTCAATCCATTGGGACATTCTCTATAAGTGAGGAAATAAGAAATATTTGAAAACCAAGGGTATTGGAGGCTTACCATTAGGGCTCTTGAGATTTGTTCCTCTTCACTTAACTTCTAATTTTCTACAATTGCTTTGCTCAAACCATTTTCACAAACCAAATTGGTAGGTTTTAACTCAATGTCATACTCTTAAAATTTGGCTATCTAGGCTCCTCTTGAATTGCATCCTATTCCTTGTTGAGTTAAGATACTTTTGACTACCAAATCAGGAACATAAATGATTGAATGAGAATGCAAAACATAGAACCTAAAGTTATTTAGGGCTTTAACCATATCATATACATTCTTTTCCATTTAGGATTACCTCACTTCATGTTACTTGAGAGGGGTTATCATAAAAGAAATAGGTACTTGGATTCCTTCCTTGTTTTCTTGCATGAGTATGGTAGACAATGTATGGGTTGATGCATAACAATATAAAATAAACTCTTTGGTATAATCTAGATGAACTAGGATAGGGGCATGAGCTATAAAAGTTTTGATCTCATGAAAGGCCTTTCTTTTGAAATCAATCCACTTAAAATTATGAATGCCCTTCATCATGTCTATTATGCATTTTGTAATTTCAAAAAATTCAGGAACAAAATGCTTTAAAAAAATTACCTAACCAAGGAATGATTTAACTTTGATTTTGCTTGTGGGTAGTTTGAGATATTGTATATCTTTGATGCAATTAGGATAAATTATGATGCCTTCTTGAGACAATACATGACGTAGTAACTTTCCCTTTGTAACATAGAACATAAAATTCTCGAGGTTAAGGGAAATTCCATGTTCCCTACATCTCTTCAACACTTTCTCAAAGTCCTTCAAATGATCTTCTCTTCTCTTTGAGAATACTATCAAATCATCTAAATAGATAGCAATGATTTTTTCCTTTAAATCTAAAAAGGATGAATTCATGGATCTTTTAGAGGTGGATCGAACATTAATTAGCCCAAATTGAATTCTATTGTAAGAAAATGTTCCTCGAGGAGTGGTGAATGCTATCTTAAACTGATCATCTAGATCTACTTAACTATAGTTGAAGCCTAAGAAACCATCTAACATGGACATCATTTCATCCTACCACTACCTACAGTAAGTGATCCATGTTGGGGAGAGCATAGTTGTCTTTGAGAAATGCTTGATTTAGATTTCTAAAATTAACACTGATTCTGATCTCCCCACTCTTCTTCTTGATAGAAACAACATTATCTATCTATGTTGAATGGTGTACTAGGAAGATAATCTTAGCTTCTAACATTTTATGAATTTCTCTAAAGATGACATATGAAATAATTGGGTTGTAGTTGTGTTTCTTTTTCCTAAAAGGAACTACACTAAGCCTAAGGGGAATCTTGTGCTTAAACCCACCATCCCTGAAGGTTTTCAAGCCTTCATGACCCCATGCAAAAACATCTTGATATTCGAAAAGTAGTGCTTTAGCTTTGATTCTATCTTTGGTTGAAAAACAACTACCAATGTTGATGATTTTAGACTTGAGTTCATTGCCTACATTTAGTTTCTCATAACAATCTTAGGCTCTACCTTTCCTTTCTCTTTCTCTCCTAATATATACATCATGTCTATCGAAAAAGCTTTCTAAAGAGATTAGGTGTCTAGGCATTTTATTACCTTTCAGTTGCTTAGCACCTAGCTCCAAGTCTTTCTTGTTATCAAGAGAGAATCCTTAGCAAGGTCTTTAACTTCCTTCAAAGTATTGGTCAGTGAAAGTTTAGGCTCCTTCTAGAAAGCACTGGATATGCTTATCTTCATTAAAGACTTTCCATGATTCAAGATTATCAGGTACATTGGGTCTAAAGAGGACTTCAACCTTGTATTCTTTATCTTTGAATTCTAGGTGAGGTAACAGAAGGGATGAAGAGGAAACTATCATATCAACCGTTAAATTTTTCTCCCTTGGAAAAACTTGTATAGACAAGGCATTAAGGTCTTCTATCTCATCCTAGACTCTATTCCTATAATTCTAAAGTCTTGGGTTTTTCACAGTATATTGACTTTGAACTTGTTTCACTATGAGTTCTGCATGGCCTTGGGCTTTAGGATTTTTACTCCTCTTTTATTTGCAACAATAATGCCTAAAAGTAACACTTCATATTTAGAAATGTTGTTTGTGTTTTTGAACTGCAACTAGTATGCTAGTTGTATCAAATCTCCCTCAACAAAAATAAGCATCACACCTGCTCTTGATCTGGTAGTTGCACAACTACCATCAAAATCTAAGGTCCAAATTCTTTTATCATTAGTAGGGTCTGACTCTTCTTCTAGAGTACTAAAATTGGCAAACATCATGTAGTTTCCATACTCCATCTCTTGATACAAGATTTGGTCTTTAGGATCATCATATTTCATTATAGTAAATTTAGCCTTTTCTTCAAGTTCAAGCTTGATATTTTTGTTGGCAACATGAGTAATAGTGTGAGACCAATCTAGTTTAGTTTCACCTCCCATATCCCTGCAAAAGCTCCTACTTATTAGAATGCCATAGCTAGTAGGGATGTCAGCCATTGCAAGGATTATCAACTTTATTCTTTTTGTTGGGTGTCTAGATAAGGCTTCTTGGGCATCCTTTACTTGACCTATTAGGGGAACTTGTTTTTCATTTATAGAGTAACAACACCAAAAGGTCTTAGTTAAGGGAAAGTCTAAGACATGAGAAAAAGTAAAAGGCATTCCATTATCTGATGCACCTGAGTCAATTATGCAATTATTTAGTTTATGACCCTTGACGTATAAGGATACATAAAGGGGATCAAGTTTTTGGCAAGGGGAGGTGGCTAGGACTGAAGATTCTTCTTTATTAAACAACACAAGAAGGACTAATTCTTCATCTGGAGGGGGAAATGTACTGGTAGTGGGCTTATTATCATTAACAACAACATTGACGTTTGAATGAGCCCTATTACTAGTTTCTCCTTTGCAATAGTCAACTAGCTTTTACAATTCAATAGAATTAGACATTAAGTACTCTAGAGGAGAAACTTGAGGGTGAATGCACAAAGTTGGGTTGCAATTCCATGGTAGTCAAGTTTGCGAAATGAGACCTCTTAGAAATGGGTACTCGATTTTAAAAAATGGGCACCCATTTTTGGTTCAAGTGCCCGACCCTAAATTTAAAAAGCGGGCACTCGTTATTTTTAAAAATTGGGTACCCTTTTTTTATTTTCAAAAAATAGGTACCCGTTTCTCAAAAAGTTAAAAATTTAAATTTTTAAGAAACAAGAACCCATTTAAAAAAAATAAAAAACGGGTAGCCATTTTTTAAAAGTAAAAAATGGGTACCCATTTCTTAAAAATTCATTTTTTAAAGTTTTCGATGGATTTTACATGTCGCTTTTAGCTTTTCAAAACGGGTACCCATTTTTTAAATTCAAATAATGGGTGCTCGTTTCTTACAACATGAGGCAGGATTTTTTTTTCCTACCTCAGATTTTGGTTTGGGATAGGCTTGGTGAGACCAAGCCTATGCCTTGGCCTCTCAAGATTTGGCTAAGGCATTGAACTAACAAATTCATGCCTTGCCATAATTTTT
Source organism: Cupressus sempervirens (assembly GCA_028749045.1). NCBI lineage: Eukaryota > Viridiplantae > Streptophyta > Pinopsida > Cupressales > Cupressaceae > Cupressus > Cupressus sempervirens. Next base: position 622,031,497 of record CM053789.1, read on the forward strand.
AGAGGGTCTTCCTGATCAAATTTTTTTACGAAACAAAAACCCATTAGAGCTCTCACTATCCTGATTTCAGAAATATAAATTTTATAGAGTTATGATTTTATTTACTATTTTTTATTCAAAGGTGGTACCTAAATGTAAAATAGCAATGTTCACTAAAACTTTAATAACTTTTTTATTTTATATTTTTTCTTAAATTAATTTATATGTCATCAATCTACATTCAATTCTTTTGAAGTTTAAAAAAAAAAAATTGAAAAAAGTGAAATTTTGATCAAATTATGGTGTCTGTACACGAGAGGTTTTAAAATTTTCTTTTATAGCCAATTAAATTTTTTTTTAAAAAAAAATATTCATTAACAAATTTAAGAAAAATATTCTCATCAATCTTTGGTGTGTCAAGTAACTCTATTTAAAAGGATTTACAAAAAATCATTCATTTGTGTCAAATTATGGTGTCCATACAAGAGCGTGGTATGGTCCTGAAACAGACATTTTGAAAAAGTGGTTTTTAAAGATCCATACCAAAAAAAAATCTATCATATGGGTATAGAAATAAATTACATATTCAAAAAGAAGATTCCAAGCACTACAATTTTTATTTCTGAATTTTTTTAATATTTAATCTCTAAATGGCTCAAAATTTGGCATCAATTGACAAAATATTTCAAAAACAGGAAAAACACTTCCACTTTTTGGCCAAAAGTGAGACCCAACTTCTTGCACTGAACCTTGAATACAAGAATCTTTACAATATTGAATAATATGAAATGAGGAATCAGGCTTAACACTTGACTTTTCTTTTGATAGTTTTCTCCTTGAAGTGGAGGGGGTAGAGGTACTAACTGTGACTAGTGAAGCAGAAGGAGTGTTGTTCCGAATAGGGACTGATCTTGCTAGAGCTTTGGTCTTCTGGCTTCTTGTTGTTATGGTCATTTCTACTCCATCTAAGGTGGTAACACAATAACCAGTCTTTTTGAATCTATTTCATACTCTAAATAAAATGTTCTAGAGTCGCCAGGGGGAGTAGAATCATCTTCACTTTTAGGATATTCTACTGTTAGCTCATTACTTACATCCATCTACTTGTATATATTCATTTCAAGGCAAGAGTCACCATCATGATATGCTCTTAAGTGGAATATGCCAATGCTCTACTTCTTAGGAGCTGCCTCAATGGCAAGATTTTATTGAGAAGGTGGTACTTGTAAGGCCTTTCCTTCATATTGTCTTCTAGACATGTCTTGATAAGGTTGCTAAAATGAAGGAGTTGGCTTACCCATTTTCCTTTTAATGAAAATCATCTCATTTGACAATTTTTGAAGCATTGCTTTTGTGTTGTTGGTAGTGCTAGTAGTAGTGCCTATAGAAGTTCCACTTTGAATGTCTATCTTCCATTTCCTAGTTGCTATCAAATCATCTTCTAATTCTACAGCTAGATTCTGGGCATCTTAGAGATTTTCCACATGTGCTCTTTTGATTTGAAAACTAGTATATGGAAGCATAAAACTAATGAAGAACATCTTTTTATTATCTGTAGTTGGTCTATTTGTAACAAAAATTATGTTAAGTAATTTGTTGAACTTTGCAACAAAATCTTTCATGGGAATACTTGGTTCCTTTTTGATCTGAGTGAGTTGAGACAACAATGCATGCTTATCTTTTGTTATTTTGTAGTAGGCTTTTGTATGCACCCTAAAATGGTCACCTAGACTATGGGCCCCCATTATTCAATTGATCAATTTGTTAAATTTCCTGAATCAATAGTTTGCAATATTTTATTAAATCAATTTCCTTAATCAAATTCAATTATTTCATTGCTAAGGTTGATCATTCTATCCTAATTCTTGTTTAATTAAAAGAAAATCTCCCTTTTAATTAAATTAAATAAGTACCCATTTAATTAAAAGAAAAATCTCTCTTTTAATTAAATTCACCCACATTTAATTAATTAAGAGAAAAACCCCTCTTTTAATTTAATTAAATATTTCCTATTTAATTAAAAGAACTTGTTCCCTTTTAATTAAATAAATACCACATTAAATAAATCTTTTTAAAAAATTTCTCTACACTTAAATGCACATATCTCTAAGTGAGAATCCTCATTTTTCTTCTTTCCACTTTCTTCTCAAACACTCCTCTTTTCTCATTGGTAGAATTTTGTCTCACATGGATCAAACTCTATTATCCCATATTGGTTGTGAGAAGCTTCCCACCTCCACATTTTTCTTTATAAGGGAGAGCCCACTCTTCATTTTTGAGATCTATTATTATGCTATTGTTATGATGTAGGTTTCGATAGCGATTTTTGAAGGAGTTTGAATACTAAAGCTTTTTGTAGAGAACTTCTATCTTCTTGTCTTCTTCTATCATGTATCCATGGCTTTCATCATGAGGTTTCATTCTTGCATTTTCATATTAGCTTAGATCTTGCATTGATAGATTAGATCTTGCTTTCATAAATTAGATCTTGCATTGCTTTGCATTGTTATCATTTAGATTAGTTTGCATCTTCATTTGCATTAATATTTTTGATCATTGAATCTCTCATTTTATGGTGTACTTGCATGAGCACAAATTAGGTCAAACTGAGGGCCTCCATTACAAACCCTTGCACTCCATGAATAGAGAGCTATGAGCTGCCATTCAAGACCTCATTCTTGAGTAATCTTGGATATAATGACTCATAGACGTGTGCTCACATTTTAAGCATTTCAATTTTTTGTTTTTAAATGATATATTTAAAAAATCCCAAAAAAATGATATATTGTGAAAATTCTAAAAATTGAAAAATGTCCTTAAAAAATGATCATCTTAGTGAAAACCTAGTAATAGGCACTTTGATGTATCTCAAAAAAACAAAAATTATAGAAAAGTTCTGCAAAAAATAAATAAATTCAAGTGGTGAAAACCTGGAAACTGGTGCTACTTGAGGCCTTTACGCCCCTGTTTCTTATAGCTTGTGTCCTTGACACTTAGCCTTTCTCCATCATGCCTTGTCCTTATTGCCTTTGTTTGGGATTGGTCTTTGTCTAGGGGGCATAATTGTGTTAGCTTTGGTCTCTTGGATGCATTAGTCTTTAGGACAACTCACAAATGGTGTTTTTCAACACCACCCCAATTGTATTTTTCAATACAACCCCTGACATCAAGTGTTTTTCAACACTTATTGGTTTGGTCTTACCTAGTTTTGTCATGCAATCTTACCTACTTGCAAGAATTTGATCCTTATCCTCAGAACTTAGTATTAGTTAACACACTTAAATTTTTAAACACAAATACTTAATGCTTGACTTATGTCATGACCTTTTCTTTGTGTGCTGATTGTTATTGATTTTTTTTTAGTGTCCTTGTCTGATAGATTTCTCCGAGATGCATAGCTAGAGGACTTGGGGCATGGGAATGTTTTTATTTGTTTTCTACTTGTGGGTGTGGTCTTGAAACTCTAGAGTGTCTCTTGTTGTCCCCTTGAAACACTTAGGAGATTTGAGGCATCATCCTTGACTTTTTTTGCACAACCGTTCTTCTGGTCATCGTGGCATCTATGCCTTGATGTTAGCATAGTTTTGTTACATTAAATTAGGTAAGCTAACACCATAGTCATCTTGACCTTTATGTCTTTGATTCTTATATTAGAATCTTTCCACATTCTGATCTGATATAAATCACATTAATATTTTCATAGTTGCACTTGTGACTAGTGATGGTTGTGTGATTTTTTGATGTTCGTTAATAATAGCCCAATGATGAAAATAAGTTCTTTTACATTTTCTAATGAATGATGAACACAAAATCCTATGTTACAGTTGTTCTATTGCAAGTACACCTTTGCATTTTCATGTAGCTTGCATTGTTAGACTTCATGTTAGTTTGCATTTTTAGGCTGCATTATGAGTTTGAGAGGGTTCTCCCTTCATCTTTCTTATGGACTTTTAATCAACTATGGTCATGTTTTGATCTTAATTTCCTTATCTTCTTTTGTGATCTCAATTAAAATTTCTATCTTAAATAGTTTATTGATTTTGGAGCATTTTATTTCTTATGAAAAAAATTCTTTTCTTCCTTCTATTTCTTTTCATCTCTTCCAAACTTCTATCTTCCATTTTCTTTTACCCCACTTCTTTTCTTCTAATTCAAAATTGGGGCATCATATTTCATGCTTGATGATCTACCTTGGTTTTGTGATTCTTGTATCTTTCATCTTATGTCAAGAACTTTATCTTTTGTTCAATTTGGTCAAATTTATCAATTTGTTGTTTCTCCTCTATCTAATTTTGATTTCAATCATGAGGGGGCAATATCTATCAACTTCAATCCTTGATTCAATTTTATCAATTTTATCCTCAACTTTTTAAAGTCAAAATTTATTTGTATTCTTTTTCTTGATGTGTTCCCGAATCGACCACACATCTGGGTTGTTTTGTGATCCCAAATTGACCTCACACTTCAATTTCTTTCTTTGACTACAAGTGTTCCCAAATCGATCACACATTAGTCAAAGAGGGGCAAATGTATGCACCCTAAAATGGTCACCTAGACTATGGGCCCCCATTATTCAATTTATCAATTTATCAAATTTCCTAAATCAATGGTTTGTAGTATTTTATTAAATCAATTTAAATCAATTTCTTTGATCAAATTCAATTATTTCATTGCTAAGGTTGATCATTTTATCCTAATTCTTGTTTAATTAAAAGAAAATCTCCCTTTTAATTAAATATAATAAGTCCCCATTTAATTAAAAGAAAAACCTTTCTTTTAATTAATTAAATTCATCCACATTTAATTAATTAGGAGAAAAACCCCTCTTTTAATTTAATTAAATATTTCCTTTTTAATTAAAAGAACTTGCTTCCTTTTAATTAAATAAATCCCACGTGAAAAAGGAAATAAAATAAATAAAAATTAAATAAATCTTTTTTTTATTTTCTTTACACTTAAATGCACATATCTCTAAGTGGGAATTCTCTTTTTTCCTCTTTCCACTTTCTTCTCAAACACTCCTCTTTTCTCATTGGTGAAATTTTGTCTCACATAAATCAAACTCTATTATCCCATATTGGCTATGAGAATCTTCCCACCTCCACATTTTTTTTTATAAGGGAGAACCCTCTCCTCATTTTTGAGATTCATTATTATGCTATTGTTATGTTGCAGGTTTGGAGAGCAATTTTTGAAGGAGTTTGAATACTAAAGCTTTTTGTGGAGAACTTCTATCTTCTTGTCTTTTTCTCTCATGCATCTATGGCTTTCATTATGAAATTTCATCCTTGCATTTTCATATTAGCTTAGATCTTGCATTGATAGATTAGATCTTGCTTTCATATATTAGATCTTGCATTTTTTTGCATTGTTATCATTTAGATTAGCTTGCATCTTCATTTGCATTAAATTTTTCTATCATTGAATCTCTCAATTTATGGTGTACTTGCATGGGCAAAAATTAGGTCAAACTGAGGGCCTCCATTACAAACCCTTACACTCCATGAATAGAGAGCTATGAGCTGCCATTCGAGACCTCATTCTTGAGCAATCTTGGATATAATGACTCATAGAAGTGTGCTTACATTTTATGCATACAACGTCAAACCAATTTCACATGTCTTCCTACTTATCTTGGAAGCCAAGGTTGGGTTGAATTACTGAGAATTGACCTTAATGAGGAAGCACCATTTGTCCTCATGGATCAATAAATACAACTCAAACAAATTGTATGAGTTTCAAGTTTAGAGCTATTTTAGTGAAGCGACAGATAGAATTATTGAGAATACTTATGCATTGAATAATAGATACATGAGATTGCTATCTCCCTTGTAACTTCAAATATTCGAGAAGATAACAAAAAAGACTCTTTTGTGTTGTAAATTAAAGATCTTTTACATTTTATTCCCCAGTAGAGTCACTAAAAACTGTTGGTTAACAATTTGTCTTGCTTGGATTTTGGTTTATACCTTGACTCTTAATGTGCCCAATGTAGTGAAAGACAAAGTAGTTAGCAAAAAATTGGATCAACGTAGGTGTTCTATCAAGGACCCCTGAATTGAAAGGTATAGATCCCTTGTGTGAAAATATTTTTAATGAATATTGTTTTTAGTAGATCAGAAATATCTAGGGGTATGCTTTTAACTAGAGAGAAAAAGAGGTATGACCAAATTTACTAACACTTCAAGCAATCTAGGTGGATTTAAGATGATGACTTACAACCTCTACAACTATGAATGCATATGAGCCACTTTTAAAATCTTTCAAAACCTAAATGTAACCTATTTAATCCACTAAATGTAAAATGTAGTAATGCATGACTACCTAACAATGCATACTGCATAAGGAGAGGATGTTTGACTAACTAAGCAATACTCAGATTGCTTGAGTCACTGAGATTTTAGAACAACCATTTGTTTCCTACTAAGTAGCTTACATCAACCAAATTGGAATTTCTCACACATCAATGAAAATACACATGCACTAACTTGTATAGAGTAGAGTAAATGAGATAATACTACAAACGAGGGGAATAAATCTAATAACCAATGGAAAGAAGGAAACAAAACCCTGTTCATTTGTAATCCCACAATTTTCATTGGCAGCACATTCCATTTCAAGAACCATACAAGGAATAACATTAGACTAACATGAATGAAAAAATTAAAATATGGACGTAGAGTCTCACACAATTGTCCCAGCTATAGGGGTTTTCCCATATCCAATTTTTTTTGATCTTATTTACTTCTCAAAAGGTTATGTTTATAGGCCCTTTAGGATTGGCTAGTTACATTTCATGATTACCACATGGAGAACTTGAATCGCTCAAGAATCATCTGTCGTCAATTAGAATTCAATACATCAGAGAAACAAAGCATAAATGGTTAGAAACCCTCAAAACCCTAATAATTTGGCATCATTACATGTTTTGGTAATGTTCCTAACTCTAGATTTAACAACCTAATATTCCTTATAAACCTATGGCATCCTCCATGGCTTCTGCAGTTAATTGTCATTCTGGAATGTGCTTGAAAAACTTCATTTTCCCTCACTAGTTCAGAAAAACCCTTCATGCCACCTTCTTCATTTCATATTTCTAGCCATTTCTCTAAGTTTAAATACCTATCATCAATGTACCATCTTTAGTTACCAAATCGATGATCAAGATTGGTCTTCATGCTTTGACTAGGCCTTTAACTTGATCATTCCTTCACTAAGAAAGTGGATGGCCACAATTAATCTAGGTCAATTATTGTCATTGAATCTCCATGCTTTGACTGGAAACTACATGTTAATAATTTGGGTCTACACCCCCATGTGACATTACTCTATTTTCTTTGGGACCACACATTTATCTTTTCAATAGTTTTGCAACTGTTGTTGATTTCCTCAAAATCTATGACCATCATCTCACAAGCTCTTTGCCTTTAAAATATGAATCTATGGTTTCCATTTACAAGTCAATTTTGATCCTTCTAATTTTTGGCCCAAAATCAATTTGAGTGTGGACATGTGTCACTATTCCAAAGACTTTCTCCAGAACTTTTTATCCTTCAACATTGAGGCCCAAAACATGACTAGGGTTGTTCAATCTTAGCTTTGCTAGATGACCAAGATGAATTGATGATCTGGGCCTACAACTTACTATGTGGAAGGAGATCTATGACTCCTGCTATGCTGTAAAGATTAAAGAGTTTGCATCTCACTAAAGTGGTAAAGTGAGGGCTGTTGGATTCAATCACTTATTAACCACTTCACTTGGCTTGCTATGGGTTTGCTGTCACATGGATCTTTATGATTGGAGATTTGAATCTTCAATGCTTAGTCACATGAATCCTTACTTATATGATATTTGAATTTTCTTCCTCTCAACGTGGCTGATCACGATTTGATCTAGACCATTTCTCTGATCACATCAATGACCTAAAACACATCACCAACTTCTATCTATGCTTTCCATGATCTCTTCATTCAAATGGTTGCTTCTTCACCACTCTAGCTCTAGAACTTCATGGAATCTTTTCCTCTAATGTAAATAGAACTGGTTCTTCACTTCTAGTAGGTTTTGAACATGGATAGATGTATTGATAAAGATCATTTAGTTTTCTTCTCATCTTAGGAAAGCTTGACACTTGCCCACACATCCTAGAATCACCTAGCTGACTAATACTGCTTGAGTTGCTCCATTTCCTACATGGGTAGTCTCATAGGGGTAGATGAGAAGAAAATCCATCTTGATGCTAGTCTAGACTTGACTCAAGATATTTTGCATTGGATTACCATTCACGTAGGAGCTCAAAATTGGGAATACCTTAAGTGCACCAACACTTTCATTTGCACATTATAAGGTTATTATAATATGTAGTTTTGGGCTATTTTTTGTAAAATACTCACTCCCCCCCTTCAGTATTTCCTATTTCTAACAACATCCCCTTTCAAGCAGATTTCTAGTTTGCACATACTAGAATAATGCTCCTACTAAATATTCAACAAGCAACATCCAAGTTAACATCAATGATAACACAATAAATGATCTACTAAGCATGAGATATACACCATAACATCTCTTAAACATAATTAGCATCAATTATGCCAATAAATCCTTCTCCTTATCAACTAAAGGCTAATTATGATATAGTTTATGAAATTATTTCTCAACAAGGTTGTGGTAGAAAAGGTCTTGAATATAATGAGCAAGGTAAAAATGTTCTTATAGATCCTACTACAAAAACCACTAGACATAGTATAAGCTTTATTCCTCAAATGAAAATTTTGTCTTGTCTTCTTTTTCTTTGAATGATGTTGCTTCTTTGACATTAAATCCTAAGTCTATCTCTTTGTTATTCATTTACTAATAAATACCATTGAAGATCGCTTGGCTATAATTAAAATAATATATCAAACTCTTAAATATAATACCACATTAAAAAATCTTAAAAATCAAGAACCATATAATAAACTTGGAATCTAAAGTTTAAAACATCAAAACTAGGTTTTACAGGGACTTGAAACCAAAAGTTTCAGCCATAAAAAGCAACCAGGTTTTACAAGGACCTAGAACATAGAGTTTAAACAAGCTGGAAAGCAAAAAGTAAAAACCAGAAAAACTACCCAGGCTAGCAACCAGCACACCTACTCCACAACGAACACCTACAATAGCTCTTTGATAATGTTCCCCACCTCTTTACCTTCTTTTGAAATACTCTAAATTATGTCAGCCAAAGTAAGAATAGGAGCCTCAATAACCATTTTCTTTATGCTCTACCTAGTTCTCTTACTAGGTCCTCCTGGACTCCCCATCCTTGCATTACCAGGAGACATTATTTCCTCATTACTCTTCTTACCCAAGCTGGCCACTGCTGCACACACACTATGAGTGACCCATTCCATTTTTCGACCACTTTCCTTAATTAAGTAATGAAGCTTCTACTTATATTCTTTAAGCTTTTTAGGGATGTTAACAATTTACACTTTCATCTGAGCTCTCTTAGTGCATTCAACTTCCAATTCTTTCTGCATAACCCCATTTTCTTCTTGAGAACCATTATTTCATTATATAACCAAGAATCACCCTAAAGGGAAGTCTCCTCTTTAAGCTTGGCAGTGTGAAATGCTCATTCTATTATTGATTGTAAACATTTCAAAAAATTTGTAAATATTTCTCATTCTATTGTTGATTGTAAACATTTCAGACAATTTATAAACATTTCTCATTCTATTGTTGATTGTAAACATTTTAGACAATTTGTTCAAATTTTGATTGATAAAAATGAAATTACTATTGTTGTAATCTGATTGAAAAAGATCATTGTATGAAAGATATTGTTGCTATAGAATGTGTTCAATCATTATTTTGTCACTGATGTCAAACTTGCTATTTGCTGAAATGGCAATTGCCCATAAGATCCAAGCACTATCACTTAGTTGATTGATGAAGAATCAATAAGATGTAACAAAAGCACCTAAGGGAAAGGTTGAGTTATGGTTTTGTAATGAAGTGCAAAGATTGGTTAAGAAAATGATAAAGTGATGTATTGAAAATATAATTGAAGATGAAGAGGTTGGCTACACTTAGAAACTATAGAAGAAGAAGTCATGATATGACTGTCTACAAAGCTTGATTAAAGCTAGTTCAAGCTGAGAAAATTTTCAATAGGAGCTGAGTGAAGATCAAGTGCCGAGTGAAGATCAAGTGCCGAGTAAAGATCAAGTGCTAAGTAAAGATCAAGTGCCGAGTTATGTTCATGTGCTGAGCATCAGAAAGTTAATAAGTGCCGAGTTGCTGCATTATTTGAAAAGTCAAAGATTCACCAAATCTGAGCTGACATGGTTGTTATCTAGAATTTTGTGAACCAGATAGAAGATAAGAATGATGAGTTGGTGGGACAGAACTCTATGTAAATTTTTTTTGGGCAAATACAACTAGATTCTAGACAAAGTTTCTAGATAAAAATGAGATATGGGACAGATACATTGTATCCTACCTAATCTATTGAAATCCTAAAATTGGAGAGGGAGAATTGAGCGAGAAAATTATTCCAAATTTCTATTTAAGGAGTTATAAGGTCACAAAGCAAAAAGGTTGGTCAAGTATGAAAGCATGAAGTGTTGAAGAAGGTGCTAAGGAGGAAGAGAGCACAGAAACTCTATTTTGATAGGTGACCACAGAGATGATTGAATTGGTATGATGAGAAAGAAGACTCAAGGAGATGAAGCTTGAGAGGAAGACAAGCTGTGAAAGCCGCAGTGATTGAAGCCAAGCAAAGGATTGAACTGAAGTATGATATGAAATCTGCAAGATATGTTGTGAGTTGTATAAGATCAAAAGCTCTTATTGTTACTCTCTAGCAATTGTAACAGTTAGTATAAATCCTATGGACTTAGGTTGGTTTAATAGCCATGTTGTAAATCCTTTAATAGGGTGACATTCCAAGTGAATATTCCAAAGTCCTTTGACCAGGCCCATTCCTAACAGTGTGGTGAAATCCTCTAATAAGGTCACATTTAACAGTGTGTTGTAAGCCTTTAACAGGGCATCACTTTAGAAGAGTGAAAATTGAGTAGCATGTTACTAGTGGTTTTTTCCAAATTGGGTTTCCATGTAAAACACTATGTCATGTGTTGATCTTGCATGTTTTATTCCTGCATGTTGATTTGTTGTAACTTGGTAAGATGGTTCTTTTAAGCTTGGATGCATGAATAGTTTAATGGGCTCACTATAATTAGTGAAAAAGTATTATTAGGGCATTTAGACCTTGGATAACTAATCACACCCCCCCCCTCTCAGTTATTCTAAAACATTTCCAACAACTATTACAAGAGATATTTTATTGTTTCTTAACATTAAAAATATCATAAACTAGCATTCATTCAACCTATTATGTTTTTCCACAACATGTGACTCTTAGTAGTCTACCCTACTAGAGGATCTTTGTTTTGTATGGTGCTATGATTTCATATTTTACCCTCTTTACAAACAACATAATACTACCCTTTCCTTTGTCTTCACACTTGAAAGGTTTACCTTTTTTTTCTTAATCTAAAGGACCCATTTTCCCTTTTTTGATATGTACATTTAATAAATAGATTTATTTTTTTGATTGTGAAGTATTTTTTTAAAAATCTTGAAACCACATATATATTATAAATGATCTATCACTTGGGGAGGCTTAATTTGTTGTCTTTGTTGGTGTACCATCTTAAAATGGATGCACTTCATTTTGAGACCTTTTATCCCTCCTTTGTGTGGTTTTGGTCTCTTCTGCCCTCCCTCCTTCCATCTCATGCTTCTTTGTCATCTCTTTCCTTCCGACATGATCTTCTAGGTGTTATTTTTTCACCTTCCTAGCTACATTTCTTGATAGGCCTATTATCTTCTAGTTTAATTTGCACCTCCTCCAAAGCCTTTTTGAGGCCTATTTTCTCCCTCCTCTTGCTCTAGGTTAACCTAGGTTAACCTAGATCGACCTAGACTAGCCAAAGTCAATCCAATTTGACCTAGACTAGGTCAAGGTTGGCCAGGCTGACCTTGACCCAAATGGTTGTGGGGTTTAGGGCCCAAACTGCCTTGGGTTCATCAACTAATCTATTTTACCCCTCAATCAGCCTGAATTATTCCCCTTCCCCCCCTGCCTCCAAAATAAATAAATAAATAAATAGTACAAAAGGAGGCTTGAGGACTTCATTTTCATACCTCATATTTACAAGATATTACTCCACAAGAAAGAGATCAAGGTGTTCTTCAAGCAAGCATCTTCAAGCATTCAAGTCTAAGTCTCTCCTTGCATCGAGATTCTTCCTTCAAGGTGGTAGTGGATTTTGGCTCTAACATATATATATATATATATATAAAATTCCAATCCATTCAATCTCTTCTATTATTCATCATGGCATTCTTATACATGAGGTTTTGGCTTCTTTGAGTCAAGGCTATTACACTTACATACTTGATCACATATCAAATACAATTGCATCTATGAAGGTAATTTTATCTTTTATTTGCTATTATTTAGTCTTACTAGATGCAAGCATCTCCTTTATCTATTACATTTCTAATCAAGGTTGATTCCTTAATCTAGGGCTTGATCAAGGTAAGCCCTCATCCACCAAACAACAAAAACCCTTCACTTTCTGTGTGTAGGAACAAGATAACATGATTTCACATACACATATGAAAAATAACTCCCCGAGAGATTTCTAGAGAAGTTGTCTCAACTTTGTTATAGTGACCTTGGTATACGTCAACTCTGTGGGAATTCAACCCTCCACGCTGACTTGGACCTTGCTTCTTATCCGAATGAATAATTTTTGGGTTTCTTCCATTTTGTCATTTTATTTAGAGATCCATAGTTGGATATTTAGAAATAGTATTGAATCCACAATCTTTGGAGCTAAAATAGCTCTTCTACTACATACTTCAAGGTGATACTTTTATATTTTATTTCCTTACATTTCTTTATACTAGATTTATATATTAATTGGGCTAGTTGTATGCACTTAGTACCTACATCTACATTATTTAATCAATTAATTCAAATTTTCATATAAATTATCCTATAAGGATCAAGTGTATTTCCTTATATTGTATTCTCCTTTATAATTCAAATTTAGAATCAATTCCCTTTTGGGTCCTTGCTAGTGTAATTTGAGTTATAAAAATGAATCATATTTGGAGATTATCTCATTCCCTTCATCCTATCCTTTTGAATGTCTTAGTGGATGGCAAAGTGGAGGCCTACATCTTATTAAAGCGATTCCATTTTTCCCCTAAACATTTTGGTGAATCCATTCGCTTACACCTTTCTTTTGGAGTTAAATATTTCTTAATATTTCTCTTATTTTTCTTTGTCTTCTTTTGGATTTTGGAGTTTGATCCCTTAATCTCTCTTATTTCGTGCACTACATTAGGTGTCTCTAGATCTACTTTATATGATATATTTTGCATTCATGGTATTTGAATCTCCTTTTATATTTTCCTTACATTTTATATATTTGCATTGTGAAAAATTAAAAAATTAATTTTGCATCTAGTCTCTTTCATAATCATTGCATTTCCTTTAAATGTGGTTGTTATCTTTGTTTTCAAGTTTTCTTAATGATCTTCAAGACATTCTATTTAATGCATATGATGATGCTTATTCATATTATTTCATTAAGGCTCATCTTTTTAAAGATAATGTTGATCAACCTTTAGTGATTCATGATGTTCCTAACCTTGATAGTGCTACTATTTGGGATGACCCTTGGATAGGAATATTGACCAATCTCTTCCTCATAAAAATTCATCCTCTAATGTGTTCTTTCCTCCCTCTTTGGATGATTATCCTATTTGGGATGAACCCTTAGATATGGACATGGATTATTCCCTTCCTCATGAGACACATTTAAATGATGACATGATTTTTTCTATTAATAATCAACCTCTTTCATGCACATTTTCCTTTCCTTAAGAGTACCTTAGTGGTAGAGGACCACACCTTTGATGCTTCTTCTTATTTTGTTGACAAAGATGATTCTTATGACCTCTTTTCACCAATTCAAAATTATCTCATAAAGATCCTACTCACATAGACTCTATAAGTGGTTTCTCAACTCTTCAATATTGGAAATCCCTAGATTCTACACAAACATTCTTGATTCTCGACTTTGTGCATCTAACACCTTTATTTGATGATTATATGCATATTGAGGTTTTCTCTTTAACTTCCCATCTAATTCCACCTAGTAAATCCTCTTCTGTGCTTCATTATTCTTTCCAATTCATTTCTTATGATATATTTTAATGACTTGAAACATTGAATGGTTTCAATTCATGATAATATAACTTGATACATCTACATCCATAATATGTTGATCCTAGCTATAAGACATTTTTAGCCTATCCTTTTGGGGCTCTTTGCCCTACTTTATGATTAACATAATAGTAATTCTTCATGTCTCCTCACTTGAGGGGCAAGACTCTATTTCCTCTTCTATCTATATCATAGGATCCTTGTTTCTCCATTTGATGACTTATTTTCCTTTAATATGATGACATGTTTTCTTGTATTCATTTATTTTGATTACTTGTGGAATAACATCCCAAGTGCAATCTTATCTTTTTCTTTAAATCACGTGTGTAGTATAAATTGAAATCCTTTAGGGAGGTATAATGTGATTCTTCATCTCTTCTTTTTTCAAATATCCTTTATGAACTTGCATTATCTTATAATTTGATGTTTTCTCTTGCATGGATTTATTATGTTATGTAGGAATTAGAATCCTCACTACTATGTGTAGAAAAAGTGTCACACTTATATGAACCATTATTCTTGAGAATACCCATGAATGAGAGCATCTCAAGAGGCAGCTAATAGCTTCCTATCTATGACATGCAAGAGCAATGAGATGGTGGATCTAAAGTGAACCTAGATATGAAAAACTTTGCAAGGTGCACCATAGAATGGAAGATTCAAAGAGTAGAGGCAAGAGTGCCAACATCCAAGAATCTAGAATGAATGTAATGCAAATGAAAGCTAAATGAGAGAAAGTAGAATGCAAGCTAAGTGTTGGTGAACAGATTTGTCTTTTAAATTAAAGAAAAAGAATTAAAGATTCTATGCCCAAGTTCATAAGACAAATACAATTTTCCAATAGTTGAGGAATTTTCACATTCACAATTCCTCTCTGAATTTTGGTAAGGTTTAGCTTCCTTATTATATTTTCAATCAAAACCACCTTTCAAAAGAGGATTACTTTAACGTGAAAGTAATAAGGCTTCCCATATATTCTTGGATGGGGGGAATGATCTAATTAATGATAGTATAATAAAATCAAATGCATACAAATAAGAGAACACATAATTTCTCTATCAACCACTTTCCAAAAAATAAACAAACTTGATACATAGTCACCACAAGAAAGAAGTATCCAACAAACAAGGAATCTCAACAATTCAATATTGATTCAATACTAAATTCAAAGTATACATCTTTGAACATTCAACCATTTCCTTTCAAAAAGAACAATACTGTTCAGATATGATACTGGAAAAACTTAGAAAATTTTCATAATCATAAAGTTTTAGATAAAATGGTCACAACATGATATCCATCAAAAATTGCCAACCCTTAGCACTACTGAGTTTCAAACTTAAATAGCAAGCTATCTGAGAATCTCCCTAAAAACTTGATTCTCATATAGTTAGAAGTAATTACGAAAACCAACATAAAATAGGGTACACAAACCCAAAATTTAACTTTTTAAAAACCATAACTAAAAAGTTTTGAAAGAAATTTAACAGAAAGCATTAAAATCTACCGATTAGTCAAGCAGTTTCCTCCTCCTCCTCATCTTCAGAATCTTCAGAATCACCTTGCCCATGTGTCAGCTTCCATGTCCTAATGCATTCATAAATTCAGTCATGGTGGTCGTGTTTGGATTCTTGATGATTTGAAGATAGTTTTTCTAGATGTCCTTGTCCAGCTTCATTTTGTTCATAGTGTCTTGGTAACTTGGTAGTCACAGGGTGTAGGTTCCTGACATCACTTCACTTTTGGCCACTTTGTAGTAGTTGAATGATATGAGATCAATTTTTTCTTTTACAGACTTCAAGCATTCTTTGTGTTGCTTGACCATTATCTCTACATCAAAACCCCCTTCTTTAAGGGGATTAGGCAAAGGCAAACTGATGGAATGGAAGTCTCTACCTACCTATTCCAGTAATGTCTTGAAATTTTGTTCACATGATTGCATCCTTGAAATTGTGGAAGTATAATTAGACACCCTCCAAGCTATGTTACAATGGGTTCTCCTGGAGGAATTTTTCTGGTCCAAACTCTTCTACTTCCACTAATTGAGACATGATGGATGATAGTTTTTTGACTTCTATTTTCCAAGTCCCAGATTGAAAACAAAATTTGTCAAGAGGAATCCCTACTAAGGAAATAGTCTCATGTAAATTTTGCATGAGTTTGGAAACTTGACTTGTTACCAAGCTAATCCAACTAGATACTGCAAACATCATCATTTTTCCTTTTTTTCAAATCTTCTAACAATTGCTGATTATCAGGGGCATTCGAATCAAAGGTAGTTTGTGATTGATTCCTAGGAAATGATTTTTGTCCTTTCAATGAATTTATGTATTCAACCATTGCATTATTTTCAGCTTTTAGCCTTTTCTTCTCAATTCCATCTTTCTGTGATTGTAGCACAATTTGTTTTGTGGATGCCTCTACCCAGTGTTCTTTTGTCTCATGGTTCATTACCCCAAAATCTATATGTGTAATTTCAAAGTTTCTTAGGTCCAGTTTGTCAGCTCCCTCTTTTTGGTTATAGGTAGCTACCTTGGCTATGCTCCTCCTAGTCGCACTATTAAAGGTTATCCTAGCTGTGCTTTTGGTTCTTTTGGGTTTGGGGGCCTTATTAGTGTATTTACTCACAATATCATCAACATGGAAAGAAAATGGAACCAGACTCCTTTTCCTATTCATCGAGGCCACAAGCCAATTAGGAGTGATAGAATCCCATTGTGATTCAATAACCCTTTCTGGAGGCTATAGTTTGCATCCTTGGACGAGATGAATCCACAATCATTTGAACTCTTTGGCTATTATCGATGAGCTCTCCACCTTGATCTTTTTCTTGTTTGCAATCAACTTGAAATACCTAGTGAGGGCTTACTAGCTTAGACATTTTAGTCTTCCTATTGAAACAAGTTTTTTGCACAAGGGGAGGATTGTGAACATTTTTCTTAGAAATTCTTGATGACATTTTGCTACCTCTAATGGGGAGACCAACATTAGAAACATAATCAACCTTGACATTAGCACATGTGCCTTTTTCCAATTTCAACCAAGACTTCATCTTTTTAATCAAATTTTCTATTTTTTTCAAGAATATTATCTTCCTCTTTAGAATCCCAATCTATAACAAGGTTTACAAGTTCAATTTCTTGGGAAGCTAGAATGTTTGTCCCATCCTCATCTATAATATCTATAACCAATTTCAATTGAAAAAGGAGAATTTGGGAAATGGTATACCTAGATAATCCTCTCCTCTTCACTTCTAATTCATCTATACAATCTTCCTAGAAATCTTCCATAATGGGTACATGTGAAGCTTTCACCTAAGTATCAAACAAGCTATGAATGATTCCTTTTCTATCAAAGTTTGGCCTAGCTTGATAAGAACCAAAACCAAATTTAACTAGATCAGAGCTTATACATTTTGCATCTTTTATGCTTCTACATGTTAATTTGTGTAGCTTAAGCAAGAAAATGATATCATAAGTGTTGATGTTCTTTCTGGTAAGGAACATATCAAGTGGATTAAAACCTAATACCAAGAAACAAAGACATGGACAAGCCTAAAGATGAGCTAAATCCCATATTCATCAAGGCTAAATCTTAGTTCTAGGTCAGCATTAATAGAGTCATAAGGACTCACTTCACTTTAGGCTCTGCAAGGCCAAGGCAGGCAAACCTAAGGAATTAATCTAGTTAACTTGATATTCTTCTCTGCAAGATTATCCCCTATAACAAAAATGGTCAATATTCTTCTATGATTTGCTGATAAATTTTTTGATCATAGTAGCTAACTACAATGAAAAAGTAGATGCAAACAAGTAGTGACCAACACTTATAGTTCTTCAATACATAAAAAGGTAAATTGATATTTAATTAAAGATTTGGATCTCAGCTTTACCCAGGCATGCAACAAAAAAGAACATGCAATCTCTAAGCTAACTAGTCCCTTATCTATTGGGCATCAAGTAAACCTTAACATACACATGGACATCTGAAGTATACTTATATATCTAGACATTTGATCTATCTATTTGACTTGCAAATAGACATCTATCTTCATAAAAAATCTCATACTTATTGTAAAATCCTCCTAGTGAAAACTATAACCTTGTCAATGTAAATAAGAATTTTCTTGGCCCTTTGTCCAATAGAAAATTTATCGAAACATACAACCTTAAGGGATTGCAATTGATTTTAAGCTCTTCATTCTTAGACACAAAACATTGTAGATAACAGAGCAAGGAGATGAAAATCAGAATGAAAAAAAGGAAAATGAAGCTCTTGTATTAATTTTATTGAAACCAATACATCATCTAAATATCAAAACTTAGAAAATACATTAAAAAAATGACCGTGTAGTATAAAATGCTTCAAAATAAATACACTACTGCTATTCATAATAGAGAAATTAATGAGAATGGTATCATAATAGTTAGGAAATTCTCCAACTCTGGAACCCCTTACAATGAGTAGAGAAGAAAGATATAAAGAAGAGAAGATATTTTAGGATCTGGGATCTGAAATTGACATGTGTTCTACTGAAATTGTCTTCATTCTGATGTTGTTGAAACTGATCTTCCTTCATCAGCCTGCAATTAAAACCATAAATGTTCTATAAATATCTGATATATCCCACTAAAACAATCTGCAAAATATCCCTTGAAGAAAATATCAGATACACATCATAAACTATGTTGGAGCTTCAAATTTGATCTTGGCTCATCACTTGTACTTTTGCTGTGAAATTCAACTGTACTGTTGGCAAAAACTTGGTTACTTCCAACTGCCTTTAAAACATTCAATTTTACCTTTGATGAAATCAAACTTTATGCAAATCTGATCATATCTGGTTCCATTTCCCTCTGAAAACATCAAATCTACACTTTATCACTAAGGAGCCCCAAAAATAAAAAACCTCATGTAGCTGCTTCTAGTGAATACTTGCATAAAATCTAACTGCAAAAATGGAAAATTCATCTTTTTTTGATTCCGTCGGTATATTACATTGCATATTTCAGACAAAAATTGTGCTTCTACAGTCCTTTCAAAATTTCAGGCCCCGGGCCATGAATAATTATTAAAAATTTAAAAATTTAAAATATTACATAGTTGGACTATATAAAATCTTAAATATATTTAAAACTTTCATCATTTGAACTTCTGCATTAAAAATATTTGGATTTTAATTATTCATATTCATTTTCCATTCCCGCAATCCACATGTGCCAAGTTTCAAATTCCCATTTGTCGATTATCATCTGGGTAGGTCCCACATAACATTATGCATTTGAAAATTTGAAATCATTCCCCTCTATGATATTACAACAAGCTCCATACTCAATATTTTGTAGTATTGGATATGTTATAATAAGCATCCTCGACCCTATGACATGGTCATTAATTTTTTACCTATACAATAATATGACAATGGTAAACACATTAATTAATATATTAATTAGTCTTCAATCATCCCTTTGTAGCATCATATCTTGATTTCATCTTCCCAATCTTACGATTTTCGTAAGATTGTAAGCCCTCTTTGCAAGATCTCTAATATCACGACATGAGCCCTACCGTTGGATTTTAATATACTAAAATTCACTCCACGATCTTTCGAATTTAATAGGATCTTACATCTTTGAAAGTTGTCCTCTGACCATATGGTGAGCTAGGAATATTTGGTCAAAATTTCACTCCATATGGTTGCGAGTTCTCCACGGGCCCCACCACCTATTCCACATTGTCCACAATCATGGGTTGCTTGAGATACTTGTTCACTGTACCTTTGTGTTTATAAATTAAAATGTTTTTCACCACTTGCCCAATGTGGGGCAAAAGTTTTCTCTGATAAATAGCAATATAACCCGGGCCTTCTTCCTTCAGCAACTCAAAAGTGGTGCTCCCATTTTTTGCATGGATTCCATGCACCATTTTCTTTAACATGGAATTCACATAATGTTCCATTGAGATCTTCCAACTCTTACCCTTGCAGTTCAAAAACTCGGTGTTTCCCTTTGTCTTTTCCACCATGCCATGGATGTCATTCATGTTCCTTTCTCCCTTCTTTGCCTTGATATGTTTTGCTCCCATGTCATCTTGCTTGTTATTTTTTGGTATCTCCTTTTTGGAGAGGGAGATAAGCCTCCTACCATTAACATGGGCATTTCACCATTCATGCTACGACTTCCTCTTCATGTGGTCAACAAAGCTAATGGCATCCCTTCCCTGCATGGGGATCCTTTACATGCTACGGCTTCCTCTAATGGCGCCTCCTATTTCTTCATTTTCCTTGATGTGGGATGTTGTGTGGAGTTTCCTTCATGCTTAATGCATTGGACATGGATGAATCCTCTTTTGGGTTGCTTGGGATCCTCTCCCCTTGACTAGTCCAAAATTCTCTATTCTTTGAGTCACTCTTCCTCACCATAAAGTCGTTCCAGCTCTTGACTCCCTTCTCTGCCCTTCACAACTCTGCCCCTGCTGCATCTGTTCTTTACTTATAGAGCTTATTCCTACAGATGCATAATATTTTATCCTTTGAATTCTTTACTCATTGGACCATCGCTATGTGTCTCTCTAAATATTCAGATAATCAAGAGCCAAAAAATCACAGATCGGGTAATCTGATAGGCATCCAACTCATGACAAGGAATGGGTAGAAAAAATCCATCAAGAAGAAAGTTTTCATAATAGATTTTATTTTGAAAATAAAGACATTAAAATTCCCAACAACCAAATCATCACCTCATGCAAGCTCTCAAAATCTACATCATCTTAACAATCTGGTGCGATCAGTTGGGCTGCAAAGTGGGTCCAACTAAAAAAATTTAAAACTAAAACAACTGACCTCCCAAACTAATCCATAGAACACCTAATACTTATTGGATTCAAAATCAAACATTGAATCACCATTTACAACTTGTTTACCTCATTATCTGCAAACTGATACTCGCTGACAGGAAGGCCTATATGCTAGCTTTAAAAATTGGCCCAAATAGATAACTAGGCTCTGAAAGCTAAGATGTTAGTTCTTTGTTCTACATTCTAGCTCCTTTCCAAATCTCATCGCATGATGACCATTCAGTCAAAAGATATTGATGTTCAAAGTTACCTAGTCAAAATTGCCTATAGATAAACTAGTCAAAAAACCATAAAATGTGTTTGGTTTTAGCTTTGCAAACTAGGCAAACAGATACTTGATGGCTTGAAAACTAAGGAAGCAAGTCATTTCCATGAGGAGAATGTAAAACTTTGATTTGAGCTGATGGAAAACAACAGAGCGAGTGTTATGCCCAAAATATAAGAGCAAAAACACACAATTTTTTTTTTTGACTAAGATTTAATAAGATAAAATGGTTGATAGAGATTTAGATGTTTAATCTATGATGGAACTAATTGTTTGAGTAGTTTAAAAATTCAGATAGCCATAGGTACTTTGAAGTTAGGTGCAATTTCTCAACGATATAATGAGGTTACAACTCAGTTTGATCATATCATAAAATAGATAGTTGGATGAACTAAAAGTTTCTAGTAAATCAATTAATTAATTAATTTATTATTTACCATTAAAAATGATGACTAGAACAAATTCAATAAATCTATAAGTTAAACTAAACTTTATTTAATCTATTATAAAGTTAAATTCAACATTAAAATGTCAATATTAAGGTTTATCCAAATGATCTCTCAATAATATAAGACTAATTAGTAGCATAAAATAAAATACAATAATAACAAAGGGTAACAGAAATAAAACTAATAACCATAAGATTCACTAGCTAACAACATTCTAAACTATTTACCAAAATCTACATTAACATACTAAATATTCTTACTACTTTCCAATGTCATAAATTAAGTACTAATCTACTAAATAATAAAAGACTAATCCTAAATTTAATTAAACATACATCTACAACTAACTAAACATATATTAAACTAACCTAAATCACATACACTAACCACACTCCAAACCCAAAAGAAAACAATATTAAACTACCCCCTATAACTAACCTAGACTACAACCACTCATTACCCCTAACTACCTACACCTACCTAGGCCCCCCTGATGGCCCCCCATGCAGCTTCATGCTACCCCAAACCTACCACCGCAAGTCTGTCCTCCTCACCCTACGTGAGTGAGTGGGAAATGAATCCCCAAGAGCAATATGAGGAAGGGGAATGGTGGGTGAGAGTTAAAGTTATACATATATATTTTCAAAAACTTCACTTGCTCTCCCCTTTTAATACAAGGTCAATGTACCCTCAGCCAAGTAAATGGCATGACAAGTAGTTGGTGGGGTCCATGCCTGACCTAAAAGGGAAGTAAAAATAAGAGGTAAGAGGTGGGGGGGGGGGAGAAAATTAATTTAGTGGGTAAGTTTGATATATATATTTTTTTGATAATAAAATTAATGGAAATGATGGCCTAGGCAAGTACCCTACCCTCTTAGCCACTAGGAGTTTAATGCAAAAAGTTTTATGGGTGAGATATGTCAACAAGATATCCACTTAAATATTTGAATCTCAAATGTATTTGATTTATATTCTTTTTAAAATATTTAATAACGATTTTTAGTTGCAACACAAAGAATAATTCAGAGAATATTCTTTGTGACTTAGGGCGGAATTAAAATTTTCCCCATACATTTTCTAGAGAGGTTTTTTCACTCCTGGAGATGCACATTTTTATTTTGAAGCCAATTTTCTAAGTGATGATATAACTTGCTTCTTGCTATATATATATATATATATATATATCAAGAGTGCATTCTAGCCTAATGACAACATAGATTTCTTATGAACAATATACTAATACAAGGATATGAATAGGGTTATTTCTTTCCTTTCTCCTACCATTCATGTTTTATCAATCATCATATAACAAGGTGTATGTTCCTTTTTATTTACAATACAAGGATATGCATAATTCTTAACCAAATTTGATTTTGTCAATTATATAATTTAACAAGGAGAGGAATGAATATGTTGTTCACAATGTAGGATTGTTAATTTCCTCTTAATAGATATAACATTGAATTGAAAACTTCAACATATCCAATTTACTCATCCTTAACATATTTGAAAACTTGAAATTCATAATTCAATAACATTATCCATTAATCTATTTTCTCACATACATATGCATAGTTTGAAAACACATAAGAGCAATGCAAAGAGGTTTTCACAATCTTTTCCTTTTTCTATTATTTAACTTGGTTCAAGGCTCTATCGGAAAAGAACCAGTAAGAAAAGTTGACGTCTTTGTCAATATATCAAAGTTTAAAATACAATTTTATAAATATTACAATTCAATTGAATTCTCTTCAAGGGCTTTCACAAGATATCTTTACCAAAGTCTTCAATGCATCAAGGAAACCATGGGGGAGACAAGAACCAACATGGAGGTAAAACAACACAATAAGATGAACAATTCAAGCATGCATTCCCAACCATAACATAGCCTTTTCAGGGCTAAAATTCAAGAACTTCTATTATTTACAATTGCCCTTTCAGGGCCAATGTAACAAGGGTGTTCATTCCTTCTCTTCTTCAAGAATTCAATCTTTCATACAAGGTATGGGATGACAAGTAGGGGCCCATACACCCTACCCTCTTTCCCTCCTCTCACTATGAGAGGAGACTCTACACTATTGATGTCCAATTAAGGCCCTTCCCCCATATATGGCCACTTCTTCCCTATCCAAGGGTGAGTGATGCCAAAACAATCCCCATGAAATCCCCTCAAAACACAAAACATCAAAGCAAGCATGAGAATAACATAAAAAAAAAAAACAAGTTAAGATCCCTCCAAATCAATCCCCAACACACAAGCAAGCAATACAAAAAAAAACATAATGCCTTATGCATGATTCAAGCAAGATTCAAGCATGACAAATAAAGAAAACAATTCAAAGAAGTGAAGAACTCCTACCTTCACCAAAAGAGTTAAGGAAAAATGGTGGTTTGAGAAGAGCTTTTCCTTTTCTTCCTTCAATCTTCCAACTTTCTCCGAAACTAGAGATTGGGTGACAAAATCAAAACTACTCCAAAATGCCTCTAAGTATGATCCTTAACTCAACTAGACTTCAAGTAACTTCAAGATGGAGTTTTGGGTCACCAACTCAAGTAAAGAGACAATCCATTTTTGCAATCAACCAAAAGTAGGTTTTTGAGTGACCCTAAAAGTCAACCAAGGAGGCTAAAGGGGTGGAAAGTACTCCCCACCCATACCCTTACCCCTAGGGTACTTAAATTTAATGTTTTTAGGCCTTAAAGACTTAATAAGAACAATTAAAAGCTAGGAGAATAGTAAGACCAAATAACAACCTTCAAAGAAAGACAATGCAAAGATAGCACAAAATTAACAAGTGGTTTAATTCCATCTTTCCATTGGGTTTTCTCGGCTAAATTTTTTGCACACTCATTGCACACATCGGTAGATCAAGATATCACATGCACTATGTAAATTATGTATCAAAAAAATCATACAAGTTAAAGCATTCATTTTTCTAATAATCAATTGTTTATCTAATTCTACTCATATTTTTGACCATTAGAATTGCATAATCAAGGTGTTAGTTTGCATTCATTTACTTCATCATTACACATGTTCATAAAGCATTAAATGATGAAATCAAATAACTGAAGTAAAGCATCACACAACGTAAAATAGCATAATAATGTTCAGTGCATCAGATAATGTTTTGACATATCTAGTCATGAGTATCAAAATAATAATGTATCATTGATGCTAGGATGGGTCAGGGTGAGGCCTCACAGTGAGTTTGGGCTACTTAGAATTGCAGAATAGGGGACGACAATAGAAAAGTGTTTTTTGTAAATGGAATGGCCATGGAAAAGTGTGCAGACAAATTTGTCAAGGTTTACAAACTGGCATACTTGGAGTATTTTTAGAGTAGAATGCAGTGGTACAAACCATTTGATCTAGGAAATCACAGATTCATAGTTATAACATCATGAACAAGGGTACCGACCAATCTGCATTTTATGACACCAATAAAAAAGTTATAAATTGCATTCAGAATCTTGTTTGAAAATTGATCAAATGAATTCGTCGCAAGCTCAAAATTGGAGCATAACAAGTATGCAACATGTAGAATGTAGTGTAAAAGGAATTTTCTCAGTAGGGTCAACTGGGTCAAATTTATAATCAGTCAAACATGGCCTTCCAAAATTTTGGGCAATTTGCATCAGCATGATAGAGATAAGTAACCAAATTTGAGGGATTCAAAACCTAATCAAAACATATCAAAATGACTTGAAAATTGAAACATAGGTTCACTAATATGCATACTAAACAATTCCAAAATAGTGAGTTATGAAATGTTACTAGGTACAAGATATTCAAATGCAAACTGGGCCTCTAATCACTATTTGACACTTAGGCAAAAATGTAGAACTGAACACTTCTCAAAACAAAATTTCATGGAATAATTCAAAATGTTAGTTTATCATAATAGAATGCATAAACATGTTGAATACAAGGTGTTAGAAACATAAAACACCTCTTAGACCTTAATATAACAGCCAGGTATACAAACAAGAAAATGCTATATAGGGCTCAAAGTTACTAGTTTTTTTGGAATGGTACTCAAAATGAGGAATACAAATTTGAGTCCCATCAATAGGCTTCTTTGGTTGAGAATTTATTTATCACTGAGACTAGTTGCCAACACTACTTCTTCCAAGATGAAACAATCAAAGAAAAATTTGGGAAGACACATAGGTTCCTCATCAAAACCTCCTACTCTCAAATAAGTGAGCCTTGGGAATTGGATATATAAGCTACCGAAAGATTGGATGAGTCTTTAAGACTCAAGTGCAAATCTATATTGCAAATAAATTTTCATCTCAAAACACAATTTTCTAGAGAAAACATCATGAACCCTTCTAAAATCATCTAAGACTTTATCTTTATGTAACAACAGGCAATAATTGTATATGGTGATATCCTCAATCCAAGGTCTGTATGGAAAATGTTGCAAATCTTGAGTGGCAGCTAACATGTACATTAAATAAGATGACATGAAGAAATCCTTCTTCAGATTTGAAGCACCATTCAACTAATCTATGAGAGAACTAGCAATTAATATTGCCCAATCTAGAAATTGTGAACCTTTTAACATAATTTGAATGTAGTACATCCAATTTCCAAAATAGAGATATCAGGGGAACCACAAATTCTATGTAAAAGAACCATTATGTCTTGGACCTAAGTAGTCATTAGGCTTTTCTTCAAAGTTTTAGGCAGCCTTGAACCACCCTTATAGAAAGATTCTATCCAACTTTTTGTTATGACATTCTTATAATCACTTGCCTTCTTAGAAAATCTAGCCGTAGATAAGGCAGGGGTAAGATTAACAAATTGCTACTCTTCTAAGTGAAACAAGATAGACACAGTCTCTCTATTGACATTTAACAAAACACCTCCATCTTTCTTCAATATATTTCCTTTAGACACATTGTACATATGTATACAATCCTAAATTAACTCTAGGTAAGGATAAGTTGGAGGGAAAGTGGAAGCCATGAGCAAGTTTGTGTTTAACAGTTTAGTGGAAAAAGGTTGGGCAAATCTTTCACACAATCTTTCTAAAACCCCTCCCAAATCAACCCCTAGCAAGTCTGTATCAACTATTATGGGGGACCTACATTTGTAGACTATGAGTGTTTCCAAATATGTGTAATGTAGACTTCGTGACTTTAGAAGCTCTACTTTGAATGCAAAAGCAAGGAAATAACCACAAATATGATTTGCCCTATTAGTTTGTAGTGTCTGATCAGGAAAATATTGTACATACTTCATAAATTCTTTAGGGCTTAGGGCATTGCCCCAAAAAATAATTTGGGTTGTATTTTATCAGGATTTTGGGTTGACATGTAATTACTAATTATAACCCTAAAGTGGTAAAATACTTGTATAATAGGGCTTAGGGTTAGGGATTGTTTTATAAGGTGATGCAAAAATTGGTTCTTATGGCAGTATTGAGCTATAAGGGATTATGGATTGTAATCAGGTTGTTATCACTGGATTGTAATAATATCAGACTTGCTATTTGGTGGATGTAGCCCAAGGATTGGGTGAACCATGTTAAATCTTGGTGTCTTGTGTGCTTTTCCTATGTGATCTATTATTTTCTAATATTGGTTATATTTGTATATAATTGCTATTTCTATCTGTGGTTTATTCCTAACAAATGGTATTAGAGCAAGGTTGTTTTTTAGTTATCCTCTACAAAAAAGTCTCACAGTTGAGTGGGAGTGATAGCAGATGAGGGTAAGCTAAGGGTTGACAAGTTTAATGGGTAGAACTTTCAGTTATGGAAAATGCAAATGGAAGACTATCTATATCAAAAGGATTGATGGAAGCTATTAGAAGGCAACGCCAAGAACCAGGGATCTATGTCAAATGATGAATGAGATCTTTTGGACACAAAGGAACTTGGAAGCATTCGATTATGCCTACCACCATCAGTGGCATTTAATATTACAAAAGTGAAGACAACAAAAGAGTTGATGAAAACCCTAGCAACACTGTATGAAAAGTCCTCCACTTCAAACAAGGTATTTTTCATGAAGCGTTTATTTAATATGAAAATGGAAAAAGGTGGATCTGTTATAGATTAGTTAAATGAGTTTAATACTATTAATAGTTAGTTATCTTTTGTGGGTATCAATTTTGATGAAGAAATTAGGGCTCTCTTGATTTTGGGTTCTTTTCCTGAAAGTTGGAATGCCTTGGTAATGGCTGTGAGTACTTCTATTCTTGAATCTAGTACCCTAAAATATGATGATGTGATCAATGTTTTTTTGAGTGAGGAAACTCATAGGAAAACCTCAGGTGGATGTACATCAAGAAGTACTTTGAATGCACAAAGCAGGGGTAGAACAACTAAGAGAGGAAGTAATTCCAAAAATCATGGAAAATCAAGAAAAAAGTCAAAGGGTAGGAGGTCTCAATTGAGAGGACCGAATGACTACTGGTACTGTGGGAAACAAGGGCACAAAAAGAAAGATTGTTGGAATCAAAAGAAAAATGGAGATAAACTAGATGGAGACAAGGAGGAAAATGTGGTAAGTAACAAATCTAAAGAGGATGCTTTGCTTCTATCTTTAGAAAGTGTTGATGATTCATGGGTTTTAGATTCTGGTGCTTCATTTCATTGTACACCTCATAGAGGTTATTTTATTGATTATGTGCAAGGGGATTTTGGACTTGTTTATTTGGGGGATAATGAATGCTATCAAATTGTTGGAAAGGGAAAAATTAAGATTAAGTTGTAGAATGAGAATCATTGGCTACTACATGAGGTAAGACATGTTCCAACACTAAGTAAGAATTTAATTTCAGCAGGGAAACTCGGTGATAAGGGTTGTGTAGTTACTTTTAATGATAAAAATTGGAAGGTTTCAAAAGGTTCCCTTGTAGTAGAAAAAAGGTGTGAAAGTAGGCACCTTATATCTTTGAAAAGGTCATATTGTTCTTTCTACTTTAATTGTTT
Source organism: Cupressus sempervirens (assembly GCA_028749045.1). NCBI lineage: Eukaryota > Viridiplantae > Streptophyta > Pinopsida > Cupressales > Cupressaceae > Cupressus > Cupressus sempervirens. Next base: position 622,060,286 of record CM053789.1, read on the forward strand.
CAAAGAAAATTGAATGTTCAGGAACAATTGCTATGGTTGAGTAGGGAGAACAAATAGCTTCTGTAAATTCTAATACAACATTGTGGCACAATAGACTTGGGTACATGAGTAAGAAAGGTATGAAAGTACTTCATTCAAAGAATTTTTTACTAGGTCTAAAATGTGTTAATATAGATTTCTATGAAGTTGCATGTATGGAAAACAAAAGAGAGTGAGTTTTGTGAAGACTAGAAAGGAAAACAAAAAAGAGAAATTAGAGCTTGTGCATACCGATGTATGAGGACCAGCTCAAGTATCATCCCTTGGTGGCTCTAATAATTATGTTACATTTATTGATGATGCAATTAGAAAAGTATGGGTTTATTTCCTTAGACAAAAATTTGATATATTTCAAACTTTTAAGAAATGGAAATGCTTGGTTGAAAATGAGACTAGTAAGAAATTAAAATGTCTCAGATTTGATAATGGTGGTGAGTATTGCAATCATGAATTTGAAGATTATTACTCCACTAATGATATTTATAGACAAAAAATTGTTCCAAGGACTCCATGAGAAAATGGAGATGCTGAATGCATGAATAGGACTATAATGGAGCGTGCAAGGAGCATGAGGTTGCATGTTGGGTTTCCCTTACACATGTGGGCAAAGGTTGTCAATATGATTATTTATTTGATTAATAGAGGTCCCTCTACTCCTTTGAGTTGTAGTATTCCAAAGGAAGCATGGAATTGTAAGAAGATGCGTTATTCTTTTCTCAAAACTTTCAGTTGTGAAGAATTTGCTCACATAGATTCTAAAAATAGAACCAAGCTAGAAGCTAAGTCAAAGAAATGTGTATTTTTTGGATATGGCATTAATGAATTTGGTTATAGGCTTTGGGATTTATTTTTTATAAAATTGTAAGAAGCAGGGATGTCATATTCAATGAGAAAATGTTGTACAAAGATCTATTGCAGCAACATGAGAAGAAAAAAGATGATTATGTAGTGTTAGATGATACTCCAAAAGTTGATGTTCCAGCCATTCCTCATGATGTGCATCAACCGCAACAACAAATACCACACACACTAGTGAATGTTAGATAGTCAACAAAGCAATAAGGCCTCCAGAAAGATTTTCTCCCTCTTTGTATTCAATTTTACTTACTGATGCTGGTGAACTTGAATGTTATGATGAAGCTATGCAGGTGGATACTAAGATTCAGTAGGGATTTGCAATGAAAGACGAAATGGACTCTTTGCTGAAGAATAAGACATGAGATTTATGCAAGTTGCCTATAGGTAAAAGAGTTTTACAGAATAAGTGAGTTTACAGGTGAAAAGAAGAGGATGGAGGTAAGAAAAGATTTAAAGCCAAGTTAGTTGTAAAAGGATTTGCATAGAAAAAGGGTATTGATTTTGATGAGATATTTTCTCCTATTATTAAGATGACTTCTATCTATACTGTTTTAACTCTTGTGGCTACTAAAGATTTTCATTTAGAGTAGCTTGATGTTAAAACAACCTTCCTTCATGGTGATTTGCATGAAGAGATATATATGGCTCAGCCACAAGGATTTGAGGTCAAAGGTAAGGAGAACTTAGGTGCAAATTGAAAAAAAAATCATATGGCTTGAAGCAAGGACCTCAGCAATGGTATCTAAAATTTGACAGTTTTATGCATGAGCATGGATATCATAGGTGTCATTCAGATCATTGTTTTTATTTTAAGAGGTTGGATGATGACAGCTACATTATTTTATGTTTATATGTTGATGATATGCTTTTAGCTAGGTCTAACATGGATCATATTAAGGGGCTAAAATGCCAGTTTGCACATGCATTTTCTATGAAGGATTTGGGGGCCACAAAGAAAATCCTTGGTATGAAGATTTGTAGAGATAAGAAGAAAAAAACATTGATGCTATCTCAGGCTGATTATGTGGAGAAGGTGTTGCAACGTTTCTCTATGGAGAATGCTAAAGCTGTCAGCACAACTTTACCTAGTCATTTGAAGTTGAATAAGGAGATGTGTCCTAGGATAGAAGAAGAGGAGGATAAGATCTCCAAGGTACCCTATGCTTCAGCTATAGGAAGCTTGATGTATGCTATGGTATGTACTAGACCAGATATTGCACATGCAGTGTGAGTTGTTAGCAGGTATATGAGTCATCCAAGAATTGAGCATTGTAATGCAGTCAAATAGATTCTCAGCTATTTGGGAGGAACATCCAATATGTGTTTACAGTTTAGGGGCTCTACTACTAATTTAGAAGGCTATGTTGACTCAAATTTGGTAGGGGATATTGATACCAGGTAGAGTACTACAGGTTATGTCTTTACTATTGGTGGGGCAACCGTGAGTTGGATTTCTAGGTTAGAGAAGGTTAATGCATTATCCACTACAAAGGAAGAGTATGTTGTTATTACAAAGGTAGCTAAAGAGATGATATGGCTTCAATTCTTCTTAGAAGAATTGGGACATGCTCAAAAGGATAATTAATATTGCAGTACCATTTCATTCGGTCAGTTTTGGAGGATGGACAGTTAAAGCTAGACAAGATACATAAAGATGAAAATCTAGCAGATATGTTTACCAAGGTAGTGACAAGGGAGAAGCCAAAATCCTCTTCAACTTTGGTTGGTCTTCTAAACTGAACATGAATAAAAGAACATTAGAGTCTAGGATGGTTTGATCTAGTGGGAGCCTCATGGAGTAGCGGCATAGCTATAGGATTAGTCTCCAAGTGGGAGATTGTTGTTTAGTGTGGAGCCTAATTAGTCCCCAAGTGGGAGATTGTTAGTTTGTGGTGACTAATCAAGAAAGTATTGTACATACTTCATAAATTCTTTGGGGCTCAGGGCATCGCCCCCAAAAAAAGTTTTGGTCCCTATTTTATTGGGATTTTGGGTCGACATGTAATTATTAATTATAACCCTAAAGTGGTAAAATACTTGTACAAAAGGGCTTAGGGTTAGGGATTATTTTATAAGGTGATGCAAAAATTGGTTCTTGTGGTGGTATTGAGCTGTAAGGGATTACAGATTGTAATCAGGTTGTTATCACTAGATTGTAATAATATCGGACTTGCTGTTTGGTGGACATAGCCAAGGGATTGGGTGAACCATGTTAAATCTTGGTGTCTTGTGTGCTTTTCTGTGTGATCTATTATTTTCTAATATTGGTTATATTTGCATGTAATTTTTATTTCTGTCTATGGTTTATTCCTAACACACCGCATAGGTAGGAGAAAAATAACTAGAAGATGGAAGGATTACCTGGAGAATGACGACCATTTCAACTATGAAAGAAGGTTGGTTTTCTCCATTTTTCTCCTAAGACTGCTTTTTTTGAGTAAGAAAAGAAACTTAATGTCTTTCTTTTTAATCTAAAAAAATTTCTTTTAGATGCATTTTGAAAAGGAGGAAATGACCATTAATTGTGTAGAGGATAGAAGTAATTTTGGCATGTCGTAAAGGAAAGATGACAAGGTAGAATAGGTATTGGCATTAAATTAGGAGGCAAGTACTTTAAATGATTACCCTTGTTTACATGTGCAAAATATTTGTTTTCACACCCTTAAATCAAAACTCTAGCGCGACAATTAATGACAATTTCACTTCGACCATTTTTTGTTTGTACTCACTTTCCAGATCATGACATCACCTAAAACAATGTTAATCATGATGAAGCAACTAGTTTTTGTGTGTCTCATGTACCACGTGTGCATGTAGCATGTCAAGTGGGTCCTCTAAGGAAAGTTGCTTTGAGGAGTGAAAGCAAAATTGAACCTATAAACTAGTTCCTTTGGTACAAAAGGCTCAACATGGCTTAGCATTCTTTGAACTTGGTACAAGGGGTACAAAAGGTTCAAGGAGTACAGGGAAACTAGTCTATTATACCAAGAAATCTTCCAAACCCTAACAAGATGGTGTTTTGAAATAAATCACTTTTGGTTAAAGCTGGCTACAAAAGGGGACTTGGTCAACAATTTAGCTTGAAGGGAGGGTTGGTAAAAAACAAAGTTGAGTAGATATGAAAATGTTAGTACAACTTCATTTTCAAGTTTGACAATTGACAGAACTAATGGTTCAAACTAAAAATGTGAAAACAAGAGTGAACCAAAAATAAAGTGTAAAAATGGTGACTCTGAAAAACATGAACTAATACTAAAATAGAAAATAAGTATTACAACCTCTATTTAGACTATATGATATAACCTATAAGCATGGAGAGAAACTAGAATGAATGAGTAGCATGAAGAATGAAGAATAGAGGATAGAAGAAGAGGAGCTCCACTGTTGGAAACTTGCAAATGGAACAATTTTTTTTTTTCATTAATTTCAAATCTATGGATGAGAGATATTGCTACCTAATCTAAATTTCATATCTATTTGATTACTAAAAAGGATTTGAGAGTTACTCATAACTATAACACCTTGAGGAAAGGTTGAAGTTATGGAAATGAGTTACATTGGACATTTGATTAGATAGACTTTGATAAAGAAAAATGTTTTTTTTTTATGTTAATGAAGATAAGCCTAACCAAGAAAAAGAGTCAAATTCTTAGGAGTGCCAAGTAATGTTAGTGTCAACTGAGCCACAATTAGTGCCAAGAAAATCTAGCGTTGACTGAGCATTAGCATCAATCGAGCAAGTTAATTGATGTCGAGCTAGAAAAATTAAACAACAATCGAGTATTTTAGTATTGATCGAGTGTCAAAATTCAATGATTTTTGAGTGATAGTAAAAGATCAAATTCAAAGAAATTGCAAGATTAAGGTGACTCATTTGAGTTCTTGGGAGATGTAAAACATGTTGAAGATAAGAATGATGAGTTGGATCATTAAAATCAAGGAGCTGATTAGGTAAAGACCTAACTGAAGGATTCTAGATAAGTTTCTAGAGGATGATCAAGAAGATGTATAGATACATTGAATCAAATTAGATCTAATCATAAACCCTAAGATCTACGATGGATGTAGAAAATGGTAAAGCACATATTTCCTATTTGAGAAGGTATAGAGCTGAACAAAGTGAGTGCACACACACAAAGACATAGAGGATCAAGAAGTGTGAGTTTTTATGTGAAGGAAGTCATATAGAGAAAGGTTGATCAGATACATACAAGTGATCGGGTGCAACTCGAACCATATTTTAAAAATTAGGCACCCGATTTGTTTAAAATTGAGTACCCAATTTGTAAAAATATAAAACCTATTTTTGTGGGCTTTTTTTTTTATCATTGTTGTTGTTGATAGTGATTTCAGAGATGTGAGCCCAATTTGAGCTTGGAAATGGGAGCCTGGTTTGAGTTTTCTGCTAACCCCCAAGCTAGATTTTCACTCTTCTAGTTATTTTAGTTTAGTTTATTTTATATTATTTTATTTCATTGTTTTTAGTTTTTTGCTTTACAAGTTGGTCAATTTATTGCTCTTTTGTTCATGATTAGTAGTTTTATATATGTAAAATTCTTGATTTGCATTATAAATTATTATTTTGTATGGATTATGATTCAATAGATTATGTTTTCTCTCCTCCCTTTTTTGATATTTAGATGTTCATTTAAATCTTTATTTTGTAGATGTTCATTTAAATTAGTATTTTATATGTTTGGATATATTTAATTTATATGACTTATAATTGAAGTTAAAGTGATGGATGATTATAGATGCATTAGATATTTAGATTGTTTAAACATGTATTTATGTTGATGTTTTAGATTTATTTAAACTAAATAGTAATTGTAAATTATTTTGTTATGCATATTAAATATTAACCAAAGTTTATGGTTTAGGATTTGTATAAACCCTATATTTGAACCTACCATTTACACTTAAATACATGCTTATGAAATATTTTTCTAACTCTAATATATTAACTTATTACCCTATTTGTATCCCTAATTCAACTATAATCCAAATCTTAGGTATATATTAGACCTTGAATTTAATAATCAAACTCTAACCATAATCTTGAATCGTATCTATAATTCATTTTTTGACCTTAACTCTAACTAGTTTATATTTGCTTCTACTTGAACCATAACCCTATTCTATCCTTAAGTCTAGTAAAAATTATGCTTCAACCATAGGAGCAATTGAACTATATAACTCTATCCTAATTTGAATTCTAACCATAATCCAATCTTAACTAGAGCCGTAGCAACATTGATCTTACTATGTACATCCTAACTAAACCCTACCTAATGCTAATTTGAAACCATTACTTAATCTTAAAACTAACTCTAAACCTTAAATGCATAGCTAGATAATAAGTTAAGTTTCAAACCTTATATTCCTAACCTTACCATAGACACTAAATTCTAAATGTAAATTTAAACCATGATGTTAGCCCATATCCATACCTTGACACTAAACCTAACCAAGTTTTATGTTCATACACTAAACTGTTATTTTTAAAAATTAACCATAACCCTAGTCATCTAACCTCAATCCCTAAAATGCTTCTTCTATACCTCAACCTTAACCCCAACCCTATATTCCTAAACCATAATCTCCTACCTAACTCTTATCATAATTCATATATATATTATTCAAAAACCTTTTTTAAAAACACTTCTAACCCTTAGCCTAATCTTGACCCTAATCTAAACATAATTTGAATCCTAATACATACCCTGACCCTAGTCCTTTGTGTAATAATAATTTTTACTATATTTCACAATTGTACTAATGTAAGCCATAACATTAATAATAATCCATTTTGTAAATTTAATCTCTATCCTCCTCTTTTTGATATATTCAAGTAGTTAAAGATGTATTAAATGTAAATATATGGTTTTAAAGATGTATTTATATTGATATTTAGATTTATTTTAACTAAATAGTAATTGTAAATTAATTTTATGTTGTGCATATCAAACACTAACCAAAATTAAGGGTTAAAATTTACTTAAACCATATACTTAAACCTACACTTTATAGTTATTTATGTTTATGATTCAATGTTTCTTTAATCCTTATATATTATTTACCATTAGCATGGATATTCTATCCTTAATTAAGCTATAATGCAAATTGTAGGTATAAATTAACATTTCAATTTAATAACCAAAATCTTGAATCATAACTATAATTCACTTCTTGACCCTAACTCTAACTACAATATTTCCCTTTACTTGTACATAGCCTTATTCCATCCTTAGGTCTACCACAAATTGTGCTTCAACCATAAGAACATTAAAATATATAAGTCTATCCTAGTTTGAACCCTAATCATAATCCAATCCTAGGACTAGAGCCACAATAACCCTAATCGTAATATGTACATTCTAATTAAACCATGACTAATGCATAATCCCAAAACTAACCCTAAATGTTATATGTATAACTAGATAATATAAGTTAAGTTTCAAATCTTATTCCTAAAAAAATTATAATTATCTAAATATAATTTGAATCCTAATCCATACCCCAACCCTAGTCCTTTGTGTAACAATAATTTTAACTATAAGCACAATTGTACTAATGTAAGCCATAACCTTAATAGTAACCCAATGTGTAAAATTAATCTCTCTCATCTTTTTGATATATTCAAGTAGCTCAATATGTATTAGATGTAAATATATGGTTTTTAAGATGTATTTATATTTATATTGACATTTTATATTTATTTCAACTAAACAGTAATTATAATTTCATTTTATGTTGTACATATTAAACACTAGCCAAAGTTAAGGGTTAGAATTTACTTAAACCATATACTTAAACCTACACTTTATAGTTATGTATGTTTATGATTCAATGTTTCTTTAACCTTACATATTAAATCATTACCATGAATATTCTCTCCTCTTTTTGATATATTCAAGTAGTTAAAGATGTATTTTGTTTGATATTTTAATTAAATAGTAATTTTGTGAATTTTTATGTTGTATACATATATGCAAATTATATTTCAGGGACCCATCCCCACCTCCACCCTCTCTATCTCCACCACCGCCATCACCTCCACCTCCACCTCCACGACCACCTAGTCTTCCTCCACCAATTACCCTAGAGGATTTGTATGAGAGCATGAGATGCAACCTTCACAACCCGATGCGAGACATACATATTATTAGGCATGAGACCCATGCCCCCCGTCACCTACTTCTCCTTGCAGATAGCATGCAAGGAATTATATAGTCTATAGAGAACTTAGACTGTGACATAGATAGCTTCAAGGAATGGAGGAAAAACATGCATGCCTTCTATTATGATGATCTATCTTATAGACAAATCAATCAGCTGAAAATAACTAGAGGACATTTGCAAAGATATTTTGTAAACCTGAAGACGGGTGATGAGATAAGTGAGAAGAAGCCTCGTATATCTATTAGATGGTGCACACACACCTGCATATTAGAGTACTTTTAGGAGTAGTGGTGGATGGTATTTGACCATCCACCATATGTTAATCATGAGATACCCACGTACTTTCTTAAGAAAGTATGGGCAAAGTTTGAATTGGGTTTGAAACCCAATTATTTTGATATAAAATAATTTCAGGGGCTTGGTGGATGTATGCCTCAGGATAGGCCTGGGGAAAAGATCATTGATAATATGAGGAATCACTGACATCCTCAATCCCTTGTTCCTCTTTCTGTGCTGGTTATTCCAACACCTCTCCATCATTGAGTAGTGTCATCTGCTCTTAGTTCATTGAGTGCCCTTTTGAGAAATTTAGTATACTAGCGATATAGGTGAGGGATATTCATCCCCTTGGACACATTTGTACCAGTTGTGGGGGTATATGCATAGGCTCACAGAGTGATGTTGATGTAGCACAGGATGCCCATGATGCTGAGGGTGGTGATTTTGATGATGAGACATATGTTGCTCATGGTGGTGCTAGTGATGATATTAATGTTTTGTCATTTGTTGACCTTCTTTGTGGGAAAGGAGATATTTTGGAACAATAGGTACAAATTTAATTAACATTTATAAAGTAGATTGTTATTTACTTTCTACATATATGCATAGTTTTACTAACCATATTAATGTATGGTAATTTTTAATTAATAGAGGATGAATGATACTATTCCTCCTACGAGACAGAATAGTCTTTTTTTGAGACCTTCAGACATTGGCATCCCTCATATGGTATGCAATTTGAATTACATTTTAAATAATGTACATTAGAACTCAAATTTAGTAGTTCATGTTCTCATATATTCTTTTTATCTAATTCCTTAGGGATTGTTATCATTACACAATTAGATGCTTGTATAGATCTTGATCCATCCACCAATGAGGCACAACTTCAAATATCTACAATATGAAATTTTCATGAAAAATATTTTTTACTATTTTTACATGTAAAAATTGTTATTAACTTATCTTCAACTTTGATTATGTATAATAATGTATGTTGGTTTTACGAATAGGAGATGGATTGTACTTTTCCATCTAGGCCTCAGTATAGTCTATTTTTGAGTCCTTCATCTTTTGACACATCTATGACACTGGCTAGTAATCAAGTATCATATGTATGCTTTTATTTCAAAAAATTGTAGTGTAAATTATTTACTTTTTAATTTACATTATTTGTAATTCATATATATATATATATATATATATATATATATATATATATATATATATATATATATATTTGACTCAAGGTTTATCTATCCGTGATTTTAAGACGATATCGACATGAGTGTTGGTGGAACTATAGGTCTAAGCCAAATGGAGGTACATACATCATCCTTTGAGGTTAGTATTTTTATTTATATATAGTTCATTATGATCTTTATCAAATTTTTAAAATTTATTTATTCTATTATAGAACCTCACCACTGCCACATTTGATAGCTATGATAGTGCACCTCCTCCTGTTATAAAATGACATGGTGTGGTTTCATAACGCATGCCCCATTTCTCCTACAAATGGGGACCCCCTAGTAATTTTTTTTTGTCTCCTAGACCCCTAGTTTGGAGCTTGATTCATTTTGTATATCCACCTAGCGCACGTGCACACCTATCCAAGGTGCACAAGTGCACTAGATGCATAATTTTGCTTCTGTCTCCCTTTGGAGATGCACACCTATGCACCTCCAAATGGTGCACACTTACCCCGACCTATTTAAGCTCAGGTGCCCCCACCTTCTTCTTCATTATTCAATACACCTCTTGATCTCCCACACATCCACACCTATTAAGGTGCACTAAATTTGCATAACACAAACAAACCAAAAGGGTTAAAGACACCAAGGTGTACATGTGCACAATTCCCCAAGGTGTGCACATGCACACCTTTATTTGCAATCAAAACTAAAAACATAAAAGAATCCTAGAATAAACTTAAAATCCTAAGTCATAGGTGCACACATGCGCACTTGATCAAGGTGTGCATTTGCACACCTTTGAAGCTTGAACCTTTTCAACACTAGACAAGAATAGTGGTGTGCAGTTGCGTACCTCTCCAAGGTGTGCATCTACACACCATTTTTTGTACCAAAAACATTAATTGTATTATAAGGGTGCACATATGCACACCCCATCAAAAATGAACATGTGTGCACCCTTAGAAAATATTAAAGGGAAAAACTAAGCTTAGTCCCCACAATGCACTTGCATAACACATGTGCATGTGCACACACTACCAAGGTGCATAAGTGCACAACTATGCCCAAAAGACTCTTGGAGTTCTCTTTTGGCACTCCTAGCACACTTGTGAAGGTGCACTATTATTCTTTTCATGGTTATTAGGGGGGATTTAAGCTGGTTTTTCACTACTTTGGTGTTTTGGGTTTGATTTTTCAGCAATTAGGGTTTATTTTAGGTTTTTTTTAAAGATTTCAAGACTACTAATTTTCTATTTTGTGCAAACAAAATAGCTTCCTCATCATCCTCTCTTATAGAGAAGATTGCTCCAATACCCCTTGTTTTCAAGTTTCAAGTTGAACCAAAGAAATCACATTTTTAGGATGGACATTCAAAGATCAAAGATACTAAGTTGGGACACATAGATTAGAACACATTCCTCGTTCTCTACAATAAGCCTAAAGAGAGGTCTATGGTGGTCTCTGCACTTATCTGATCTAGGTTGGTCAATGCAACATCTCATCCTACAACAGTGCAATCCTCAAAACTTATCATGGCATTGGCAGAAAAATATGTGTCAGAAGAAAGAGTTGTTAAAATTTTCATAGGGAAGAAAGTCCTAGACCTTAGACCTAGGAATATTGAGAAAGTGTTCAATCTCCCTAGAATTGATCAATATGTAAAGATAGCTTATGATCGAGTAGAAAGATGGTATAGGGAGAATGATAAGAAGGCCATAGAGATCATACAATCATCATATTTGATTGATAGAACACCAGTGGGATGCAGAGCTGGAAAGGTAGACATGACTAGGTGATATATGAAGGATGACATCAGATATGCCATTGTACCTTTGAGAAAACTCATGGGTCTACTGATAGCTAGGCACCTTCATATATGGATGGTCCATTTCATAGAGACCATCAGAATAGCCAAAATGCCAATTGATTGGGCCACAATGTTGAGTGAAAACCTAGATGAACAACTAGTAGGAGTTAAAGATGACCCCAAGTTTTACATGACATCATATTTGGCAAACTTATTGGCAGAAAGGACAACTAATTAACTGACTGTATAAGAAGGGAAGTATGTAAAATGCCAATGCCTAGCCCTATGCGATATATCCTCAGTTGGTAAAGAAGAAGCTCTCAGATCAGAGCAAGGAGTAATGAATAGTGAATGATGCTTTTATATTTTCAATCATCTGATTTATAGAGGTGATTATGCTAAATGAATGTTAGTAGAGGTAGTAGCAAGGATCACAAAGATCGACACCTACAATATCTAGTTCAAAAAAATCACTTACCTAAGGGTAACTAGTACTATGGTGAATCTGAAGAGACCCCTGAGATATCCATTAGATAGGCTCATCTTATTGGAGATTGATAGATAACTCACATCTACATATGATAGAGTGAGAAAACAACATAAGAAGACATGGGTATGGCCTATTACTATAGGTACATTTGAGGTCAAACAGAAACAAGATATTATGACCTTTGATTCAAAGTGAGATAAATATCCCTTAGAAGATTACAACTTGCCTCCCCCTTATTTTGATAATATTGGCAGAGTTTAGCATTTGGTAGGGGAAGTAGTTTGTGCATGAAGATGCTATAGATGACCATTGGATGAACGCAATAGATGACTATGATATATGAATGAGGGATTATTATAGGATGACTCTATATCTAGTAGAAAAGGCCTTAAAGATAAAGATCCCACTAAAGGTTGTTTAGAAAGACACCCAAGATGTTTTGGATCCATTATACAATGACGACAAAATCTATGATAGGTTGATTATGAATGCAAAGATATATAGAGATGAGAATGTGGATATAAATCAAAGGGAAAGGCACATTATTCAATTGATGAGGGAATGGATCAAGAAGTCTTTTAACCTTGACCTAGTTCCACTGGATGTTACCCTTTAAGCCATAGCACGCCCAATTAAGGGTAAAGGTGCAAAAATTGTAGTACCAACTTTCCCTGCTCAATCCCTAGTCAAGTCAGAAACTATGCATCAACATGAGAGGGATGTTGAGTACTTTAGGGAAGATAAAGGGAAGAATAAGAGGAAAATAGAGTCCCCAAAGTGAGCTAAGCCCGAGATTGAAGAGCCTCAAGATAAAGAGGCAGCTCAAGCCCAAGATATTAAACAAGTGCCCCCAATTGGACAAGAACAAGAATAGGAGCTGGAAGAAGAAGCACAGGAAGCACCACCAGCTAGTCTAGAGGAAGAAACCTCCCCTTAGTTTCCAAGAAGGCTAGGGTTGAGCCTATATTGAAAAAGACAAGAAGAGGGAAGCTACAAAAGAAACTCATTCCCATCCCTAAAATTCTAGAGACCATCCTTGACGCAGATGCAGAAGAAGATGAAGATGAAGAGGATAAGCTCGCTTTGAGTCAAATGACTCATTTGGGCAGGGCTACAATAGAAGAGAGGAGGAGAAGCTTGACCATAATGTTGCCATCCATTCCTAGGCAATCTATTTAGGTTACAATTTTAGAAGATGAGAAACAATAATGGATCAAAGAATAGGAAGAGCAAGAAACATATGTCTTTGACATTTCTAATTTTGACTTTATGCTAGTAGGAACCAAGATGGTGGGAGATGAAATATCAGGTACACCTATGAATCAAACCTTGGGAGATGATTGGAACCAAATGCAACCTCTACCACAAGGGCCTCTAGGCATGCCACCACCACCATCTCAGGATATCTCATTCTTGGATAAAGGCCCAGTCACTCCTCTCCCTCCTGTTACTGATGAAGAAGAACAAGCAGTAGATGAAGAAGAGCATAGACAGATGCCAACCAATGAAGTATCAAAGGAGGGACATATACTTGAAGAACCTCAACAAACTTCTTAGGATATAGAGGCAAGGACTTTGGCTACAACAGATACAAGAACTCCCAATATAGATCTCTCTCAAAAAGAGAAGACTCTAGAAAGGAGTGATAAGGGAAAAGGGCCAATAGTATGAACCTCCTCTTCAACCAAATACATGTCTCCCATAGGCATTACACCAGCCTAATTGAAGAGGGAGGTTATGGTCCCGAAAAAGAGGTAGCTAAATGTGAGTGCAATGGAGGGAATGGATGAGCTAGTGAAATCCATCAAGAAACCTAAGCCACCTATGAGTGATGCATGAACATTGGCCTTCGTAATGAAGAACCAAGATCAGGAATTGCTTGCACATATTTCTATCCCTCCTCCACATGTTAACACTAAGGACTTGACCCCTAAAGACTATCAAATCAAGGAGGTCCTACTAGGGAGACCCACAATAAATATAACCAAGGTATTAGTCACTACAAGTATAAAGGAAGTATTCAAACACATGGATGAAGATGAGTCCAAGTTGATAATGCTAAGGAGAAAAAATGAGCTTATGAGAGGCTATTTACATGGAGTAGTGGGCCCCATTGACCTAGATAGTCTAGAGATCACTCTTGCTACAACATTAGAGAGGAGAGATAAGGGGAGTGTATATATAGATTCATTTTTGTGCGCATGTCAGAAATGACATGATAGCTTTGAGGATAAAGGTGTATAGATTGTATTGGCTAATTTGAACCTATTGCATCATGTTTAGTCTAGTTCAAAAAAGTTGGTGTCTATGTTGAACCAAGACATTGGGCAATTGGATGAGGTGCATATTGGGGAAAGGACCTCCAAGCACTTCAAACAATAAAGGGTGAAAGGTATCATATACTTATGGAGGTGTACTTGGCTAAGGAACTGGATTAGTTGGAGGACTATATTGAGAAGATAGAAGCTAGTAATAAAGTAATGGAAACATTACATGAGGGTATATAGAAGCTGAGAGATCAAACACAAGCAGAAATTTTAGAAGTTGAGAAGTATTACAGCGATGCATACCTTAATATTTTTGAAGATGAGTTAAAGACTAAAATCATTCTAGAGCAATTAATTCTCCAATAGTTCTAAAAAACTTTCATAGATGCTTTGTCAGAAGAAGATATCAAACATACATTTAGGACTGAAGAGGTAATGTTGAAGCTAGACACTAAGCTTGAGGATTTTATGGATATTCATATGGAGGTTAGCAATTACCAATAAATAGTAAAAGATAAGTATAACACTTTGGATTTTCCAGATGCTACCCAAGTGACAGAGATTATAGAGAAATTCAAGAGAAAACATCCAAACATCACTCTGATATAAAGGGGAAGAAAATGTAGAAGCTAGAATTTTAGTTTTGACACTTGGGAAAATTTTGGATTTTTTGAACTTGCCACCAAGGTGCACTTTTCATAGAGGTGCGTTGACAATTTTGAAGAAGTAAATAGCATGCCAATAGTTAACTACTAGTTACTAATTTAGAGCTTTCTATCCATCAAAAACACATTCTAATGGTAGTTCAACTCCTAAAAATGCCTAGAGAAGGTTACGCTTCTATTTTTAAAGCCTCTAGTGACTCTCAAATCCTCTTCTAGCTTCCTTCTTCTTATCTACTCTTTTTTCTTTGTTTTAAGACATGTAAAGGCTCATGCACCCATTAATTTATATAAACAAGGGTGGAGTCCTACTTAGCACCATTTACAGAGTCAATATGTCTATAATTAGATTTGTTTTATTAGTTTAGAAGCATATGTTTTCATTAAGAGATCTCTCACTCTCAACACAAATTGAGGAGATGATTTCTTAAAAATGCAAGGATGTAATATGTATTCCAAGCTATTATTTTGATGAAATAATATATGCTATTGGCACTCTCATTTTGAGTGTAGTTATTCTTGCCGAAGTTTGTTATTTTTTTGAATTCTTGTTCATGAATAATAATGGAGCCAATGGTTTTGTTGTGGTGATTTGATCATGTGATATTTTAGTTCTAGTTTTTTCTGTATGTTGACGAATTCCACTAACATATCGAGTTGGAGAAGAGATCAACCTATTGTCCCTACACAGCTTCTTGTCTCGCATGAGTGCACTTTTCGTGGCCTTGTGATTCGATGACAAGTGAAACATCTTTTTATTTTTACTAAGTTTACATTAATGATTGCATCAATGGATTTGAGCAAGCACTGCTCCTAGTTTCATTGGTTTTCTACCTGATCTTTTTGACAATTTAACTTGCAGATGTGTTGTTACCATGGTTTATGTCCATTAGGAATTTTTCTTTCAAGTGATTTTCTTTAATCTCTTATCACCTTATCTTCATTATTTACTTTTATAACACTTGGTTAAATTAGGAATTCATATAATTGCATTGTTAGATTGCATTCATCATAAAACCGAAAATATGAAAAATATATCTCTCTTTTGTGGTTACTTTTTGAAAAAACAAGTAGATTGAACATCTAATTTGAAATTGGTTAGAAACAACAAAGGCCTCCCTATGAAAAAACACATTTATCTTCTACTGAGTAGATTTCAGTAGGTCACAAGATTGCCCAGAACCTTGGAGTTGATCCTAGATTAGCTTTTCAAGAGAGAAATTTGAAAGGATTCCCGCCTTTAAGAATTGTGCAAAATGATAGCTCAATAGGACACCTATCTCATGTGGTATTATTTTGAATAAGTACTAAATATTTTATTTTATTTGTAAGCTAGATTTTGAAACCCATTTCAATTAAGCATGCACATACTGTCTTCTTAGGATGCCACCCAGGATGTGACACATGATGCCCCACATAATGAGACACACCATGTTACACAAGATGATCCATTTGAATCCTCTTCACATGGGGTAAAGAGGACTGCAGATCAGATAGATTAGGTCTTTTGGCGTCTTTATATTATGTTTTTATGACACATGATTTATTATGATACACTTTGTATTAGGAAAATTATCTATATTATATATATTATTTGACTTCGTAGATCATGTTATCACATGTTATATATTTTTATGACTTCTTATCATGCTAGTGTATCCAATATAGATTCTTACGTTATCATGTTATAAGTATGAACCGTTTTATTTATTGTGACATTTTTTTAAACGCAAAAATGGATAGGTAACCATATATATATATATATATATATATATATATATATATATATATATATATTGATTCAAAGACTCTTTTGGGAAAGAATTAGGAAGAAAACTTGAAATCCTCGTCATATACAAGTGGAAATTGATATATGAAATTACATAAGATTTGCATGGTTTTTATCTTCCACTATCAATTCTTGAAATACCTTGTCAACTTTTATAAAATCCCGTAGATTTAAGTCTTCAATATTCTCCCCATTACATCCTAAGGTAGCAAGATAGTCTGCCAGCATATTTCCTCTCCTTAGAGTGTGGGAAATGTGAACCACTTTGAATGCATAAAAAAGAAGCCAAATTTGTTGAAGGATGTATGATAATTTCCAAGAGTATGATTCCTATTCTATGCATGACATATTGTATTCATGTTATGACACATTTTGTTAATATATGGTACATGAACAATAATTTTAATAATTTTAATAAATATAGGAACATTAATTTAAATAAGTTTGAATGTAAAATTAATGGAAAAATATAGGTCATTACTTGAATTGAAAAAGAATTTAATATCAAGTGCACACCATTAGCTTTCAAATAGAAGTGAACTCCTATATTCTACATAACTGAACTCATATATTTAAAAAAAAAAGTGAAGTCATATATATGTAACACAATGTGAAGGACATAAATAGAAGAGAACTCATGTTTTTAAATGTTTACAACATGTTTTGATTGAAATAAGAAATTGGTTGAACACATTTCCTCAAATGAGGTCCTACAAAATAAAATTAAAAAAAAAACATAAATTGAAATGATAGTAAAAGCATAAATTAATAAGACCTATTTGTATTATGTAAATGTGTTTAATGTATGTACTCACTATGTGTAATTGTACAATATGTTGATGTTGGATCCATCTTAAACATTTAAACTTGCATAAGTTGTACATTAGACCTAAATAAGAGGTATATATAAGTTCTCTAATTTTTTATGAACAATGCATACATACATTTAAATTATATAAGGACATATATAAAAAGAACACAATAAAGAAAAACTTACATGTATGTATTTTATAGTCATCCTACTGTACCATCTACATCCTCTATCTTTTGCAATGCATCTATGATTTCCTCATGGTATTCCATTGAAATTGTCCATAATACCTTATTGTCGGGTCTCCCTTTGTACCTTTCTAATTTGATATTCGTTGCCACAACCAAATGAGAATAGTATAAAATCTTCTTTTTTGATTGGTAGTCTTCAAATATTGGTAAACCATTTTTTATTGTTAGGTATGTACGTAGCCAGGTGCTAGCTACAATGATAGACCCAATTGGGTTCTCAAAACCATCATCATCTACTTGATGGCATATCAATTTTTTCTTAGGTTCCACACATCTAGCTAGCCAATACTCAATCTATTCATCATTATCATCAAGTGCAATAATAGCATAAACATGTCCTACAAGATAAGATAAAGTACATAAATAATAATCACATGTGTATGCAAATAAATAATACATTAATGACATGTACATAAATAAATAATATAAATTGAAGCATAATCACAACAAAATTAAATTAAATTGTGCATACTAGGTTGTATGAGGTCTGAAATACGACCATAGTCTTCTGATGCAAATGTCACTTTTGGGCCTTCATTTACTATATCATCTTGAAAATATGTGTCACTAGGTGCTAATGAATTCTGTTGCCAATCTTCAACCCATTTGGTATTCTCACATTCTTCTCATTCACCTATAAGACAAAACTAATAAAAACAAGCAAGCTCCCTAGTCCATACAATCCAAGTGTTAGAATCTTAACTCTGAAATGAATGCCATTTAGCTGACCTGCTAATTGTCTCACAATCATATCTTGAAAGGATATTCTTCTCTTCAACTAGGCAAAAGAAACATATGATTGTAGAGTTCTGACTTGATCCTATGTATAAATATTTGTTACACTATTCCACAATGTCATGTGTATTTTTGAATTTGGCTTTTTCCTCAAATCTTAATTGTTCTCTACAAAAGGGCTCTCTTCATGCATATACCAACACCATCATGTTATCCTTTACCATTTCTAGCCTAAAAAATACTCCACATATGTTGGATATTAGTTTTCCTATGTGTACTACTCAACCAATAGAACATTCTAGCATTCTTAAATTGTCCTATACAATTATCTAACCATATCCAATATTCTATCATTTGAATTTGTCTCTCTCTTAAATTATTGTTAAAGACCTTGAAATAATATTCGACAAACTCAGATGAATGAAGTTTATTATCAATCATATAGAAATGGTACTCTCTCAATATTTTTTGATCCTCCTCTATATTATTAGGTGCATTCCTATAAAATATATGAACAAAAATTGCTACATGCATTAAATTGTAATATTGCACTTGTACCTCATCTTGGGGGGCAAGTTTGTAGTTCTGTGCAAATTCAACAACTAAAAGTATAGTACCAATTGGAAATGTGTTCTTATATATGCAAAAGTGTCCATCAAGCATCTATCATACTATATTGTTTAACATATTTTGTTATGATCACACTCTTAAACTCATCCATAAATGCATGACAACTAACTTTATCTGTAACTAGATCACATCTTCTTCCAATCTTCACATCCTTTAATGGATATTCAATATTAATTTTGAATCTTTTTACATCAACTAATTGTTGTCCAAAAGTAGTCAAAAAAATTTCATGAAAACATTTATCTAACAATGTAACATTGCCAATCGTATCACATATACCAGAAAGACATGCATTAAAAAGAAAATATTGGTCA
The DNA here is from genome assembly GCA_028749045.1 of Cupressus sempervirens. Classification (NCBI taxonomy): domain Eukaryota; kingdom Viridiplantae; phylum Streptophyta; class Pinopsida; order Cupressales; family Cupressaceae; genus Cupressus; species Cupressus sempervirens. The sequence goes on from CM053789.1 coordinate 622,079,596, forward strand.
TTAGGTGGGTTACAAAATAAACCTAATATGAAATCCTTTATAATTTGAGGTGGTATTTTTATACCACATTCCTGGCACATTTCTTTACTATGCATGGTACTATGCATAGATCAAAATACATCATAATGGTAATAAAATTGAACACGAGCTTTACAATAACATGTGATTATTTCCTTGTTAATCCTTACATACCATGGTTTACACTTTTCAAAAGATCTTTGACTAATGGTAATAGTTAACACCTTATCATCTAAAACTTTTCTAAACAATTTAGTTTGAGTCATGCCCAAAAGGTGTTTAGGATGCGGATCATGTATTTTTGAGCCAACACTCAATTTAAGAAGATCTCTTAAATTAGGTGATACTATTGTATTATCATGCCAAAAAAAATTCAAACAAACTTTTGAATTTGCTAGTAAGTTTCATATAAGATCTCGAGAGTCTACCACTAGAAGTCCACTAACTATTTGCTAGATCACATTCAAAGTTAAACATTCTCTTTACAACTCTTTCTAAAGTTTTATGACTCACATTAAGATATCAACGTATGTTACTAATCAAGCTTTTGTCAGTAGATATACTTTAACTAAAGCTATTGTTATTGCTCTTCATGTTGCATTCTTATCTTTAGAGTGATTTCTCTTTCTGATAATATTAAAGGCACTAGCAACAATGGATACAAATGGTTTTTAAAGACTAATTTTTATTCTTGAGCTTTGTACACATTCCTAACCTTTTCATTACTTTTCACATTTTAGACATTTTAATTAGCTGCAACATCAACTAAGGCTGAAACTCAAATTTCTTATTATACAAAAAATGTTTATATAATCTATTAGCATGTGTCCTAATCTATCTCCATGAAACCAATCCATGAAGATTATCTAGCACATCATTAGAAAAATGAAAAAAAATATGTTCACACACTTTAGTATCATTGAAACATATTTTTTCAGTACTTGGTGTTTCCATGTCTACATGCATATAATTTTTATTTTCAATGTTATTTGGTATTTGAATCTCATTTTCATTTTTTCTTGGTATTTCTTTTGGGGCTTGCATTTCCATTGGAGTTTTTTGTGCATGATCATTTGATAATCTATTTTCATGAAGAAAACCTAAATCATTTAAATCATACAACTTGCTTATACAAAATTACCAATTTCATCATGAGAATAAACTCGAGGTTTTGGAGACATACCTGTATTGAATGTTTGATTAGAATGTGAACCTAAATCTCATTGTATTGGGTTCTCTTCTTCAGCGTCTTCATCCATCGTGGTATCCTCAATGTATTTCTCTTCTGAAACAATATTTGAAATTGAAGACTTAGTATTGCTCAACTCTCTAATTCTTTGTCTTCTCTCTCATTAATGTTGTGCTTCCTTCTCTTTGTTTGTTGCAATCTCCTCATTTGTTAGAACTTTTATTTTCTTCTTTCTTTGTTGTTTTGGTCTCATGTTTGCACCAAATTTGAATTCAAATCAATTAGAGCAAGTGCAAATTGTAGAAGATGACAAGAAAACAAAATAATATAACAAAATTTCATCATTGCAGCTCAAAATTGTCAATCAATCATTACAATGATTGTTAAATGCTTTGTAGATCATCTTTGGGGCCCAATGGGTACTTTGGATCGGGAAACTAATTCCTAAATTAGGTGTCTAATTTTTAAATAATTGAGTACCCGATTATTTAAAAATCAGGTACCCAATTTGTACAACTAAATTAGAATTAGGCACCCAATTTTTGAATTGAGAATCGGGTGCCCAATTCTAAAGCCATGGGTAGGAATTTCCCTTTGGCATCAAGTTTTTCATTGGGGAAAGGAATAGTATAGGCTTGGTGGGACCAAGCGCATGCCTTTATGTATCAAATTTTGACCAAGACAATTATTCAACAACTTTAGACATTGTCAAAAAATTTATACAGTCTTCATCATTGATTTTCTTGACAAAACAAAAATCCATTATAGGGCTTACAGTTTTGATTTCAAAAATATAAATTTTATAGTGTTATGAGTTCATTTTCTATTTTTTCATTATTTATTATTTAAAAGTGTCACTTAAACATAAAATAGTGAGATTCACTAAAACTTTAATAACTCTTTTTAATTTTTCATATCTCTTAAATTAATTTACATGTCATCAATATGCACATAATTCTTTTGAAGTTAAAAATAATAATTTGAAAAAGTTAAATTTTGATTAAATAATGGTGTCTATACATGTGAGGTTATAGAAACTAGCTTAATTATCAATTAAGAATTAATAAAAAATTAATCATTAAATAATTAAAGAAAATTATTCTCATCAATCTTTGGTATGTCAAGTAACTTCTTTTAAAAGGATTGACAAAAATTCATTTAGTTGTGTCAAATTATGGTGTCCATACACAAGTGTGGTATGGTCTTGAAACATGCATTTTGAAAAAGTTGTTTTTAAAGATCCATACCAAAAAAATCTATCATATGGGTATACAAATAAATTGCATATTCAAAAAGGAGATTCTGGGCACTACAATTTTTATTTCTAAATTTTTAAATATTTAATCTCTAAATACCTCAAATTTTGGCATCAATTGACAATACATTTCAAAAATAGGAAAAAACTTTCATTTTTTGGCCAAATGTGAGACCCAACTTCTTGCATTGACCCCTTAATATTATTGTTATCTTTGGGTTATACTATTTCTTATTTACATACTATAAGAGCTGTGTTGCTTGACCTTTTCCTCTGAGAATATTCTTGCAAGAAAAAGAGATTTGATATCAGATTTAGAGGGAGTTTGACACTTCAAAAAGGTAAAGTTACTCAGAAGATTGATGTTTAGAGGGAGTCTAACACATCTTTCTAATATATTAGATAGAGGATATGTTTTAGTTAATATTTGAAGATATTGATCATATTATTATCAGAGGGAGTTTTGAATTTATGTCAACTTTTGGTATCATGTATGTGATTTCATGATTTAATGGGCCTACCCCTTGTGCATGTAATGAGGAAATGAGGACTTCCAAATGGTCATCACTTGTATTTGTAGAAGTTATTGAAAGGTGACGATCTTACAAATAACTTAATTTTCTATTATGATGGTCTATGCAAAGCATGATAGATTATACTTTGCATGGTGGATGTTTATATGGTAATCATAATACAAAATGCATTCACATACCTTTGCATGGTGGATGTTTATATGGTAAACATTATGAGAATGGATATACACATACCTTATGAACATTTTGAGTATATGATGAATGTTATGCAAATTGATGTTCAAAAGACTATTACATAAAGTACTTGTCGAATATCATATGAGATGACATTCAAGAGGTCATTATTCATAGTAATTAGTGAAAATATTGTAACTCAACATTGATGAGGCCATTTCTCAAAGAGTACATGGTGAATTTCATATTAAATGACATTTAGAAGGCCATTACTCCCAATATCTTTACTTAGAGTATTTGGTGAATATCATTTGTTGATATTCTAGAGACCAATACTCATGATATCAAATGTGATATCAAGATTTTGAATATCTTCTAATCAAAGGTATTCTTATATTACATTGAGGTAATATATGGTCTTGTATTTATCCTCCCTAATTAAGAGTGAGTGTCAATGTTAGTGTAATATCAATCGGATAAAACTCTCTCTCTCTCTCTCTCTCTCTCTCTCTCTCTCTCTCTCTCTCTCCCTCCTTGTGTGTGTGTGTGTTAAATAAATAACTACTATATTAAATAATAATGAATAGGCATGTCTCGTGAAGGGACATGTCTATCCATATTTGATCTAATATAAGAGAGATGGCTTCCATTTGGAAAGTATATACCAAGAAAGAAATACAACTATATTTGTAGTGATCCATGAAAATCAACATGAAAGGTAAATTATATTTATTTCAATAAAATGAGATGAATACATCAACAAATACAAAATTGTATTTTTTTTGATAAAAAAAAAATCTTATTAATATTGTACAAATATAATATTTTTTGTTGAACATTACTATGACTTTTGTTTGCGTCACATTTTATTGAGGTATCTTTGAAATCACTATATAAGTAAATCAAAGTTGTCATACTCATATTGTTCATCATAGAATACATCTCCCTAAAAAGGCCCATGAATGTAGTGAGTATGTCAATTATAGTGTAGCATGTTTCAATTATTTCTCGAATTGAAGTAGAACCTTTTCCTTTGATGGCATGCGGATGAGATGTTATAAATTTATACATGTTGATGAGTTCCTTTCTTTGGTTCATAATTTTTTTTTCTCCAATTGTTGGATCTTTTATCATTGAAGTAATTTGAATTAATGCTTGAAAGTGCAAGACATGTAATCTAGTTGTCACTTGTAAAAAATATTCTTAGAATTGGTATTCATAACACCAATGATTTTTAATGATTGGAATCTATAAATGATTGAGATTTCAATGATGGAATGACATTTATACAAAGTAAAAAGATTGACATTTGAGATATCAGTTTTGAGAATTTAGTTATAAATGACAACTCAATTACAAGTCTTCCACTTTCAAGCATTAAGTCAAATGACTTCAATGATACATAAGTCCAACAATTGGGAAGAGATCTTATAAATTAATGAAAAAGTCATCGACATGATTAAATTCATAACCTATCATCTACCAACAATTAAGGTAGAGACATTACTTCAAATCATGAAATAGTTGAAATAATCTTGATTTACTTACACATGGACTTCAAAGATATTCAAGCAAAATGTAATGTGAGATATAGGCATTATAATATGCAACGATTTTTTCATGGTACACAAAAAAAATTGTACTTATCAAAATATAAATATAATTTTATTTTTATCAAAATAACATATAATGTTAAATATTTATTGATATGTTTTTTCCATATTATCAAAATAAAACCTAATTTATATTCTAATAGACACATTTTCATTTCTTTCATATATAATCAAAAATTGACACAACATATACAATATACAAATAATGAACTACTAAATGTTGCATGCAACGTATTTGATAAAATAATAATTGTAAAAAATTTAGACAAAAAACATAATTATAAAAGTTTTTTATTGAATTGAAAAATTTATTATACTCATATTTATTCTACACCAAAAATTCATCCAATAAGTCATAAATTATAGATAAATTTGAGTGTTAAAATAAATAAAAATTCCTACAATCATAAGAAAATATGATTAAGTAATATAACAATCATATCAAAATTCTTTACCATGTTAAAAACTTTTTTGTTGCAAGTTTCTAGATTTATATTAAGATTTTATTGAGGGTTAGTTTCTACCTTTAATGCATGATAAGTCTATAGTTTTCATTTTCTTCTTTCTAATTAATCTACCTCAAAAATGAGGCATAAGAAACATTTAACCTATAGTCTTGTTAATTTAGCCGATAGGCTATTTGTGGGAACTATGTTCCCGAAAATTAAATTCTTGACAGAAAATTTGCAAGTTGGCCAGGAAAATTTCGCTCGAAAATTGAAAATCCTTCCTGTTAATTATTTATCGGTCATTTTTTTTTATCTCCCTCCACTTTTAACTCTTGTTTTGATATTTATTAGTTGTTATCTCCACTTTTAACTATTGTTTTTCTTTTTCTATTTATTAGTTAGTTGTGATCTCCACATTAGCTCATGATGTGATTTATTCATTTAACTTTTAATTTTTAAAATTGATTTAGATTTTAGTTTTTAAATTATTTTAATTTTTTAAAATATTAGTTTAATTTTTTCTTTAAATATTTTTTATTTTTAGTTTCTATAGTTTATTTAGTCAATAGAATATTTGTTAGACTTATTATTTTTTGTATTTCTCTTATTAATTTTTCATAATAGATTTTTTGATGAGTTTTTTTAATGATTTTTTTTTCATATTTGTTAAATTTAATTTAAATAAATAATATTTATTAATGTATTTAAAATATTTTAGTAAATATTATGTTATTTAAATTAAAAATTAATAATAATCTAATTTATTTACATAAAATTATATTTTGAATATCCACTTTTAACTATTATTTTTCTTTTCTTATTTATTTAAAAAATAGTTACTTGTGATCTCCACATTAGATTATGTTGTGATATCTATTTATTAAACTTTTGATTTTTTAAATTGATTTATATTTTAGTTTTTAAATTACTTTAAATTATTATTTTTATATAAGTTTAATTTTTTTTTAAAATATTATTTTTTCAGTTTCTATAATTTATTTAGTCAATAGAATATTTGTTAGAGATGTCACTATTTTTCATATTATTTTTTGTATTTCTTCATAATAAATTTTTTGATGGTTTTTTTTAATTTTTTTTTTTTTCATATTTGATAAATTTAATTTAATTGTAAAATCTTGAAATTATTGAACATGTTTCTTAAGCAATATTCAAATTTCTTAAATATTGTAAATTTTATATCTATGTTTTAGTCTTTAACTTTTTAATTTTTGTATTTTCATTTAAAAAAAACTTATATATACATTATTCAATGTTCATTTTACATTTTTTTTCTTAAATCTCATTTCCTATCGGCGCACTTGTAGCATGTACAAAAAGTATGCAATGTACAAAAGCATGCGACTGCTAGTTTAATTATATTAAGTGATTTTTATTTTTATTTTTTAATTTATACTTAGTGGAAACTATTATTGTCAGTGGTCTTTTTATTTTATCAATCAAAAAATTCTGTAAATACTGCATGTTATTTCAAGTGGCATTGGAAAAATAATTCACTCTATAATCTGTAATATGCCATTTGGCATGATAAAGAGACGTGGAAATAAATAATAGAGCACTACTCTAGATCAATAGGATCTCTTTACCCTTGGGAAATTGAGTCTAGTGAAGAAGTCAAACAATAATTCATTCCCGAAGAAGGGCAAGAAGAAGTACACTAAACAACACCAAAAAAAAATATACTTCGCAATTGCGAATCCTGAATGTTTAATTAAAATTGTTTGGGATTTTTGAGGGAGGTGAAAAATGTGTAGTCAAAATAAATACGTCTGTGTAAGATGGATGGGAATCATATGTATTCTATGTTTCTGCGCTGGAACTCTTTTTACAGACAGGTACTCTCTCCTTGTAGAATTTGATGTTGACAATAATCTGCAGTTCGTGAATATTTTGAAAAAGTCTTAGGTTTAATGTTTCAGTTTGAATTGTTGATGAAAGCTCATAATTTCTAATCCGTGCCACCATATTTGGAACAATTGTTCAAAATTTCATATTGGTTCATGGCAATTTCAAAAGAACTGGTATTTCACAAGAAAACTCCTGCAGTACTCCATATAATTTCTTTCATCTGCTTTGGATTTATAGAATCTTAGATGCAATCAGGAAGGTAGTGCTTTTCCATCGCATTTTTTTTTCCCAAAAAAATGATGATGCTATTTGAAACATCAACTATTTGTTATGGAACTTCTTCAGATCAAGAGGCTAAGGCATTCAACCAAAGTCACCTAGGGTTCATAACATATGTCTTTCCATGCCAGTGCTTAAAATAATAATGGAATATGAGCCCAATAATTTCACCAACTAGTCTGTTGAACTTAACATTAGTGGCCACTATTTTAGTCATTTGTTTTGCTATTAACTAAGGCAATGCCTAGGATCATCTATGAATAAATCAGAAAAATTTGTTAACGCAATTCTATTTTGCTTTATTTACTCTTATTTTTGTGTCTTGTTTTGTTTTTCAAAATCTTCTTTCCTCCATATAATACGATTTCAAACTCTTGTATATGCATAGACTTCGGTTTAACATGCTATGTTTTTGATTGATCTAATCTTTTAGGGCTCGTTTGGTTCGTGGATATCAACAAGAATTAGAATTGCGAATTCTAAAAAAATCGTAATCCATTGTTTGGGTCGACAAAATGAGAATTGGAATACGAAAAAATTAGAATTATGTATCCTCATTTATCCCCCAATTCAAGGATTCAATCTTCCTTCCAAATAGTTGGTATTGCTCAAATACTCGTTTTAATTCCAATTTTGGAAAAAACTAGCATTGCAAATTAATACAAGAGAAACTTTTTTTAAAGTCCGATAGACTTAATTTTTTTTGGCGCTCAAACTTTTTGTCTGCTAGATTATATTCATTTGCACTCCATTTTATCTCTGCAAACGTTTTGCTCCATTTTCTCTGGTTTCTCACGTTGTTATTTGCAGATCCATTTTTTCTCTGCCAAACATTTTGCTCTCCATTTTCTCTGGTTTCTCAACATCTCTACAAAGGTATAGTTTCATTTTTCTCTCCATTTTGCTAGGGTTTAATAGATTTTTCTTTGAATATGAGGCCCTTCTTTTTTTGTTCATTACGGTGTTGTTGTTTTTACTTGTGAGGAGCTGCGCAAAGGCATATGCGCTACTTACCCAGTCCATTATTTCTTCTTTGGTCGACCAAACTCCAATAAAATGGTGGTACTTTTGTGTTGAATGCAAATTCACTGATTTTTTATGGCTTCTTTCTTGCGCTAACTCTGCCTTTGTGCATTTTGCTGAGGTTTTGGTCGCGAGTTCGAACCCTAGCTGTCACAGTGGCCATTTGCTTCACTAACAGGGCAGTTTGTAGATTGTTTCCTCTAATTTTTTTCATTTTCTTTTGGTTTAATTCATCTACCATTGTGAGTTTTGGCATGGCCATGCCTCATATCCAATTCCAAAAATGTGCAACCAAACGGTGAAAATGTGTATTTTCATAATGAATTCTTGGTGAACCAAATGGTCTCAAATCAAATCCTCAAAACGATAATCTGGATTTCAAGTTCCAAAATTCCAAATCAAAGTTTCTGAATGCCAATTCTCAAATCATATTCCAGCAACCAAACGGGCCCTTAAGGTTTTGAATTAGGTTATGTTTATTCCCGAAATGTTTCATAATGAAATTCAGTTGATCCATTATAAACAGTAATGAACATTATTTCCCTTTATTTTTATGGGTTTAAAAGAACCAGTTAATATTTTCCATATTGATTTTAGCTTTTGTCTTTGTTGCCAATATATTCAATGGATTTATCATGCCCGAATATCTATTATTTCTTTGTGGAATTGGTTACCCCAATATCTATTATTTCTCTATGGAATTGGTGTCTTCTTCCTTTCTGTTTGTAAAGTTCAGTTACTAGCAAGCCCTTACACCGTGTTTCCTAAATAAATAAATAATTGTTCATTGTTCATTAATTTTCCATTTAAGTATTTCTAATTGCCCTCAAATTGTATTTAATTATTTAAATCCTTTGTCTTGATTGAAATATCTAATTTAATTTCCTTCTGAATGTTTGTGTTACTTTCAATTGATTTAATAGAAATTTTTGCTTGCTAATTTGTCAGTATCTAAAACTCGTCAAGAATAAAATGAAAGGACTGGGTAGTTTTGGTGCTTCACAGCTTCATGGCTTGCTCCATTCAAAAAATATATATAAATAGAAGTGATTTTATGTATGCAGTGCCACTGTATACGGTCTCTTAGTGTAGTTCTTGTATCCAAATTTAGCTCAGATTGCAGATGATTAGACGACCATGATTTTATTTTCTCAAGTACTAAGTTATAAAGAATTTCAGATATTGGTTTCCATAATGAGCTTAGGGAAAGTGTTAGCTTTGTTAAACATTATTGTTATGCATCTGATGTTTTGGCAAAATGTGGAATTTTTTTTGAGAACAAATGACAATGTAATTTTGAGAAATAGATGTCAAGATCAGAAATTACAAGTAGTTTAGGATGGCTAAGACATGAACCGTTGAGTGTGTGGATTAAAAAGATATTAAGATATCTCATAAGAAATTTATGCCAATAGCTAAATTGATTTTCAAATTTTGTGGTCATTGAACAAGTTGCCTTTTAAAATATGTCAAAAAGAGTAGGAAAATCTTGTTATTGTTAATGAAATATACTTATATTCTTTCCCCAGCTGTGGATCAGAAGCTTGGTGAAGAAATGGTTATAATTGGAGAAGTAGAGAACACACGGAAGACAATTCATGAAGTAATAAAAATATTAAAATTACCAAATGTAAAAATAGCATTAGCATTTTTTGAATGCATAATAATTCAATTGTTGAGTGACACAAGCTAAAATTTATCTTATAGGATCTTAGGCAAGACCAAAGCCTTTAATTGTCGTTGCTATAAATATAACTTTTAGCAGCAGAAACAATGGGGTCTGTTTGGGAAATTTGGATGCCACAAGGTTCGACTAACTATTTTAAGTTTTGCTAAAGTTGTTAACTACTTAAGGTCAAACAACAGAGTTGTAAAGCTTTTGTGCCCTAGAAGTGTGATATTTTACGAAATACATTTAGTGAAAACATTCTCAATAAAGCAATATTAATATATGTTATAGATCTGATTGCTGGAACACTTTTCTTTCAATATTGTGACCTTATTTTGTAGGTTGTTTGCTGATGTAGTGTTATGCCCGATGGTATTTTGCATCGTGCTATCGATGCAGAGGATGTTCAACACAAAGATTCATTGAGGCTTCATGTGCCCTTCTGAACATCTACAAAAGCTTTGTTATTTTTGAATCATGCTTTCAAAGCATCTTGACTTGTTTGACCTTCTTTTTTTCAGGAAGAGATTGAAGGCTACCATGAACTATCTGCTGAGACAAAGATCTATGTTACAACTGCTAGTGGCCAAATGAGATACTGACTTTTATATCAAGGTTGGTGATGATGTGCACATAAATCTAGCTACACGAGTTTCATCCTTATTTTGTAAAATAGCTTACATGCTCAAGGAAACAAGCTAAAGGAAATCTTAAGATTATGTATTCAGATCATATTAAACTGTGATTAAAGTTTTTCATATAAAGGAAATATTTTGTAAGAATTGAAAACCACAATAATTGTTAGATATGAAAAAAACTTCAAGATGTGGAAATATATAAAATTTGAAAAGTCAAAAGTTGATTTTATTCACATAACTATATAATTCAATATCCATTTCTTAAATGGAAAATCTATACATATTGACAAATAGTCGAGAATAATTAAAATCACAATCATTATTACATATCACCAATTTCTCTAAATACACTTGATAATGCAAAACTGACCACATATCGATACCATATACAAAGCAAAGTACAAATGTTGAAAATGAATCATATGATCATAAAATCTTTTGTCAAAACTATGTCGACCTACACGTCAAACATGAATGTATCTTCAGTACATCATATGATATAAAGCATATATAAATAAAACATATAAATTAACATGCCATCGAACTTTAGTGTCCATCTGCATGTAATCTCATCTTTGAGCCATCAGAACTATGTCCATCTGCTATCATGAGACGGAAGAGTGGTCCAAGCGCTTTTACCACCCAACCATGGAGTGGTTAGCTCCTTGAGGTTCTCCGGTTAAGGAGAACTACCTGACCCTGGCACGAGAAGGCTAGCAACTCAGCACAATTGGATCAAAAAGATTTGGTGCAGCCTTTGTGCTTAATCTACTTACACATATGTCTAGTAGAAACATACACAAGGATGTGGGAGAGGGAAAAATAATGTAAAAATAACCGAATGCATTTCAGTCATATGCATAAAAGTTTTACCAAGCTTGGCCAAGCATCATGAACCAGTTAAGTGTAAAGATTGGTAGGTAAATTTCTAAGAAAAAACAATATATTTCCCATAAATTACCCTCCTCTTTGATTCCACATTCAGCACCCATCTTTATTACTCGATCATTGTAAAGATGATAATTATAATTTCACGCATTGATTCTAACAATTTCATTCTTTCAAGACAAAAAAAACAACTCTCAATAGATAATCTATTACTAGACCTTCAATTTACAGGGATCGAAATTCACGTTTTAATACCATGAATTTTTTTCAAAGAGCTTCTTTTTATCTAATTTTCTAAAATTTCATATATCATTCTAGAAAGAAATTTTTTAGCTATGCTAACTGTTTGTTGGTTATCTTTCTCATATTGTAAAATTTAGAATTCAGATCATAGGAAAAAAATATATATATAAAACAAAATAATTTGCCAAACTACTCTCTAATTTTTGTTTTGCTGTTGGTTTTCTAATCAAATTTGAATAATTATTGTAAAATTTAGAATTCAGATCATAAGCAAAAAAAATATATATAAAACAAAATAATTTTCCAAACTACTCTCTAATTTTTGTTTTGCTGTTGGTTTTCTAATCAAATTTGAATAATTATAGATGACAAAAGTTGGCTCATTAATCGTAATGATGCATCTTTCACTATTTCTTTTCATCTTTAAAAAAAAATGGACGAATATGTTCCAACTATGTTAATTACAACTGGTTACTCTTTGGAAGTGTTGGTGATTTGAAAATCCCAATTTTTATTAAATAATCTCTAATTCTGCATGTCGGCTTCTCATAAAATAAACAAAATTTTCAAAAAAAATTGACATTTCCGAGAGCTGGAGACTAAAGTAATAAATTACTGTTCCATTATTTTCTCTATATAAGTCTAAATCGTCCCATCCATATGAATTATTCTATGTTCCTTTGGATTATTACAGCTAGTTTCAGTTCACTTAAAAAAAACTAGTATCACTAATATTTTTCAATATGGAAGTATTACGCTGAAAATAAAACATAGTGATTTGCTGAAATGAACTTATAAACTTCTGTTGGTATTGGCATTCAGATTTGTCAAAATCTAGTTACTTGCAAGATGAAGATGTACATCCTTTAGAAGTGGGTGATTTACTTAAGGCTGTAGGAGCAATCTATTTATTCTATTCACAGCGTATACAGGCTTAGATGCTAAAACAAAACTTTACAAAACAATGAAACAATGAAATCAGCAAGGCTAATACATTTAATGGATTGGTATACGATAGATTTGCTAATTGTGAAGAAATATGAATTTTAGTGAAACAAGAAACTAATCAAATATCATTCCAAGCATTTTATGCCTGATTTTTAGTTTTTTTACTGGCATTGGAGATATGCTATGAACATTATTTAATTCCTTCTATCTATATAGCAGTGAACTTCCCGTTAAAGTTTAATGGGAAAGGATATCATAAAAGAATCAATGAAAGAAGTAAATCCGGAAAATAAAGTAAAGAAATACATAGAATGTCCAAAATGCTTGTTTGTTCAATAGAAGAGGTTTTTAAATCTGAAGGAGATGATCACATAGATTCTTAAATATAAGCCATTTCAGACAAGACCTGTTAAAAATGAAATAACAGAGGAAAATAAAAGGGAACCTGATTGGCAGATTTGAGTGATGACTTAGAACAATTGGAATTCCCTGCTGTTTTTCCCAACTCCTCCTTGAAACCAATAATCCCTTTCTCTTCTTTTTTATCAACAATTTTGTCCTCCCTTAGCATATGTCCATTCACCCTGCAGAATTTGGGAAGGTTTGATTCTGATAAAAATAAGAGATCTAAGATTTACTAAGATCTGAAATAAGCACAAATACTTGGCAATGGAAAAAACAAAAATAAACACTTAAGAGAGAAGCAACTTTTATTCATCAAACTGATTGCTACAAGGCTATGCAATGGCCTCTATATATATAGAGCCCATGAGATGAGAAGATGATTATAGAGGATAAGGTGATAAGGTTGTATGACCTAGTATCAAGGAGGACATTCATATCTTCTTAGGACAATGTTGTATGACCTAGTTTCATGGAGGACATTTCTATCTTGTTACCAATTTAATAGGAAATGTGTGGCATACTTGTTGTTTGGCTATAACAGCATGACTGTTGACTATTTCTAACATCCTCTCTTAATTTCTACCACTAATGATAATGTATGGGAGAAATTACAATAAAAAATATAGATAGGATAGGTCCCCGACATTCAGCCTTGTTAGGTACCTATTTACAACAAAAGAAAGAGAGGGGAACATGACATGACTATCCCCCCTTAATATTCACCTCAATCATACCGAGTATGCCTCGTAGTTTTAGAAATTTGGCCTCAAGCATACTCTTAGTAAATATATCTGCTGCTTGGTCTTCACTTGGACAAAAGAGAAGATTAACAAAATTTGCTTGAACAAGATCTCGAATATAGTGAACATCAATCTCAATGTGTTTTGTTTTAGCATGAAAAATCAGGATTATTTGCAACTTGAATAGCACTTTGATTATCACAATACAAAGGAGTAGCTGAACTTTGTGCAAAACCAAGCTCAAATAAAAGGTTGTGAATCCAAACTACTTCCTTTCCAACTTCTTTTGTTGCTCTATATTCTGCTTCACATGAGGACAATGATGTAGTAGTTTGTTTTTTGCTGCTCCATGTAATTGGACCTGACCCCAGCTGAAAAATATAACCACCAGTAGATTTTCTATCATCTATGTCACCTCCCCAGTCTAAATCTGTGAAGCCAGTCAAAGAAATTGAAGACTTGTAACTATAATGAATGCCATAGTAAATGGTGCCACGAATGTATCGTAAAATTCTTTTGGTAGCCAACCAATGAGTTTCTTTTGGTTCCTGCATAAATCTAGATACCAAATTAACTGCAAAACAAATGTCTGGTCTAGACTGTGTTAGATAAACCAAGCTATCAACAAGCTGTTTATATAAAGTAGCATCCACCTTCTTGGAAATACATTCTTTAGTAAGCTTAATCCCAGATTGAAAAGGAGTAGGGGCTGGCTTACATTCAAGCATGTTAAATTTATCTAAAAGATCCAAAGCATATTTTGCTTGAGAGATAAATAACCCATCATGAAGTCTACTAATTTGCAAACCAAGAAAATAATTCAGTTCACCCAAATCACTCATATGAAATGCCCCTTTAAGATCTGATTTGAAATCACTAATTAACCCAATATTTGGTCCAGCTATGAGTAAATCATCCACATAAATTGCAACAATAATAATTTCATTTTGCATTCTCTTCACATAAAGATTTGGATCTGATTTGCATTTTTGAAACCCATGAAGCTGAAAATACCTATCAATCTTCTCATTCCATGCTCTTGGTGCTTGTTTAAGCCCATAAAGTGACTTCTTTAATCTACAAACAAGATTAGGATGTTGTTGATCTACAAAACCTGGTGGCTGATCCATATATATTTCTTCATATAAATCTCCATTTAAGAAAGCATTTTTTACATCCATTTGATGAATATGCCACCCAAGACTTGCAGCCAAAGAAAGAATAATTCTAACTGTATTCATTTTAATGACAGGAGCAAAAGTTTTTTCATAATCAACACCCTCTTTTTGATTAAATCCCTTAGCAACCAATCTAGCTTTAAATTTTTCTATAGCACCATCTGATTTAAATTTTGTTTTATAAACCCATTTGCAACCAATGACATTCGTACTTTTGGGAAGTTGCACAAGTTCCCAAGTTTTATTTTTCACCAAAGCATCATATTCTTCTTCCATAGCTTGCTCCCATTCTTTCTTCCCTCTAGCTTCCTCATATGATCTTGGGTCATTTACTTGTAATACTTTGGCCATGAGAGCACTACCATTCCTCCCTTGGATCTTTGAGCCTTGCATATATATTTCTTCAACACTCCTTGTCTTTTGGCTAGCTGAAAAGTTATCTTCTTCATCATTACTACCTGCAGAAAATGTCTGATTACAAGCATTAGTTGTGTTGTTTTCATTAGTATTTTCATCATTTGTAGAAGACATTTTTTCAAAATAAGATGGATCTAAATTCATCAATTTTTTTTCTATACTAAACGTGCTAGCCATGTCTGCATCTTTATAATCTTTTTCTAAAGTCTCCCACAGCTCTATTGGGTTATCAATATCAACAAATCTTCTATTTAGATTGGGGCTCAAAACTTTACCAACAATACCTCTAGCTTGCTCCAACTTACATTTCCACAACTCCTTTTCTTTATCAATTTGTTGAGGTTCCCCAATTTCTTTATTTACTATCCTCCATAAAGCCTTCTCTCTTAGAGCATTCTTGACTGCAATCTTCCAATCTGCAAAACCACTTCCATCAAAGATAGGCAAAACTTCATTTGAAGAACCCATGTTAGCAAAAAGATCAAGTTCAAACAAATCTATCAATACTCCAGCAGCATAACAACCCTGCAACCAAATATCACTCCAAAAAAAACAGCCCTGCAAACAAACCATTTTCAGCAAATTTTTTGCCTGCAGCAAAACCCTCTAGCAATATTTCTAGCTGAATTTCTAAATAAATCTCCAGCTAAACTTGGCTAAACCTTGCTCTGATACCATGATAAAAATAAGAGATCTAAGATTTACTAAGATCTGAAATAAGCACAAATACTTGGCAATGGAAAAACCAGAAATAAATACTTAAGAGAGAAGCAACTTTTATTCATCAAACTGATTGCTACAAGGCTATGCAATGACCTCTATATATAGAGAGCCCATGAGATGAGAAGATGATTCTAGAGGATAAGGTGATAAGGTTGTATGACCTAGTATCAAGGAGGACATTCATATCTTCTTAGGATAATGTTGTATGACCTAGTTTCATAGAGGACATTTCTATCTTGTTACCAATTTAATAGGAAATGTGTGGCATACTTGTTGTTTGGTTATAACAGCATGACTGTTGACTATTTCTAATAGATTCTTCCCCCCTTTTCCCACATGTTTTCTTCCCCGTCTCCACAAAAACATCTTCCCTCTTTCTTTTAAAAAGAAAAACATCCCCCTCTTCAATTCGGCCTCCCTTTTTAATGTCGCCTTCCCTCCATAAAATCATTTTTTTCTTCCTGATGATACCTGTAGTTATAAAAAAAATTGTGCAGTTCTCTTTTTTAAATAGATCGTTCTTCCCCATTTTTCAGCAACAACAAGATGATTAAATTTTTAAAAAATTTCACTTGACTTTATAAACAATAAATAAACTTTTAGTTAAATAAAAAGCATCGACTGCATAATTTTTTTCGAATTTGAAAACTATTAATTACAATTTAGTAAAAGAATGAAAAATACATTTGAATCTAATTTTCAACTAGATTAGATAATAAACAAAACTATACTTTTATTCACCTATGTTTATTTATTAAGAAATTTTAAATCGAACTTACTTCAAAATTACATGATAACAATATAAAAATAAAATATTATAACTTTGTGTGTGTATAACTACACCATAAAAATTCCGGACCAACCCTCCCAAGAAGCTAAACCCCTCTACCTCAACCACTCTTCCGCCTTCAATACCTGCACACTCACAAACTCGACATCATCCATTGAGTCAGTAACGTTATCATCATGACAAATAAATAACATCTTAAATACGATTTTTCTTAAAAACATTATTCATACATCATCAAATATAAACATATAAAAACAACCATAATTTTAACCATTATGTCGAAAACTCATAAAATCAATATATAACAACTTATCATAATAACAAAATAAGTTAAATTACCCATCTAATAACATTGACAGTAAAAGTCTAATCAAGAGTCTATAAAGTATTTGACTCAAGTCAAGTAATACATAGTCAATCATAGTTTTAGTTAAAAAGTCAAACAACATACTAAGTTCTAATAAAAACATGTCGAAATAATGAGTCGTGACATATTTGAAAGAGATTTAGTATAGTATCATGTCTTGAAGTGACCTTAATTAAGATAATCAATCTGAAGAATTATTTGTAACTCTTCCATTTTATCTGATTATTAATAATATTGAAAGCTATTTTCAAGAATGTTATCTACCACTCTTGTACAGTATCTCTTGAGCTAAACCGAGAGTGTACATAGGGTGTATGGAACCTGGACCAATCCTTGCACAAACTTGAGTGATTTAAAAAACTATATTGATCATCTGTTTCTGTGATTTTGATAAGTTGAAATAACTGAAACTAAGAAAACATGGTTATGCTTACAGAGATGTCAAATATCATGAGCTAGAATACTGAAAGTTTGGAGAAGAGGGAACAAATACTTTAAATTTGCCACTGGCCATATCTATGCTATATCAAAGGATCTGGCAAAATACATATCTATAAATTTGTAAGTAAAGATGTTTAATCTGTAAGTGCTACACACAGACATGGTAAACTGTTGATTATTTAGCTGTGTTTTCTATTGAACTGCATTGTGCAAATATAAAAATTAGATTGTAAGTGTGAAAATAAATTAGATAAAAGTACAACTGATTAAAAAATATTTAAGTGTTCTTCTATGAAATACACGTTTTTTTAACATATTGATGATAATTTTTTACATTATATTCTTTATCTAAATATCAACTAAATAATTTTAACTTTTAAATACTTATTTGAAATAAATTATCTATAAAAAAATATTTTCTTTATAATTCTAAACAAAAATACAATCTTATAAATACAATGCAAAGTTTATATACATATACATATATATTCATGTATGTATACATAAGTCTATCATCAAATTTTTTGTCATTTGTAACATCATAATCATTAAAATTATAAAATTTATATTCTTGGGAATATGATGGTATGTAGATTTTTAATGTTCAATTTTCTGGATCGAACTCTTATGATCAGTCATCACAGTGAAAATTTGAAGAAATAAAGACTCATTTGTTCTTCCTTGAAAATAGATCATAAACATTGAACATAAAAATTCTACACTATATATTCAGTCAAATATCAACTAGATTATAAAACGAACTAAGGAGCATCCATGATACCAAATTCGCTCAGGGAGGGCATAATCTCGGCCTCATAACCATTCAACTTTACCAGTAGACCAAAGACCCATTGACAATATCACTAAACTAAATTTACTAAATTAATATTGTGCAAAAATGCAAGTAGACGATTAGTGAGGATAATGATGAGGTTGCAAAAACAAATTGTGAGGAGGAGGTGGATGGCGTCAGTAACAATTAATGGCCGAGCAGAGGACCACCGACATGAGGACTCAAAATCAGACCGACTTGTTATTAATTTACCAATTAAGGTTCTGGTTCGGGTTAAAATTTACTTATTCCAGAACTGTGTGTGTATAACGGTGGACTGTGGAGCACTCATGGTGTGGAGCTTTGGCGCTGTATAGGTATATGCCATATCTTTGAGATTTTAATGTAAATAACAATATAAATTTTCTACGCGGATACAGTGCTAGATTTAGCTACATTGGAAAAATGATTATCCGTCTGATATTTCAGGGAATTTAAGGAGCTCCCAAAAAATTCTTCCAACACATATTTTGGTTATCCATTTTTGAATCTATAACTCGGGATGGGCTAGTGAATATTTTCTTGCAGCCTGCACCTCAGATTTCAGCATTGTGGTCGTGCTACAAATAACACAAACTCTAAAAGTATCACATTTCACATTCTTTTTCTTTTTCATTAGTGCTAAAGATTTTGTTTTGCTTATGTTTATTTTCAGTATAAACATCGGAAAAACTAAGAACCAGAGAAAACTATGTACTCAGCATTTAAGTGGTTTTGCTTTAAGTTCGAGTTAGCAAATGCTAACAATCAAACGTTGATGAAAACAAAACAAGCTTAATTTTCCCATATAATCATGGACTCTGGAATCCTTGTGCTCACCATATCTTTTTTTTTCTTTCAATTATAACTTCATTTTTGGAAATGAAAACACTGGCCAAAACTATCCACAAATGTTTTTGATTGCAGGGTATTCATAGAATAAATATGGTGAAAAAGCTTCGAGGATTCTTTATCAAATGCAAGCAGTAGGTTTTAAGCATAATTGTCTTAATGTGGTCAGTGCATTTACAACATGTGAAGCTTACCACTTGTGAAGCCCAATCGTATAACCATGGTAAGATTTCTCTCGGCATGTGCTCGTTTAGGAGCTCCCCAACAGGGCAAGCAGATTCATGATTGCCACAAAATGAGTAAACTTCTTTAAAATATTTAGTTCTAAATAATTTATTTAACAATTTTCTCTTTTCTGGTTTAAATTTATTAGTAGCTGAAGGATCTTCTTTCTAATGTGATTTTGTTAGTAATTAGTTTAAATCTACTTTTGTGTGGCTACCAGGTTCCTCCTTTGTTTCTATGTAGCTTACAGATTTCATTCTTAGTGTGATGGAAATGCAATAAGTAATTGATAGATTCTCATTAGTTCTGTGCTTTTCAATTGAAGAACATATGTTGTTTAGAAATTAATACTTGTAGTAAATTGTGTTGCAAACCCCTATGATCAGATACATATATCTTGAATATTACTCCATGCTTAGTAAGCTTTGTTAAATCTGTATTTAATTTTTTATTTGAATTCATTTGAGTAATGATTTTTAAATAAAATTTCGATAAGGACTGCAAATTGCTTAAAGAGATGAAATTGCTTAAAGAGATGTTATAGTTCAAAGGAGAAAAGAAATGTGAAGTTTACAATAAACCTCTGACTGTCAATAAACCTCCGACTGTCGGCAGTTACAGATGGTTTGTACTGTTTAAGTTGGTATTGAATAGAAGTTAAATTTTATTGATATTTCATAGTCGTGGTACGCAGTTGTACATTAATGTATATTGATTTTCTATATCCATGTTTATGCCATTGAAGACATAGAACAATCATCTACCTTTCATTATAGTTTATATTTTAGTATTGGATTCATAGTTACTTTTATCATATGAAAAATAAAAAGGTATAGAGAAAAAAAAAGGGTATTTCATATAGATATTAAATTAAAGACAGTGAACTATAATTACTATCTTCTACATTTTCTAACAAAATTTATTTAAAAATATTACTTTAAAAAAATTTGATCACAACAAAATAGAAAATAGAAAATAGAAAATATAAAACATAAAATTACTATATACAATATAAAATAAGATATTTGTACTGTTAAAAATTGATAACTTGTTAAACTATCACAATGTTTCTCAATGTATAAGATAATTTGATAGATTATGGTATATATCTCTTAAATTTAAACATTTCTTATATAGGAGTAATATATTTCTTATATTATATGAAATCGAACTTAAATTGAAAGATATGAGTAATAGGAATCTTATATTTTGTTTAAAATAAAAGGCTACTATCCATAAAATAATTTAAATCGAAATATTTATGAATTATGAATTATTAATGATTTATTAATTATTTAAAATTTTATACTTAAGATTTTATTAAATATTAAATTTCAATCTACACTGTTAAAAATAAGGTTGGAAAATGGTCAATTTATATATAATTTGTATTAATGAATTTGTATGTAAGAAATATCTATTTAACTATGAAATTTAAAAATCTTTATACAAAAAACTCTTCATTGTGAGCCTCGTATCTTCAAGCTTAACTTTTGTCAACATATAATTTTGTAAAAATTTACAATACGTTATACTTTTTAGTTTTCAATATTTTTTTAATTTTTTAAATAACCAATAGTATTGTAATGAATAATTTACTTACTGTGGCTCATCTTTCCTTGGTAAGTTATGCTTGTGGTACTATTGTCATATACTAGTTAGTAATCAATTATATAGTCGTACAACTGAAAATTAGAAAAAGGGTTAGTGGATTCGAATCGTAATCGTAACTAAAAACCCCAAATTTAAAGGCATTTTCTACTATAGAATTAATGGTTTCCTTGGCATGCATTTTGGTGGTGCTTTTGAATGTCATTGCAGGAATCATAAGCTTATAGGGAGAATCAACTAAAGACAAGGTAATCTTTTGATTAATTTAATTAATCATTTGATTTTATATTTAGTCTTTAGATTATTTGTCAATCAATAATAGCGATATAAAAATACACATTTGAATTCAAAAAGAAAATTGATTCCCTAATCTTACTATTACACCACTAAAATTTTATGTTACAAGGAGCAAGGATCAGGATTCTTGTATAGAATCTTGAACTTAAACCACTGGATTCTTGTACTGAAATCTAAGAGGCCTCTATCGCCTTGAAATCATGCTTTTGGGAAACTTTTGGGATGAAGTTTTTGAGATGGAAGAGAAGCACGTGTTGTTAAGAAATGATGCATCTGCCTCAAAGTCCCACTAGACGTGTAACTCTCTTTCAATTTTTGTCATTTCCATTCATGATATCAGTAGGTTTAATTGCCCAATCTACCATATGATGGCATGAGAAACTCAAGTTATTGATGGGCATATGCACCGAGTTGTGGTGTCAAAAAGGTGACAAGTGTTTTTTTTTCCTATTTTAAATAGCATGTGCACGCTATAACTATAGTGCGCACGCGCTATTACCAAAACAAAAAAAGTATATATGATGGGTTGCAAACCTGCAACCCATCATTTTCATCAGTATTTTGTTCTACTCCTATGGTGAGCAATGCTTACGTGAGTTGAAAACTTAACATTTTCACCACCATTTGCCAAAATGCCTCCTCGTCGACAAAATCCAAGACCACAAGCGCACCCATGACGACGCCGTAAGTGATATAAATCTAACTTTGCATTGTTTGATATGTTTTTCATATTGTTTTGTAAGTTTTTTATATTGTTTTGTAGTGTTTTTACAAATTTCATTTAGATTTGTTTATTTATTTGGATTTCAATTGATTTTTTATCAGGAAATGTCCATAATCAATTGAAAATCCACAAGAACGTCAAAACCCTCAAGAACCTCAAAACCAAAACCCTCCTCAAGAAGAAGAACAAATTCCACAACCCGAACCAATTGCAAGACTTCCGCTAGGCACACAAGAAAATATAATAAATGAAATAGTGAGAGGCAAAATTGAATTAGAAAGACTCATTGCTCGGTTGAAAGAATCCGGACAAACCAATCCAATGAGGGCTCAATTGGCATCATCCCTTGAATCCATTAACACCCAGATAGCCTCAGGTAGTGGTTAGTTAGATATTTGGCGAGTTAAGAGGGATGAACAAAAAAGATTTTATGCAAATAAATTGTCATATGAAGATGTTAAAAAAAAAAATACCAAAAAGTAGTATATGTGCATTATTTAGAAAACCCGGTGAGCAAAATACTATTAGAGAGGGTACTAAACGATTCCCCATCCATTGGTGCATACACAATCCTATTAGAAATTATTTTTGGGATAGATGGTGGATGGTTTTTGATGCCCCTCCTTGCAACAATCACGAGGTCCCCATGTATTTTTTGAAGAAATTATATTGTGAGTTTTTCCTTGGGGAGATCCCCAATTATTTTGATATATTAGACTCCCAGGGTAGAGGTGGGGGGTCATCATTTGAGAGGCCAGGAGCACGTCGTGACCCTAATGTAGTTAGGGCACCTGTGGTCAAGCCACAATGCGAGCATGTGAGTATTCCTTCAGTTGTGAAGGAAAATGTAGAGGCCAATACTCTAGGGACCATTAATCCTTTGACGCAGACCCTCATCCATTCCACAAGCCCATTAGTTGAGGGGGAGCCTTCTGTGCATTGTGGTCACATGTGCACTCAATGCGGATCCCTATGCACATTTGGTACTCATGCTGGAGATGGTGCGGATGATGGGCTTGTCACCGATCAGTTCTTGAATGACACATTTGACATTGACACACAGGTAAATTACAATTATAATTTACTAATTTGATCACATTTCATATGTATAGTGAATGATTAATTAATTAGCATCTATTGACATTGTTCAAAATTCAGGGTCAGAGTGTTGTTGGGCCTAGCAGCAATCCTCCAGGCTCATTTTTTGTCCCTTCCACGAGTCCTGAGGTATGTATCGATTTAATCATTTTAATTAATACATATATTTATTACGTAATCATATTAAGGATTGACAAAAAAATTATGCATGTGCATCAGTTCTCTATAGGACCCTCAACCTTTACCACAGACTCAAAGCATAGACATCATACGAGCTTCACACAGGTACAGTTGTTTCATGTTAATTTAATTCATTTGATTAGATTTATTTTATGTTTCATGTTAGATGTAACGTGTATTGTATGACATGCAGCTCATGATGTTGGACACACCTCCTCATCTGTGGCAATATGTTGATAGTGGAGTGGCCGCAGCTGTGGCTAGCTCACAACCACTGACGGAGGTATGAAAGAATTTTTTTTGTTTTAGTTGTTGTTTATAATAGTTAACCTCAAAATTTATAATGTTAACCTTTGTTTATATATTACTATAGCTTTTATGGTTTTTACACAAGCAGTATGTATGTTAGGCCTATTGAGACTCTTTTAATTATGGATCGAAACTTTGTTTTTGTTTTACTAAGTGGTAAGGGGTAGTTTTGTTTAATGGTTATCTGCTGATAGTAGGCCAGTTTGTTGTTAAAGGGTCAGCCCACTAGTTTTGGCTACTTTTAATTCAAAAACTAGGAGTGAAGGTAGAAGTGGCAGTGAAAGAATTAGATAAAGAAGAACTAAGAGCACATATTGAAGTTAGAAGTACAGAATAAGTAGGAAAATCAAATAAAGGTATGAGGATTAAGAGTAGGAGATAATGAAATTAAAAGTAAAGATAGGAATAGAAGATTAGTTGTATTCCAAATTGATTGCAACTAGGAGTAGGACCTACAAGATGGAAGTTATATGTTTTCTATAAATAATAGTCAAGTTTAAAGATATAATTGGTGATTAGATATATAACTCACCTTGGTCTAGTAGAGTCATAAGTGTAGGAGAATTTGTGTTTTAAATTAATATTATTCATAGGCCAAAGTCAAATGTTGAACTTGATAATAGAACTAGGCATATCCTTAGGATTCAAAGAAACTATAGTTTTTGGAATCAACACCATCAACTCTCCTTCACTATTTCTTTGGGATGAATGGAACTAGCATAACAAAATTCTACATTCTTTCATTCTCATCCTCCTCCTCCTCTCATACAAAATAAAATTGGATAAGATAACTTACTAGACTTTTGGATTCATGGCCCTTCTCTCTTCTTTTCATACTCTTATAGCTATGCTAGTGGGATAAATCATTGAGTATTTTCTTATCTTTTATTTTTTCTCTTTCTTTTCTCAAGTGACCACTTGAACTTTTGCTATAGCTTTTTCAACACGATGCTTGAGATTGAGACATTTTCTTGAGTGAGGTCTCTTCAACTAGTTGACTTGGAATCTTAGTAAGCTTTAGGATTTTGTTGTTCTTTTATGTATCCTTGCAAATGAATGTAATAGTTAATATTCTTGGTTTGGGAGCTTTTGTCCTTCAGCTTGGTGATATTTAGTCTCCTTGTAGTTTTCCCAAAATCTTTACCTCTTTCTCTTTTTTTCTTCTACTTTATTGTGTGCATGAGGTGGACACATGCTTCCAATAAAGTGGGGACTACATGTATCATTTGAAAAAGTAAGAACACTTATTTGGTATTAATTTTAGCCCCATTTTAATAAACATTATGGGTTCCTACATTGATTTCACACTCTCCTAACACTCATTGGACCTTCAAATTATTATTTAAGTCCTATATTGATTCATTTTCTTTAAAAACTCAAGGTTACCCTTATCTATAAGTGTGCTTCTCTATTTCAACTTCAATAAAATAATTCCTTTAATTTATTGGACCTTATCTTACCATTTATGACATGTATTTTTTCTCTAAACCCAAAAATAAGTTGTTAGATCAAATTTCACACGCTCTAAATATCTTGGACCCACAATCAAAACTTGGGTTCGAATTGGTGGGTATAAGATGACTTTGGTGATATTTACTTGGGTACAATATTTTTGTTGGTGATATGTGTATTTATAAGTGATTATATTTATTGAATTGTTGTAGGGTCTTGTCACGCCTGATCGTCCACGAGCATTTGAGGTGAACTTACAGAGTGACTATTTGTTGGCGGTAAGAAAATAATTGATTTTGTGTGTACATATATTTGATTTCAATGTATAATAAATATTGATTCATATCTACTTTCTTTGTATCAGTTGGAGCTGGAGAAGAGCCTCAACAAGAGGTCGAGTGAGCGTGTCAGGAGGGCCCTGTCATCTCCACTATTTCCCTCCACACGATGGCAAAGGACATCGAGAGACTTGTTTCCTTCCCCTCGTGGGAAGGAAAAGATGTAGTTGATATATATATATATATATATATATATATATATATATATATATATATATATATATATATATATATATATATATATATATATATATATATATATATATATATATATATATATATATATATATATATATAGGCATCAATGGGCATATTTGATACACATTTGATGTATATGACATTCTATATTTGATGTATGACATTTATTTGATGTATGACATTATTCGACTTATGACATTATTGGTTAATATATGATATGTTTGTTCATGTTTGTTCATGTTTGTTCATGTATGACATTAAATTAGATATGTTCATGTATGACATTAAATTAGATATGTGCATGTATGAAATTAAATTCAATACCTAATCTATTCAAAACTTTGATAGAATATTGATTAACAATAAACTTTATCATTGTTTAAGCATAAGTTAATCATTTGCAATATGTCATCGTCATATGATTTATGATCTTGTTCATGTTTAAAGTTTTCCTTCTCTATCATTTTTTTATCAAGTTTAATTCAATACCTAATTAATTTGAATTTTTGATACAAGATTGATTGGCAATAGACTTTATTAGGCAATATTCGTGGACCTCCTGGCAATTGGTCACCTAATGAGAACCTTGAGATTTATTAGGAACTCCATTAAAGAAATCAGTAGTTTGAAATTACTCTATCCAAAAAAATAGTGGTCTACAAATATTAGAGAGATAGACTTAATATTTAGCAAGTGGCCATCCAATGCCAAGTGTTGTGGATGTATCTCCATTCAAAGTTCAATCACATGTTAAATAATAGACATTTTAGGAGTAAGAATAAGTTATCTAACCTTATTAACATTCTTTTGTATGAGTTCCAAGTAAGGTATCAAGAGTGCTTGAAATTCAAGACTTTGTCTTCTCATCTTGTCCATGTCTTTACTTAAATCAACCTGGATTAACTAAGGTACCTCAGTTAACTTAGAAACACTATTCTTTAAATCCTCATCAATATTTTTCAACTTTCTTTAAAATATATTGTGTCAAATGTAGTACATCACATAACTATTGGAGTAGGCGGATTATCTCCTTAAGAATATTTTCTAGCTTGGTTGTAATACCACCAAGTTCAACTTGTTGAGCAGTAATGGACTAATTTAGTTTCTCCATAATCTTCTTCTCTATTCTTTTCTCTTCTAATTGTATCAAATTTTCATTAACATCAACATCAAGTGCATTTACCTATTTTACAAGTAAACTTAATTGATCAATCATTGGAGGTTTGTCATTGGCTGGTGCATCTAGAACAATTTGTAATAAGATGTCCTTTACATCTTATAATACTTGTTTGTACTTCACTTCCTATCTTTCTCTTTTGCATCTTTCCCCTTCACAATTCTCCATAATTTATCATAGCATCAAAATCCAATTTTGTATGATCATAGATTGAAAGTATGATAGCTTCATCTAATATTTCCTGATCTCTTCTACTCTTTTTCATCTTTTTCTTGTCTTGTAATGTGATTGATCTTGTACTTGGTGATATAATTGGTTGCACTAAAGCCATCTCCTTCTTAGATTTCTTATTTTTCTCATCAATTAAAGGTTTGTCTTACTTTACCCACTTTTTTTTGTGCAAATATTAGGCTATTTAGCTAGTGTCCCTATAACAACATTTGAAACAACAATTTTGTTTAGTTTTGGCTACGCGTATACAACAATGTTCATTATTATTTAAGGGAATAGTGATAGTTACTAATTCATGTAACCCCAATAATGTTTCCTTTTATTCATTACAGTCCTATAATAGTTGATAATTTCTATAAGGATTTAACTAATTCTGACTTGGTTGTGCATAAGGTGCCTATTAGTAAGTCATATGTTGTGAATAAGGACTCTAAGAAGAATTTTGATCCTTTGCAAAGCTATTCTCCACATCAAACTCCCACGCCTGATTCAATTCAAGTGTCTACTTGTAAGAGACAAAAAAGAAAACCTAATGCTTAAAATATTAAGGAGAAAATTGACCTTGGTATTCAAGCTACTCTGGATAAAAATTTGATAGATAGCAAAAAGAAAAGGAATGCAAAAGGCACTCCTTAGAAGAATGAGGGACCTTTCGTGAAATGTCAGACAAAAGATCTGCTCTCTAATCTAACTTGATGCGGGTGGTGCTGATGTAATTTTGCTTCAAAAAACAAAATTGTCTCAATAATCATATTCTTCTATAATTGCAAAGTTGACTAAGTGGAACTCATTTCATGTTCATGTTGTAGGTGCTTCGGGTGGTTCATGTATTCTTTGGAACCATAAATCTTGCACTGCTATATATTCAGTCTTTTCCTAACTAGTGGCAAGTAGTTGTTACTAATTTTGGTATGTCATTCACAGTGCTCAATATATATGGCCCTACTTCTACATGTGATGATAAGACAAAACTTTTGGATTCCTATTCTTAGGCTATTTCCAACATTGAAGATGATAAATTTATTGTGCCTGGGGATTTCAATGGCATTCTATCTCAGGATGAGAAAATTGAAGGTATATTCCCCCTCTTCATAAAATGATAAATTTTCTGATTTTGTGAATAATAACACTCTCATTGATATCCCTCCTTCTAATGGGGCATTTACATGGACCAATAAGGGACAAGAATTTCACCGAATTACAAGAGACTTGATAGGTTTCTTATTTCTCATGATTGATTCCTTTCAAATATTAATATTAATTTAGAAATCCCCACTTTGGTTGCTTCAGATCATTTTGCCATTTCTCTATGTATTGAATCTAAGGGGAGTCCCAGTGGTAGTAAACCATTTTTTATGTTTAAGCATATGTGGTTTAGGCACTTGGATTTCTTGTCACTACTCAACCAATGTTGGGTGTCTACTCCTTTTGTTAAGGAATCTAGAATGTATCAGCTTCACATGAAGCTTAGATATATTAAGTCAAAAAAATCAAAAAAAATTATTGGAATTTTTTTTCAAGAACAACTTTGAGGAGAAATCACTAGTGGAGAAAGAGCTAAAATAGGTTCAAGAATCTATTTTTGAAATTGAGTTTGATTAGTTGACTTATTTGAAAAAATAGAGAATTGCAACTCCAATGGAAATAACTATGTCTTCATAAAGAGATATACTGGAGAGAAAAGTTTAGGGAACTCTAGTTAAAGGATAGAGATAAGACTAAATTTTTATTTCCATAATTCAGCCTATGTTAAGAAAGGTCAATAAGAAATCTTTTCTATCAAACATTGTGTCTCTGCAAGCAATTAGTTGTCAAGGACGATATCCTAAAAGAAGGGATGAGCTTTATTCAAAAATTTCTTGCTCCTCATCGTTTGCTAGACTTTGATTATACATGAGAAGAGGATATACTTTTATCACATATTCCTCATTTGATTCATGATGCAGATAATGAAAAAATTCTTGGGTGCTTTACCATTGATGAAATTAAGATTGTGGTGGTCTCTCTCTCTTTTGATAAGGCCTTTCTTTTTTTAGAAAGCTTTGGATTTTATTCTCTTTGATCTTTTCCTAGCCTTGGATGAGTCTTGAAAGTGTGGTGCAATGTTATC